>CM035341.1:6210362-6620361 GCA_020226455.1 Prunus salicina | reverse complement strand
CACTTCTACACATAAGCGCTTCTAGCAAAACCGTTTTTTATAAAGATATTGAAATTTTCATAAGAAATCCAGGTGCTTCTTGAAAAAAACACTTGGAGTGATTCCTAAAGAAGCACATAGCAATTGCTTCTCCGAAAAGTGATTCTATGACCTAAAAACACCTCTATAATTTTCTGCCAAACACTATGAGAAGCGTTTTGTTGTTGTCAAAAAGTGTTTTTAACCCTCCCAAACAAGCCCTTAGTTTCTAGGAGTATTGGGATTAGTATTATGTTGTGCAAGACGCAATCTAACATAGCGGCTATAGTCTATAGATTGGGCTTCGTCAATCCATAAGGTTTGTTTGCATTTCCATCCACAAACTAGTTTAAGGAGCAAGTAAAGTATAAAATGTAGCATCGTTAGTGTTCCTTGAAACATTATGTATCCAATTCAAACTTTTAATGACTTTTTGTAGAGTTTAAAAGTCTGGAGGTATTCAATCTAGATTTTTAAGGAGTTTATAAAAGTGTAGTTGTATTTAATTGTGACTTTTAAGAAGTCCTTAAAAGTTTGGTGTTATCCAAAAAGTTAATGACTTTTAACATACTTATTAAATGAATGATGTTTCCATACTTTTAAGGTTTCCATACTTTTAAGGCTAATTGTTAGGGAAAATAATGGTTTTGCCCCATGAACTAAACCATAATTGTCAATTTGCACCCTCAATTATTTTTTGGGTAAATTAAGGATACGAATTTGTTACAAGTAGCCAATTAGGTGCCTACTATTAGATTTTGAATGATTTCATCCATTTCTCCGTTACTTTTTCATTATTGAAGGGCAAAATCATCAGTTTTCCCTCCCCTTCGACTAAATTACAGGAAACCACTGAGATTTTTTAAAAACATGTCATTTGGGCAAAATCATGTTTTAAGGTTTGAAAAGTGGGTAATTGCGACTTTAGGTTTGAGAACTTCATATGCAATTGCTAAATCTAATTGGGTAGAGTAAAGATTCAGCCGAAATTTAGGGGGTAATATAGAGAGATTCTAATATACTTTGAGAGTGATTGTTTGAGGATATGTATGTTGTCCTAAGAGATGTGGAGAGCGTCCGAAGTACTGTAAATGTCAACTTTTCCTAACTTGTCCCCACCTCATGAGTTTTGACGAATATTATACATTATTAAATGGTCAAATCGATGTAAAAGAGAGTTTTTTGTGTTAGTGGTCCCTTTTATGTCCGTTTTGGTTTGGACTGAGATTCGTTCCATGTGAGTTGTTCCTTCTATGTCTTGTTCTAAGACTCCTTTAATGGGACTTGTAATACATTTTAGTCATGTGTGGTCTCTCTTTTTTGCATATGAGTTTTATTTTTGCAATTGTTTTTGTATTTTAGTGAGTTGTTATAGGTGTTTAATGGTATATAAATGTGGTAAATAGACATTAATTGTTTTGCATTTTTAACCATGCAACTGATCCTGACAATTTTACCCTGGAAATTCATCATGGAGGGTATGTTGTGGATGGGTTCTATTTGGTGGCATTGTGCACTGGAGTGACAACCATTGCAAAGATTATGTGTCCATGTTGGATTTGTATGAGTTGGCAGTAAAGGTAGGGTACACAGAACAAACAAGAAGGTTCTTCCATAAGAAAAAAAAAAGTGGGTTCGCTTCCAATTATCACTGACAAATATTACCTTGAGTTTATGAAGCACTAGTCCTCAAGACAACTAGATGTGATATACATTACTAACATCTCACAACAAGGGCAGATATTAGAGAGCCAAGCTTCTGTTTCAAGTGATGCAGCACAAGGCAACAAAGGTAGACAACCTAACTTTGAACGTGTTGATGTCGATGGTGAAGGTTTTGTAGATGTGGATGTGGATTTGGAGACAAATGGATATGGGGTGATGATGAGTTTGTCAATGATGACTAGTTTGGTGAAGGTTTTGTAGATGATCAGTTTTGTGAAGGTTTTGCATATGATGTGCAACTAGAAGATGAAGATAAAGATGAGTTTTTGGGTGTTGATGTGCAAGTAGAAGATGAAGATGAAGATGATGATAAGGAAGAACCTAATGTAAAAGATTATGTGTATAGAGAAACTAAATTTGAGCAAAGTGATGAAGAAAATGATAGGGTTTATGGTTGATTTGTTGTAAATGAAGATGAAGAATACCATGAGAAAGAACCAAGTAAGGCAGATACTGATAAGTATGACACTGATGATTTTAGCAGTGTTCATGAATCTGAGGATGAGGAAAATACTACAGTGAGAGGGAAGACCAAAAGAAGAGCCCCTAGATTTAAGCAGTATTACAGAGATCATGACTTTAGGTTTCCCAAATTTAGCTTGGAACTTGAATTCACAACCATGATAGAGTGCATAGAAGTTGTTCAATACTATGCTAATAGTTGTGCCAAGTTACTAAAGTTTGTGAAGAATGAGCTTGGAAGGCTCAGAGTTAAATGCAATAGAAAGGCAGAGAAGGGTCATTATCCTTGGGTTACTATATGCATCTCATGTTGGGAAGAGTCTAACTGTTAGGTAAAGACTATTTTAGGATAGTAGACATGTGGGAGAAAGGAAACAAGTAGATTTGATAAGGAGCTTAGGACAAATCCTAATATTTCAGTGGGAGATTTCATGGTATTGGTAAGGAAGCATTATTTCATTGATGTTATTAAGGATCATATCTATAACGCAAAGCAAATGGCTCAATAAAAGATTCAATTATTAATTGAAGAACAATATGCAAAACTATAGGACTATTGTAAACAGATTAAGAGACAAAATCCAGGTAGCACAGTCCTTGTGAAGACAAGTTTGAGAGGTAAAGATCCAATTTTTTAGAGGGTGTATGTATGCTTTGATGCTTGTATGAGGGGATTCTTACAAAGCTAAAGGAAAATAATGAGGTTTGATGGTTGCTTCATCAAGGGAGCTCATCCAGGTCAACTGCTTACTGCTGCTGGGATCGATGCTAACACTAGCATGTTCCCAATAGCATTTGGTGTGGTAGAGATTGAGAACAGAGAGTGTTGGACTTGATTCTTAAACATTATCTTCAAAGATGTAGGTATCACATATGGAAATGGTTGGGTGATCATTACTGATAAGCAAAAGGACCTAGGAAAAGCAACAGAGGACTTAGTGATTTCTACTGAGCACAGACATTGTGTTAGGCATCTCTATGCAAACTTCAAGACACCTGGTCACGGTAATTTGGCTTTGAAACAAATATTGTGGGCTGTAACGAGAGCCACTATAGTTGCATGGTGGGAAGCAGAGATGAAAAAGATAAGAGATTTGTCTGGAAAAGCTTACAAATGGCCAGAAGATAGGCCTGCAAGCCATTAGAGCATATCACATTTCAAAACTAGTCCAAAATGTGATATGTTGCTCAATAATTTATGTTAGTGTTTCAATTATGCTATTTCAGAAGCTAGAGACAAACCAATATTGACAATGCTAGAGAGATTAAGAAGTTATTTAGTGTTGAGAACGGCAAGGCAAAGAGAAATGCAATGGACTCAGAAGGTTAGACCAGGGATTGTAATGATAACGGAAAAACCCTTGAATGAGAGTGGGTCATGCATCGCTCAACATGCTGGAAGACGAAAGTATCAAGTTATGCATAAATTGGGGGGGCAATATGTTGTGGATTTGAATAGGCATACTTGCTCATGCAGGAAATAAGATCTCTTTAGTCTTCCTTGTTACCATCCACTGGCTGTAATATCAAGGCAACAGAGTACCATGCAATATGTGAATCCTACTTATTTTATAGATGCATATGACAGAGCATATGGGAATTTCATATCCCCAATGCCTAGTCAAGACTTATGGTGAAAACAAGTAATCCACCCATCAAACCTCATGTGTACCACAAGCAAGCTGGAAGGCCAATGAAATCTAGGGTAATAAGGGTAGATGAGATTCCAAAAGGTGCCACAAAATTGAAGAGGTATGATATCGTAATACACTTCAGAAGATGTGGCTAAGAAGGGCATAATGCAACTAATTGTGGTCGGAATGATGGAGAAAGGCAAGCTAGCAATTCACAAAGGCCAAGGCAAGTTGCAAATAGGCGAGGTAGAAGGCCAAGGCAAGATGCACTTACCGAACCTGTAAGTACCCAAAATGCTACTAGCCACTCCATGCCAATGAGAACGGCAAAACTAACGATATGATGATACTTGGTATTATTTGATTTTAAGTTTGGTATTGATTTTGGATTTACTTTATGGTTTTATGCTTGGTATTATTTGATGTTAGTGATGGGGATAAGGCATGTAGAGGCTGAGGCAATTCAACTACTGGAATGGGAAGGGGAGGCACTGCTCCAAATGCAGGAATGGGAGGGAGAGGCACTACTCCAAATGTAGGAATGGATGGGAGAGGCTCAGTTCCAAGTATACAAGTGGGAGGGACAAATTGCCAACCAAGTGCAACCCAACCTACAGTTTTTATGTTTGCAAGTGGAACTCCTGCTCAGTCAGTAGTTATCTCTCAATCCCCAAAGTTCAAATCACCTGCAAAAAAGGCAATGCCTTGGAGGAAGTGACAGTGACCTTGTAATGGTGAAACTGTTTGATAATCCAACTGCTTTGTAATTGTGAATTTGTTTGTTTGGCAAGTGTTTTATAATTGTAAACTTGCTTGTCTTGGCAAGTCTTTTATAATGCTCTACACTTGTGGTTTTTAACCACTTTTGTAATGCTTTGCACTTGTGGTATTTAGCATATCTTTTGTAATGCTATGGTTAAGCACCAATGGTATTTAGTATGCACTTTTATACTTCAAAGTGTTAAATGCACACTCAGGAGGTTTGGTTTCTTTAAGACCTGTTTATACTTTGTCTTTCCAATTGCACCAATATGGTCAGATATATTCATTCCCAACGGCTATGAGTACATCAAATTGTTTCAAATTGCACCACTTTGTTCAGAGCAAGCCAAATTTTTTTTTTATATAGGAAATGGCGTCAAAAAACATATACAAAAACCCAAAAGCATCACTAACACATATTACCCAAAACCCAAAAGCACAAAATACATGCCCTCAAACTCTTTCATCACATTAATTCCACTTTCAACTGTTTCTCATCCCTATAATTTGGTTTCGATAACACAAAAAGCCCCAAAATTATATTCATAGTCAAGCAGTTGCCAAACCAAAACATAATCTTATTTACTTTAGCTCTCTGTCCTCCTCCATAATTCTAATACACCTTAACAACCCAGGAATGATTTGCTTGGGTCGACCTCTCTGTATCATTCATGAAATAAGATTAAAAAAATTCAAAATAACCAAAAGCATCATAAAACTCACCGTTTGTGTGCCACAAACATATAACCTTCTTCCAGGTTTTAAATATGTCCAAGACGTCCTTATTAACGCATTTTTTCAACATTTACAGTATCTCCCCAACATAGCTCCTCCATGTTCACTTGAGGTCGATGACTCAAGCCTTATCTCAGCACCACCATTGGTCTGGGTTACAAAATTGGGGATTTAGGTCTAATTGTGGGGAGTATAAGGAAGGAAGGGTGAAGTGGCGCTTTTGCCCTTCTTAAATGGGTAGTGTGCGAAAAGTAATGGAGAAATGAATGAAATCTGATGATAGGGCACCTAATTGGCCATTTTTAACAAATTCGTATACTTAATTTACCGAAAAAATAATCGAGGGTGCAAATTGACAATTATGGTTTAACTAAGGGGGCAAAACCGCATTTAACCCCTAATTGTTAATAGCAAAAGTCTTGTCAATTTACTAGTGACTTTTATCAACTCTATGAAAGTATTTAAGAATTTGTCAACTCTATGAAAGTCACTCACCTAAAATAAAAGTCTATACGTATAGATGGGATACACCCGTAAACTCTTTTAGAAAACTGTAGAAAACCACAATTCGCTAAATTTTTCCAACGGCAGGTACACAAAAAGCTTGGGCGGACATCCACTCAATTTTCCAACAACAGATACACACAAAGCTTGAGGGTGACATTGAGTGATTTGAAAGTTTGAAGGTCACCAAAAAGGGGAAAATCTTATATGCTGCATAGCTAACTTTTGTTGTCAAATGCATTGTGTGCTGCTATGAAAGTTCCTTTTTTAATGTTTTCTTTTCTTTTATTAAAGTAATCATTTGCTCGCTTTCTTTGGTACCTTTGGTGAGCTGCTTCCATGTTCTTCTGTCTACCAAAGTCTTGTTCCCAGACCAACACTTGGAACCCATCTCCAATACCTTGTCATCCAACCAAAACAACAAATTTCCAGGCCTTTGTGTTCTGCAGGCGTGCAATTCACTGGTACAGTGAGGAGCAGACCACCCTATACTTCAATGTAGAGAAAGCGTGCTTCAACCCAGTCATTGGACATGCCTCAGTTTTTGTCAACCCTTATGATACCTCTTATTTTGGGCGGTCTAGAGGCCATCTCCGTATAAACACAACCTCTAGACAATAGCAGAACTGGAAGTGTTGGAGTCTGAGGAAGATTACTTTGAATGGTCAGTATCGATCCTGATGGTTTAAGAGTACCCATTACTTTCTTGTCGGAAAAAGAGTACCCATTACATGGTATGCATTTTGCTTGGTAGAGTTGAATTGCCAGCAGCCGTTGGTTTCTGGGTTCAAATTTGATTGTTATTTTAGCAGAAGGGAACAAGGAGACTGAGAAAGGTCATGCATAAATGAGGATCCAGGAATTCTGATAAACCAAACTGGATAAAGTATTTAAAAAGACAGAAGTTTACCATTGACCGTGCAGCATTCGTAACAGACAAATACAATTCAACAACAATGCAAATTCTGGTAGTATTACGTTCCATAGATCAACAAAGAAAAGGAAATACTTCCCCTCTACCAGGAACGGGAAATTTGTGGTCCCATAGGGAATGTTACCACTAGTCCCACAGTTATTGTCAAACATTCTTGGATAAGTCATAGAAACTTCCTGTATGGTCTGCCTGCATCCTCATCTTGCATGTGCTGTCACCATAGAAAACAAACTGTTAGAATCCCAATCAATTTGCAAGACTGGAAAGGCCAAATTGTTTGAGTGGTGAGTGTGTACACACACTCCAACGTCAGCATCCAAATTATATGACAAGGAAAAAGAAAGAAGAAAAAGCGTAAAACAAATAGCCCGTAATCAGAAAATTTAAGGAGAACTAAAAAGACAGAGATGCATATGAATGACTAATCAACAATAAAATCCAGGCAAATACCAGGGATAGTTACACAGATTAGTGCCTAGGATTTAAGATTAATCTTATCTTATACTATTAATTTTTAGTATTTGAATGTATCAGACTGCTTTGAATATTTACCCTTCCATCTATTAATCTTTGTCATAAGTACAACTGAATTTGTAAACATGGAAAATCAGAAGGCTGCAACAATTAATAGACAGTGGAACAACGTACGCAATGAGAATAGATATCACTAGGCTGAGGGAGATAAAGAAGTTGGACACAGGACATGACTTTGCAACAGAACAGATATCAGTAATTTGGCAACTCATTACCAATTAACAAACCAGAACAAAAAAGAAAAAAAGAAACGCATCTCAACACACCAGTGTTTCAAAGGGACAACTGCTTCACAAGAGCCGATACCAATACCGATACCAATAAGTAGTAGCAACCAGACCTTTTAATATAAGATGGCAACTGACAAGAAACAGAAAAACCATGAAACAAACGGAGATCAGCTCAAAGGAATTTACTTCCCCTCACCCCTTTTAAAGGGAAAAAGAAGAAGAAGAAGAAGAAGAAGAAGAAGAAGAAGAATATTTTACCATGACATTTGGTTAAGGCCTTAAACCCCTGTTCCTACGAGAATATGTACTCCCATAGAGAACCCTTTTCGATTATCTATGTTGATTACTGACAAAGACTCCAGTGGAAGAAAAACATTAGAGGCATTCTACCAACAGATGCACAAGAGATTTAAAAACCCAAATGAATGCTCTAGAAACTCCGACACTGCAGCCTTCTAATCTCACTGAGTCAGCACGGGACTCAATCATATTTCCTTCTAATTTTACTAGGCAATTAGGCTTTTCAGTATACATTTAACTCCTACTTCAAACCCCTGTCAAAAATTGAAGCCAAATTTTATGACAGCATGGAATTTGATAAAAGCCCTAAAAAGTGCCAAAAGAATTTAGCACAAATGCTTCACAAATGATGATTCTACACTATTTCTACAACCCCCAAAGCCATATTAACCCCAACAAAAAACATAGACGAAAGTATAAACAAGAAATGCCTTTTATTTCACAGATTAGTGCCTAGGATTTAAGATTAATCTTATCTTCTACTATTAATTTTTAGTATTTGAATGCAACAGACTACTTTGAACCTTTACCCTTCCATCTATTCATTTTTGTCATAAGTACAATTGAATTTGTAAACATGGAAAATCAGAAGGCTCCAACAATGAATAGACAGTGGAACAATATGTGCAATGAGAATAGGTACCACTAGGCCAAGGGAGATAAAGAAGTTGGACAAAGGACATGACTTTGCAACAAAACTGATATCAGGAATTTTCCAACTGGTTACCAATGAACAAATTAGAACAAAAAAAAAAGTATTTCATGACACCAATGTTGCAAAAGGGCAACTGCTTCACACGAGCTGATACTAGCTAGTAGTAGCAACCATACCTTTTAATATAAAGAGGTATTAGGGTTTAGTTACTTCCTCCCCACCCCTCTAACTAAAAGAAAAAAAGATGATTTTAACATGACATTTGATTAAGGCCTTAAAGCCCAGTTCCTACCAAAATATTTACTCCCGTAGAGAGACCTCTTCGACTATCTACTTAATTACTTACAAAGACTCCAGCGGAAGAAAAATATTAGAGGCATTCCTCCAACAGAATGTACAAGAGATTTAAAAACCCAAAGAAATGCTCTAGAACCTCAGAACATTGCAGCTTTCAAATCTGACTAGAAAGACCTTTTCGATTATCTACATTAATTACTTACAAAGACTCCAGAGGAAGAAAAATATTAGAGGCATTCCTCCACCAGAATGTACAGGAGAATTAAAAACCCAAAGAAATGCTCTAGAAACTCAGAACATTACAGCTTTCAAATCTGACTGAGTGAGCATGGGACTCAATCATGTTTCCTTATGATTTCACTAGGCAATAAGGCTTTTCAGTATACATTTAACTCCTCCTACAAAGCCCTACCAAAAATTGAAGCCAAATATTATGACAGAGTGATAAAACCCCCAAAATGTGCCAAAAAATTTTAGCACAAACGCTTCACAAATGATGATTCTACACTTTCTACAACCCCAAACAAGAAATGCCTTTTATTTCCCAAAATATAGTTTGGGTCCAAACCCAAATGTTTAAACATCATAATTTGAGAAAATTGATTTCCTAAAAGTCAAACAATCACTGAAACAAAAAAAGAGCTGAGGCTAGCTGTTGAGGAACCAAACCAAATTCGATAACCAGAAATCGAATTAAGAGAAAGATCTCGAAGCATATTACGATCGATTGGGCAATTTCAAACGGATCCACAGATTAATTTCCAAAACGAAAACAAATGAGAGAGAGAAAGTTACGAAATCTCTGACGATGCCCTTGTAGACCAAGATAGGGATGGCGATGCCGAAAATGCCAACAAGGGCAAAGTTGCGGCGAGTCCAGCGGAAGTTGTGCTCGAGATTTTCTCTGGCTGAGCCCCACTCCTCTATGAACTTGTTCTTGTTTGCTTCCATTCCTCCCCCCCATTTTTGCTTCTCCTCCTCTGCTTTCGACTGGCCCCTCTCCCTCTCTCTCTTTCTCAGTCTCTCTTTCTTCTAATTTAGCTTTCCTTTCAATTGAAATGCTTAGCGACGCGTATGTCCATCTGTCCACAGTTTGGCTGCGTCGATAACCCAATTCCCACACCTCAGCTTTTTTTCTTCTTTTTTTCTTTTTTTCTTTTTTTCTTTTTTTCTGAAAGTACTTTACTCAAATAATGTTTTTTTTTCTTTGTACCAATAACATAACATGAGCTTCTATTTGTACGAAGATTTCAGTGAATTTGGCTGAAAAACATAATCTAAAAAAATTACATCTCTTTTCCTTTTCTATTATAAAGAAAAAATATCGGCTAAAAAACCTAAAAGTAAAACACAAGAAAAGATTCATTTGGCAATTACGCGACTTGGGCCTCATCTATGGTTGTGGTTCCATGGCCCTTGACATGAATCCTATATAAGGGCATACGGTCCATTGTTTATGATTTGGGTTTGCAATTTGATTTAGTTTAAGCTAAATTAAGTGAAGAAATTAAACGAAACCAAAGGAGACTTCTTAGATTATGGTATAACATAACGCTTCATTAGTTACTTGTTGTATATATAGGTTAGGTCAGTTGGTCAGATTGGTGAGTTTGCCCCTTTGCATCATAATTCAAATCTTCCTTCCTATTGATAAAAACAAAGATTACTTGTGAAATTAACCTTTGGTTTTTTAAAAGTATAACACTCCAATTAGCTAATTGGTTTACTTATACGACGCTAAATCCATCACACCTGGATGTAGAGATGCCATATGGATCAAAAATAAGAAGTTTTTTTTAATAAAGAAAATCTTAACCTTTAAGATATAGAGATGAAAAATTGTCCATGTTGTTTGGGACTGCTTCTTTAGAAAGCACTTTTGTTCATAGTGTTTCTCATAAAAGCGCTTTTAATATGAAGATGATGAAATTTTCATAAGAAATTTAAGTGCTTCCTGAAGAAGCACATAACATGCGCTTCTCCGGAAAGCGCTTCCACGACCTAAAATCACTGCTAACATTTTTTGCCAAAAACGCTTTTGGTTGTCAGAAATCACTTTTAATCCTCCCAGAAGCACTCCCAGACAAACTCAATTTAGCATCACTATAATTTGACGGACATGCAAATCAATGGTGTAACAATTTGTAATTTTAAGCATTGTCTTTCTCTTTTTTGTTTTCCTTTTTTTTTAGAGAAATAAGCATTGTCTTTCTCAAGCTTTTAAATGACAACAAAAACGCGATAAGTTACGTTTTTCTTTTTTCTTTTTTCTTTAAAAAAAGCTATTACAAAATTTAGAAATTTATTTAGAGGATAAAAATTAGGAGTTTGTGGAGGACAAGAAACAAACGACGGCTATGATGGACGCTATATAATAAGCACCCGACGCGTCACATTACGACACTTCATAGCCCCAAACTCCGAGGAAACAAAAACCTTATAATTAGGGTTTGAGGGAGGCGAGCACACAGACTACAGACGAAAATTTCAATGGCGTCGAAGGTTACTCTGAAGAGCAAGGGCAAAACGACGAATAAGGGCTCCAAAGGCTCTGACGAGCGCTCGGTGGCCCAGTCCGTGAAGGAGTGGAGCACGTGGGCCATGAAGAAGGCCAAGGTCGTCACCCACTACGGCTTCATTCCCCTGATCATCGTTATCGGCATGAACTCGGAGCCTAAGCCACAGCTTTCTCAGCTTCTCAGCCCCGTCTGATCTGATCGGTTTGGATTCTTCAAATTCCAATATGGGTTTTTGGTATTATCTCTAGTGGGTTATGGTTCGGTGCCTATTTGTCGAATCTACATCTTATGGTTCAGGTTACTGTTTAGGGTTTTGTTCTACATGTTACGGAGGTATTAGCTTTAGTAATTGGGTGTAAGGAATTTTACGTATGCTTTTGCTTAAACTGACGAATGGGCACTTTTCAATGAGGATTTTGCCTTTGTAGTTGAATTTATTGACTATATAAAAATTTGGGCTTTGTGCTTCCAAATAATCTTATTAGATTTTAAATTTATGTCTTACTATTCATGCATGGCTTTTTAATTCTCTGTTATTTGATTTTCTTTTGTAGCAATTTGACTGCTTACTTGTAAGATTCTATGATGTCTCCCGTTGTCTCCCTTACAATTTGTCTGCTTGCATTTGTTGGTTTGTTATTTGATTCTGGGGTACCAAATATTTTGTTTTCTGTAAGTAATTTGTCTTCAGGTTCATGAATGAACAATTTGAGACCTAGAATACGGGTGTGATTCTTCATTCTATTTTCTAAGAATTCATATGCATATGAACTCTCAGAAAACAGTAATGTTGTCTATCAACTTAGACTTTTCCCTTTTATGATCAGAAAAGTAGTTGCAGCGGTTGCAGTTCTATATATATGTTGATGTTCTTGTAGCTCATTTTGGTGCTATAAGCCTTGTAGACTTTCAAGATATTTATTTCTGGCGTGTCTCATATTTGCTAGTAGAATTATATCTTGATGGCCAATACGAGGCATTGAGGATGTTATTATTACAGTACAAAAATTTTCTTAAGTGTCCTGTTTTTTACAATTTTTGGATGAAACCATAAAATCCTCTGTTTGGCTTGATTCAGAGGGATACTTCCTTAGTTCTGCCATTAGGCTAAACCAGAAGCTCTAACCTTATTTGGTTCCACAAATGAAATTTTTACAAGTGAAACCAAAGGGACTTTGGTCAGATTTTATTTTATTTTAAAAAAATTTGGCTGTCCTTTTGATAGCTGGCTTGTATTATAATATGATATGGAGATTAGTTCATTTCAAACAGGAAATATGTCCGGTTTATTCTGCCTCTCAATGGATTGGAGTCTGCTCTGTTATGTTGCATTTTCTGTTTTCAGTTTTGGTTGGCTATCTTTATTTCTACTGTTTAGTTTTTTACAATGCATGTGATCATAAAGCAATGCATGCTTGTAAACTTGAACTTTGCAGAAAGCAATTGCTCAAATGTTTTAATAACTGAGAAGTGTGATACAGTATATGTCTATGTTGCATCAGTTTGTTCAAATTTGATTGCTCAGGTGTATGTTTGTAAACAATAACAGTGTCTGAACTATAGCAGGCGAAACCTTCGCTGCTAATAATTCTATTGCTGCTTGTAAATCCATTCAGATGAATGATATCATCTCCTGTCCGCATTTGATCACTATATATTCACCCCTATGTTGATTGAAGTTTCTGAGCTTCATCGTATAACCATACCTTAATTGCTCATTTCATACTAGTTTTTGAAAATTTGTGTGAGTGTGCTGCTTGTTCCTCATTCCTGTACCTAAACAAACACTTCACATATTTGTACATGAACTCCAGTTTTATTAGTCCCATTTTCTTAGCATATGTGAATTAGTGATGCAAGATAAAGGATTTAATGATCCCCGGGAAGATTCTAATCAGTCTTAAGAGTCTTTTAGTTTGGTTTCTCTTCAGAATGCGTTCTTTAACTACTCTCTGCGAAGGACTCCGTCTAGTATTTATATACATCACTTAGCAATTGGAATGGAATTCTATTGTAATAGTTGACAGTTGTGCTGTGTTTATAAGGTGTGATTTTCTCTAGCCTACGAGACTTGTGTTGTAGTAATTTTTGGTCAATAGGTGGCAGCAGCACCTTCTTGAATGTCTAGATATTCAAGAAATTTTGCCTTCTCATTTTCCTATTTAAAGCATACACTGCTCTCATGTTCCATCTACGTTTGTGGTTTCACCTCACTGATGGATAGATGCTTTGGCTGCTGAATTTGGTTTTGCTTACTTCGTATTGCTTTTTTTCTCTCTATATCCTATGCAAGTTGATGAATTCACATGTTAACATTGGAGTATTTAGTGTTTGGCCTTAGTAATATGGGTCAAAGTTCGGCGGGATACAAAAATTCCCCCAGAGTAGGTCTATTGCGACAAAATTATGAGGCATGTCTAGGTTAGGTCCGGTTAGGTAGTGCTAACCCAAGACCTTATCTATGATTATTAAATATTAATATGTATGTGAAATTCTATAGTGAGGGTATCATATAACCCAAGCCCAATCAAAAGGTAAGGCCCATCTCACTTAGAGCATTTCCACCCGTCCCCTTTTGACATGGTGACAAAAGGGGGCTTAGGCTGGACATGGTGACAAAAGGGGGCTTAGGCTCCAAAAACAATCTATACTAAGGAAAAATTGACATGGCAAGTAGTGGGCTAATGAAACTGGGCAAGCTTAAGGGTAAGACTTGCATAGGCTACTGCCTCAGCAATCTGATGTCATACTAACATTAGCGATCAATTTAAATACCAAAAAAAATTGAAAAAAAGAGAGGAAAAATACTAATAATTTCTTCTTTTTTTCTTCTATAAATACCTAGCTATGTTCATCACTTTCCACCCCTAAAATCCATACAAATTCCTCTTCTCATATCTCATGTGAATAGTAGTTGCCCTTGGGTTGCCATAGCAATGGGTGGGAATGCATAAAAAAAAATTGTTATCCTTAAAGCACCTCCAAGGGAGATGTTAAATTTGAATTTGATAGCTTATGTGGCAATTTGACACTTTGGAAAAAATTTATCTCCATCCGAAATGTCAAATATCATATTATTTTATTATATTTTTAAAAATAAATATGGCCCATATGATGCATGAAGTTTTTAAAAAGAGTAAATAATAGCATAAAGTTAATATGTCAATTATTATTTTAATATTTGACATCAAACTTTTTGACATGTTATTTTGACATATCTTTTCTAACCTTTAAATCCATGTAGGATTTGATTACTCAATTGGAGCAACTTTAACCTTCAATTTTTGTCATTTCACATCCATCTGACAATTTGACATATCGATTGGAGATAATAGCTATGTCAGAAATATAAGTTTGTTCCTGTTCATATCCTTGCAGTATTGGTAGATGGGATGAATGCGTGGCAGACAGTCCAACATAGTAAGTGTGTACATAATCTTCAATATGGTGAAAGATCTCGATCCCCTTAACTTTGGAAAGATAATTAGAATTGCTATCTGTGCGTACATTAATTACAAAACAAAGGTGAAGCCTAGCTAGCAGCTATAAATATATATATATATATATCAAATAATGATTAAAAAACTCTCGTGCAACGCGGATAACACAAGTTATAGCTAGAAAACAAAGGGTTTCTTAATCACTTGCGGAATAGGAAGAGCAGCTAAAATGGCCATTAGGATGTCTATGAGACCACGCTCACAAACTAGCACGTTGAAAACATAAGGGAGATCTACGAATGTTCGCTAAATAATACGACACACTTGAGATAGCCAAAATGTAGAATATCACAGATGCCCTGCTCCACAACCTTGGCAGAAAACCCCCCAACACCATCACGCAAATTTTTCAGAAAAATTTAGGAAAAAAACTCCAGATTCAAGAACACCATCAAATTTACTATTACATGAAAGAAAAGAAAAATATCAGTTGCAGGGAATACCCATCTCTGTAATTCCATAAGATCATCTTTTTTTACTTTATTTTTTTCCGCCTAGTCTGCAATATATGTGTTTGGTTGATAGCCACGGAACCCAACACCAACTATTACTGACCGCGGGTAGGGTGACTGCAGCAGAGGACCACCACCGTACATCATCCTCGATGAGCAAGTTTGAAAACATTTATTTTATTTTTTATTTTTTGTAGTTAAAATTTTCAATTTTAGGTAATTAAAAGATTATGCGGAAAATAATTATGTCATATGCCGCATCAGTTGGTAATTAAAAGTTAATCGAAGAGTTATTACCCGTAGCATTACCGTCGAAAATTAGTCCTTTTCATCCCATTGGACCATTGGTTGTGCAACTTCCTCCGATATCCGCAATTTACATCCAATCCAAATCCAAATTCTTTCTTACTCATTTGCTAATTGGATTTATTAAACTTTTTCCTTTGATAATAAATGCATTTATTAAACTAAAAATTGTAGTAATTGATGTCACCCAAACCCCAAAATAAATTAATTAATTAAATTAAAAAGTGAAAAACTTGCAGAGGCAGATTTTTCCTTACTTGCACAAACGGGAAGCCAATAATCTCCTCTCTCTCCCATTTCTCTCAGACCAAGGATAAAAACCTCAAGTGGGTGCACTCCCCGACCTGACCTCCGACCTGATCTCCGACCGTAGGATCTACGCATTTCCTCGGAACCAACGGCTCTGTTCGATTCCTATCCCTGCAACATCATCTTCGTCGCAGATCTCTGATCCTCATCTCCGTAAGAATCAGAACATCCTCTGTAGAATCGTCGCATGTTTTGTTGAAACTTGAAACTGGATCTGGGTATGTAGAAATTTTTCTATTTTTTTTTCCTTTCCAGGAGGTGTTTGAGATCTGCTGTTTCCATGGATTCTCGAAATCCCACCAAAATAACATTCAAGCTGAGGAGGGAAGAAAAAACCAGCTTTACCCAAGAAGACATACATGTCCCTTCAGCTTCATCTTCAGCTTCCTCATCATCTTCATCGTCATCTGATTCAGACAATGAAATAATTCAAGCCCATTTTAATTCTCATCAGCTGGTGCTCTATGACCCTGCAACAGCCAATGCTAATGCTAATGCTGTAGCTACAGTGCATGAGAAAGTGAACAGGCCCAATCCTTTTCCATTTCATCGTCCACCTAGGGTTTTGCCATCTGTTGGGGCCTTCACTGTGCAGTGTGCCAGCTGCTTCAAATGGAGGCTCATCCCAACAAAGGAAAAGTATGAAGAGATTCGTGAACACATTCTGGAGCAGCCCTTCTACTGCGAAACGGCACGGGAATGGCGGGATTTTGTTTCTTGTGATGACCCAGAAGACATTACTCAAGATGGAAGCAGGCTCTGGGCAATTGATAAGCCCAACATTGCTCAGCCCCCACCCGGCTGGCAACGCTTGCTGAGGATTAGAGGTGAAGGAGGCACCAGATTTGCAGACGTGTATGTACTCTTATCATATTCATAAGCATTACCAACTTGCAACTTTTTGCGACATGCCTAGTTAACTATTTTGTTTATTCAGGTACTATGAATCACCATCAGGCAAGAAACTTCGATCATCGGTGGAGATCCAAAAGTAAGTTTGTGTCTTTCTGTTTAGCTTAGCTTGGATTTCTTCCCAATCATAGCTAGCTCTTTGATTAATGGTTATGCTGGTTTTTATTTTTCAGGTATTTGCTTCAACATCCTGAGTATCTGGATGCGGGGGTTACTATGTCACAATTCTCGTTTCAAACTCCAAAGCCTTTGCAGGAAGATTATGTGAGGAAGCGTCCTGATAATTATGTGAAGAAGCGTCCTGCTCACTTGACAGCTTCTTCTGCTGCCAAGAGACTTCTTGAACCTGGTGCAGAAGGTATGAATTCTTATACAATGTATAGTTTTGTACTTCTAACTCTGTTTTCCAGTAGATTATTTCCCCGAGTCGATATGGAATGACATTGTTTCCTGATGATGCTTATACCCCATTAGTTGCTTTTGTCCTAGTCAGTAAAAATGCTTCCACCGTTGCCTGCTTGCCGAAGTCTAAAGTACACCTAAAAGAAAATTAGGGAATTGCATATTTTTCTTACCTGTTTGAAACGGGCATAGGAAGGTTGGTGAGTTGATGTGTTTGGAAATTTACACTCGTTAGGCGATGCTGCAAAGTGTATGTGCTTCCCATATACCAATGCATTCTTCCTGCTACATATACTGTGATTCATTTATGTATTGACCTCGACCTGTGCAATACATTATGCAGTTCAACTATAAAACGCTTGAGTGGGATGCCCTGTACATTGTGTTCCTGCACATCTGTTTGTTTCTACAGCATTTTCCTTTAAGACAATTAGTATAATGTGATATACAAAATTTAGGCAGGGAGATGCATAATTTGCCATCTGGAATTTTTATCATTTTTCTCCTTCTTGGGGACATAGAGACCTTTGAGATTAGATGTCCTGTTACTTCAGAGATGGTATCTTTCTCTGCTTGCAGAAAAATAAAACGCAAAACTAATAGTTGTCTTTCTGCTGCAGTAAGTCCCATAGCATGGGTTGGTCCAGATGACTCCCCAGACTTGCAACTTGGTAGGCCAGCATGCTCTCCATACTCACAGGCACCTCTGTTTGATCCTTTTGTTCGACCAACAAAGAAACGAGCAACAAGAATTCCATCAAAGATTTACAGGGCTAATGCATATAGTAGCACAGAGTCAAGGTAGAAGGGCCTGATCAATCTTGAAATCGTATTTATCTGCGGAGCTCTGTCCAGATCGTTTTTATTTGCTGACTGAATGTCTGTTTGTGTTTTCTCTCGTTTTGCCTTATAATACAAAGTTATATACAGTATATCCAGAGAAGAAAAGGAAAGGTTTGAACGCATGAGAATCATTTTGGGGTCTGGGGGTTTTGTAGGCTTCATGCCTGTGATATGTAAAAAAAACCTCTCATAGAAAGAAGGTCCATTTTTGATTAGCCATGTCAGAGGTAAGACAACCCAATTTCACATGTATATGCAATTGAATCGGATGATTGTGCAGCTTTACATCTTTACATTTGCATGTCTTGTGCCAGAGCATGAATTGTGAAATTGAACTCTTTTGGGTAGATTCTCCAAATGTGGCTTCCACACTCTTATGTACTCAAATATGGTGAAGAGATCAATGGTTATTTTGGGGGTGCAAGGCAAATAATGCCTCTTTTAAGATTTTCTGCTTTATCTGATTCTGGGATTATTTTTTTTCTTTTTCTAGTATTGAACTGACAAGTGGCATTATGACCACACACAAAGTGGCTGAGGAATTATTCAATCAGTGCTTTTTGGTGGATATTTTTTGCTGTTCAAGATTCTGTCCTATCAATGGTAAGTGGCCCAGGCTAATTGCAAACTTTGACCTGGCCAACCCGGTTAGAACATGATTATCATTTTGCAAATATATTTTGATTTTGGGAAATCTTTATATTAAATTGTTGTATAATTATCATGAAACAATATATTCTGAATGTGTTACTTAATTGAACTTGGCTGGTGCAATAAACAAGACCTAAATTGGGCCATTGGACATCCGGTAAGGTTCAGTTTTATCATATGGTGGCAGAAAAACCCCAGGATCTGACTAACGCCATGGAAAACTTACCACTAACTTGTCATGCAATAAAATCTGAATGCCAAGGTTGGATTCTAGCATTTCTTGTTTCTTTTTTTGAATAAATTTGGTTGTGGTTCAATAAATTTGTACATCAACATTCCATTTCATGTGTGATTGCTGCTCTTTTTGAAGCAGAACAAAATTTTAAAAAATAAATTAGCTGTACCTTCTCCCTGCCAAGCAAGCACTACATATTGCAGACAACTATGGAAGAGAGTTGGGGATCAGAAGCTCCACTGATGACAGCACCCTTGCTTCTAACATCTAGCAGATAATCCAACGCTTTTTTTGTGATAGTCTCGCCGGGGACCATTACCGGAATCCCAGGCGGGTATGGACATATAAGCTCCCCACAAACTTCCCCAAGGCTGTTTTCAATACTCACTCTCCTTTTACCACTAAAAAAGGCATCTCTAGGAATCAAGCTTGTTTCTATATCTGCAAAGAGGGCACAATTACCACCTTCGACCTTCCTTTCAGCAGCCGGAGCGGATGCAGAAGCAGCCGCTAGATGCTTTATTCCTGACACTAACCTCTGGACATGCTCTCTACATGTTCCAAGGTTCATTGCAAATGTAATGGACTGGGTTTCAACAAGTTCACAAATGATTTCATGATACTCATGTAAGATTTCATCAGCTTCATAACCAGATAAGCCAAGCTGTTGAAATCCTATGGTAAGCCGCAAGGGATCAATCGCAGGGAAATTAGGGAAGCTCTGAGCGTCAAGCACTGAAATACCTGAAATCTTTCTTATCATACTCTTAGTTTCAATGGCCAATTGCAATGCCTTTCCAAAAATAGTTTCTGGGTTTTCACTAATTTGAGCTCTAGCAGCATCTAATGATGCCAAAAGCAGATAACTAGGACTAGTACTTTGAAGTGTTTGAAGACATCTTGAAATTTTCTCTCTATCTACAAGACTCCCTGACATGTGCAACATTGATGATTGTGTGAGAGAGCAAAGAACCTTATGAGTGGATTGTACAGCTAAATCAGCACCTTGATGCATTGCTGAATTTGGCATCTGGGGATGAAATCCTAGATGTGCCCCATGAGCCTCATCAACAATCACAGGGATTCCATGAGAATGGCACAATTGGGTTATCTCGCTCAAGTCACTGCATATACCATGATAAGTGGGGGAAGTGACCAAAACTGCAGCTGGCTTCTGCCCTTCTTTCTCCACTTCCTTGATTGCTGTCTCTACCTGTTATAACACCCATTTTGGGTCATACACAGAAATTTCAGCAAAAAATGATGGTATTAATGTAACACGAAAGGGAGAAAGAGTTCATCACAATAATTTTGTTAGCATCTTTTAATGTTAAAAGAAAATTTTTGTATTATCCTGATTGTTTTAACCATTACATTCATATTAAGCAATAACATACCAAATATTTATAAGTGAAAAAATGTAGTTGTGTAGTCTCATTTTGAAGTAATAACCATAACCGGCATTTCTTGTAGACTTGCCTGTGATGGAGTGACGCCACCAGCAATGTCCCAGTCAAAATTATAATCAGGGATGATGTACTTGGGTACTGCACCGGACAATACCATAGCAGATATGGCTGATATATGTGAATTGCGAGGGAGAATTAAAATTTCTCCAGGGGAACATGTAGCCATAATCGCTGCCTGTATTCCACACGTGGTACCACCTACAAGAAACCACGTCTCCAATGACCCAAAGAGACTGGCTGCCTGTTGTTGAGCATCTAAAATGGGCCCTCTTGGAGAAAAGAGGTTGTCAAGCTCCGGAAGCTCAGGTAAATCATGAATAAATGGTTTTAAACCAATAAGCTGAGTCAAAGAAGATGGTGCAGCTCGACCTCTGTTGTGCCCAGGGAAGTGAAAGGTAGCAGCATTTTGTTCAGCTGAAGCCTTCAATGCAGTAACAAGTGGAGGGGAGCTCTCCCGCTGAGATATCCGAACGTTAGAAATGACAATCTGATCCTTTGTGGCAGACCTGGTTTTCCCTATCCCACTTGTTTTATCTTGCTTCTTGCTTGGCTCTAAATTCCTACTTTCCTGCAAGAAAATTAGAAGAGCAAATGGATGCAAATGTGGACATCTCAACAGCCAAAAAAAAAAAAAGGAGCAAAGAAACTTCTGAAAAATAAATTAGCACATGCACTCTTTGATTTAAATATAATAGATTCCAATGCCTCTTTTTACACTGGTAAGTTCAGACGCCACTACAGCAATTTATGAGACTCCAAGGTCGGAGAAAGTCAAACTTAAGACCTATGTTTACTGAATCCAGTGTCATCTGAGCAACCTCTAGGGCTTTCGTGTATTGAAATAATATTTCCTCTTGCACTACTACCCGATAAAGGCCACTATTGGCATCCTCATTTTTATTTCCATCCATTGTGAACTAGATTAGACTTGTTTAAGTTCATTGAAAAAAAATGTTGACATTAAACAAATCATACTTAGGAATCAGTTTCTAGCTCCAAAAGTCTATAGCCAAAAATGTGCAGCTAACAAAAACACAAGAACCATACAAGAATCTTTCTACAGGCTTTCTTTTTTCTTTTCTTTTTTCAATAAGCAGCTCTTAATCAAAAAACCACTGAACAATAACTCTTATCATAGCTAATCAAATCACTTCATTGGCAATGATTCTTAACAAACTTGACAACGATTTCACCCTCTTCAAAGAGATCATTTCATACAAGTGACAGTCTACACCTGAATTTTTAACCACCATGAAAGTTGGGAAGTTCCAATATGTTTTGACCAATATTGACAATTCTAATTGATCCTTAAAGATATAATGACAATTCTCATTCTATGAAACAAATTCATCAAACCTTAAAGGGCTTGAAATTAAGAACAACTAGTTACTCATCCCCTGTATAACGGCAAAACCAACCAAATGAAGAAACAAAATGGAAACCTTATCGACATACAAGGAGGCAAAAAACACAGGACACCAATGTCACCAAAGGGTACACCGGAGTTCAATATTTCGAACTGGGTTCTTTCTATCTCAGAAAATCAGAAAACCATAGGAGTAAATTACTAAATCAGTATCCTGAATACAGAAAGGAGTTAAGGGTTTTGCTACTTTCGAATAGATAAGAACTAGTGAAACTCAAATTTTTAATTTTTTAATTTCTCTACTTTGTTTCTAGGCAGTATCGAAAAATGAAAGAGAGAGACAGTTGCATTGGGTGCTGAAACATATATATACCTGGGAGAGACAAGCGCTTGGTCTTGCAAAAGTCCTGAAATTCCAGTTATTTCCAAGACCAAAATGAAAACTCTGAAAAACAACAGAGTCAATAGGCAACAATGAACACACAGGACCCAGAGGAAGGGAGAGAGAGAGAGAGAGAGAGAGATTTAGGTGAAACTTACAAGGTTCAAGGAGGATGGGGAGGCTGAGAACATGGAAACGCTGACCATGTTATGCAGAATTCAGTGTGGTCCGAGAGTGGATGCAATTGTATCATCGCCATTTTTGTTTCTTTTCCCTGGAGAACATAATCGTACATTCATCGCTGTCTGGGTTAATTAGGTTTTGCGCCTTAAACTGTACAGTGAACTCACGTTTGTTTCGAATTAGTTAGGTTTAAGCGTCTAATTAGTAGAATAATCGAACAAATATAAAAGAGAATCTTAAATCAACAAATATAAAAGAGAATCTTAAGCGTCTAATTGTTGAATGGTCTATGGATCTTGGATTTTGGTATTAAATGGTCAATATGAATGTGTGGCATGAAACTAGAGGTGGGGCGGGGCATCAATTTGGCTCATCCAACTAAAACGGTCAATTCCAATTATAATGGCCGTTTTGGTTTGGGTTTGATTAAGAATAAAGTTCATGAATTAATCATGTTTTACTCTTCACTTATTAGGGGAAAAAAATATTTTTTTAAATGCTCAATTGCTATAATGCCTCTTGAAATTATAGTGAAATTTTAGGTGGCTTTTGGTATCCTATTTAAATAGGGAACTCAAAAACTTTGATTTTTCTTAAAAATAAGGAGTTCTTAAATCTATTTTTAAGATTCAAAAACTTGTTTGGTATGCAACTTGAAAACTGTTTTCAAATCTTAAAAATTTGAGAACTTGTGGGTTGTTAGAAAAAAAAAGGAAAAAATATATATATTTTTGGTTTTTAATAATTAAGGTGTTTTTAAGTTGTTCTTGAGTTTGAGTTTTTAAAAATAGGGCTACCAAACAGGTTTTCTTTGTTTTGTACTCAAATTCTGTTTTTGAGTTTAAAAAGTTGGATTCAAGTTGAAAACCAAATAAACCCTTATATATTCCCCTGAAATGACTCAAAATGACCCACTTTGTCCTCTTAACCAATGTTTTGCATTTCACTTTACACATATTATCAAGTCCGGTAAAAAATCAAAGTGAGATGAACTTTTTGCATGTGCATTCCCATTTTCTCCCCAAAACTCCTAATGAATTGAAGAGATGATAATGATGATAATTAATAATAACATATAGCCCCAATTAACTTGGTTGTAATGGTGTAAGTAAAAGCCAAGCAGTCGTCCAAAAATGTTATCTTTTTGGCTGCAAGTCGTCCAATATTATTATACTACATTAATAATATCTGATAGCATCTCAACCCGAAATGTTAATTATTTTCCTTTATTTAATCACGCACCAAATTTAATGACTAATTCTCTATTCAACCTTATAGTTATTTTGTTGGTTTTACAAATGATTGGTCAATTAAAATGGTTTTCGGTGTTGATATCTACCCCAAAATTATGAATGAGTCAAGTACATCATTGAGACCCTCAAATAACCAAATAACCAAAGCTTTTGATGTGGGTAATGTGAATTTTAAAATAGTGGTTGTTTTTCTTTGGCTCTTTATTTTTACCCTCAACATCATGTTGCTTGATGATTGAAATCGTTTATTTTCTTGGTCATCCTTTAAAGATCATCACTTCAATTAAACAATAAACGTATGACACATATAAATGATTTTTGATTTGGTTTTTTTTTGTTTTTTTGCAAGGGGCTTCTAGCTCAAGTGTTAAAAGTATATTTACCAATGCATTCAAGATTCTAAATTTGATACCCTCCATTCCCCAATATCTTTTGTATAAAAAATAAAAGAATAAAAAAAGACGGTTTCGATCATCAAGAAAAATTGCAAGATGTCAAAGAAGAAAAGAAAAGGTAGCGAGCGGCCCTCTCAAGATTTACAAACTTTTAAGCTCAACGAATTCCCACACTCTAGTTTTAACTTTGAATATGGAGTCACATAAATAGGAGGAAGACTTGATTAGTCAAGTAATGAGAGAGGTTGACACTATTATACATGCAACTTGAGTAAGAAACTGAAAAAACAAGCAAGCTACAAGCGGAGCTTGAAGAACAAAAGTCAAAGAGGAGGCAGTTGCAACATCAATATGAACTACTTCAACGAGAGCATGAAAGACAAAGATACTTTTATTTTCCTCTTTGAAACATAAGGTGTAAGAAAATCAAAATTAAGGGAATAAGTAGAATAATGAATGAAATAAGGAATATGAATTGATTAAAAATAAGATATTAACTCAATAACATAGAATCATCATGTTAAGTTACATCGGATTCATAGCAAAGAATTTATTTACCCATAGCCATCTTAGAAACAAAAAACGTACTTATGAACATAAAATATAAAGTTTGAATTAAGATAGAAAAACCTAATTAATAATGAAGTGACGATCATGATAATAATAATTAAGCTCAATTAACTAATTCGTAATTGTACAAGCAAATGCCAAAAGCTTTTCCCCCTCCTCTTCATAGAGGGAACGGGTTGGCAACCCTTTAAGTCAGGCAGCCTCTTCCCCTTGGCAAGAAGTTGTCCAATATCATCATCATATTACACAGTCGCTATAGCTTTTTACAATTTACCTTAATTATGTTAATTATGATTTAAAAGTTTTCTTTATTATAGCAAAAAGAAGCTAAACAACTACCATATGTTGAAAGATAATAGATAATTTCACGTACACACTATTAAAATGTGAGCATTCAACTCAAAATCAATTCGCAATTAATGAAGAAGCTCAAGATCTTTTAAATATTAAGATAACACTTCCATCCTTCCACGTGAGAGAATGTACGTAAGGCCTTTGTGCATGCCACATAAATAGCATACTCGCTATATTAGAATGTGAGAATTCAACGCAAAATAAATTGGCAATGCATGGAGGGACCCAAAATCATTTAAATATCAAGGCAAAACTTTGATCCTTCAATATATGATACTCCCAACACACACAAAGTTTATTTTGAGTTTTAAAGACTAATGGTGGATTAATTATGACATTTAAGCCACAAAACTAGGAAGAAAACAACTAATGGTTGAAGTTAAGAAAATGATTGTATGATAATAAGGGGCACATATTAAAGTTTTTAAATTTTAAAAATAAAAATAAAAAACCCCTCAATTTTCACTTCCAATTTTGTCTTTTATACCATCAGAATACAACGCAAGTATTCTTTGGAAACTAAACATCGAAGTCACTTTCCATTCTTATTTTAAATTGGCATAATTTTAATGTACTATTCTCTTGGTCACCATAGGCAACCAAATTCGGTGGAACCTACATATCAGTTGATTTACTTGTTCTCTTACTAGGAATCTTGTGTAAGTTGTAATTTTTAACCTAAATAATTTTCCATGTTTTTTTTTTTTTGGACAAAGCGATATCTAACCCGTGTTAACGAAAATAAAAATATGACCCCTCTTTTAAAAAGGTGCATATAGCAACAATTGAATCGATTGGTTCACTTTCATCTAATTGAAATTTTTTTTTATGACACATCTAATTGAATATATTGGACCAAACATTAACGTTAACTTGATTTTGTTTATTTATTATCTTTATTTTTCTGAAAAGAGAGTTCATTGTTAGGAGATAATCACCCAGTGATGCCAATAATGGCGGTATGCCCATAATCCGTTACATGTGACATAGGAGCCGAATACAAAGCATGTAAAATTGAGATTAAAATCAAATTTTGTTTATGTACAATCGATATTTTTCACAAAAGAAAATACAATTAGGATACTAGAAATGAGTAAAGAAAAGTAGAAGAAATGAAACAAAACAAGAAACCAAAAGTAAACACAAACATCAATTTCTATCACCCATTTATCACCATTGTATCACTACTGTATCACCATTTTATCACCTATGTATCACCCCTTTATCACCATTGTATCACTACTGTATCACCTATGTATCACAATGTTATCACTTATGTATCACCACTTTATCACCTATTTGGGAAACATAGAACGGTTATGGACGGTTTTACCCTTACATTTGACGGCAACATTGACATAATGTAACGGTAGCACCAATTGACCGAATAATATAGAGTTGATGGACCATTTGAATGAATAATTTAATTGAGAGACCAAAGTGTAAATTGGGTATAAATTTGAGGATCATTTGAGTAATTAACCCTATAAACTATTATTTTACTTGTTTGATTGTTTAAAATAAAACAGTTCTATTTTGAAATTGTACAACATGGGGCGGATTTGGGGTAAACTCAGCCAACATGGCTCAATAGCGAACAAGTATCCTAATTCAACAACGATGAAAGCATGTATGCCTGACCCTGAGAGGGGTTAGCTTAGGCCCTACCCAATCACGGGTTTTTGTCGGCCCTAAGGGTTGAATGGGTAAGACAGGGCCCGTCTTATCTTAAATAGGCTAGGCCCATACCCAACTCAAGGGCCAAGAATTAATATTAGCTTATTTTATAAATACATTATTTATTAACTTAATTATCGGATCGGGCTGCCCATAGGCTTAACATTTAAGGCCCAAATCCTACCCTTTACACAACTAACCTAGCTGAGGCCACCCATAATAATGGGCCGGACCATTCCATAACCCAAAAAATAATACCGTACGCCTATAGCCCAAAAATTAAGGCTGGGCTCAGGCTAGCCCAACCCCAACCCAACGCCATTCTTAACCTCAAACGAGACGACTTCCTAGCCAGCAAAACCATTTTGGTTCCTTCTTTTTTAAATTTTTGTTTATCCAAGTAATATTAGGATAAGGGGAAATCAAACCACCATTGCATTTTTTTTTCTGAGAGACCCAAATTTAGCCAACATTATAGGTGGCCTGGGGTATATTGACCGGGGTAAGCCCAGTAGAATTTTTCTTTTTCTTTTTTTAAAGAAAGAGATATAGATGTAACCGATCCCCTTAAGCCTGAATTTGCTCAAATAATGCATATTTTGGATATAGGTGGCCTGGGTTTCAATCTTTTTTTCCTTCTGGTTCGATCAACTCCCCCTAAAACAAATTAATGGCCCATTGGATCCAGCGTAGGTAGGCTGGAACCTGATAGAGTGAGGGTTGATCCAGACCAACTTTTATGGTATTACAAGATATCCTTTTTTATTAAAGCGATCTAAGAGAAGGGAAACTCACACACAATACTTTTGGTGCAGAGTAACTGCTCTTAACCACTTAAGTTACAAGTTTCCGGTGCAGGAATGAGCCACGGAGACAATTGGACAAACCGAACAGGTTGATGTAAACTAATATATAAAATCACACATAGTGACAGACCCCCTTCATGTTTGTCTATTATCTCAGTTGGTGAGTCGTATTCACATTTAATGTTTACAATGCAATTGCACATGGATTGGGGGGCCAGCCCAATTGAGAAATAGTGTTCTTGGAGAAGAAAAATAAAAAATTTATTTTAGGAAGAAAAAAAAAGCCCCATAGAATCTTACAACCAAGAAAGTGTGGTTCTATCATTTTAAAGTTTTTGACATTTGAGAGAGATAATAATATTCTTTTCAAAAGATTTGAATCGGAGAATGATTCTAAATTAGTGGTATTCTGTACTGCTCTTTATATATTCTAAGTTTCTATTTGAGTTCATTTACGAAAGCCCGATACCCCAATAAAATAAAACATGATGAGGTAAGTTACCACTAATGTTATAAATTAAGAAACCCTAGTTCCACTACTAATATTATTGAGATTTTTTGTGATAAAACTGCACATTTACTAAGTTTTATAAGTAGTTAAGTTGTAGACAATATCGTTATGACTAGTAGTGGATTGTTGACTCATCTTTCTAAATTAACACCCAATATATACATTTAGGACAGTTTTAACACCCAATATTTAGGGGAGGAAAGGGGCCAGAGCCTTGGCATAGACTTGTTCCGGATCTATACCATTATTTTTACACATGGCCTTCGCATAGCTCCGTCCCCCGAGCTGGACTATACCATTACCATGTACTTTTACTCATAGTATATCTTTAAGTATAAAGTAGCCGCCCACTCATGTTAGAACAGATGAATTAATGATGTTACAGTAAATTCTCCATTAATACAAAATAGAGACAAATCCTTGCAAGAACAAAGGAAAGACAGTCGTTCATGTGGTGTCGACAATCATTAAGAAGACACATAGTGGTAAGTCGAATGCATATTTTATATGCCTATGTGACAAAGGGATAATGGAGGGGACTGGGGAGGCCCCCCCATGACAAAAGCCCCTCTCCAAACTTTTAACATGAATTCTCCACCTTCCATCACTTGCTAGGGTTGAGTGCTGAGGGCTTCTGCCTCTGGCTCCAAGCAGTGGGAGGATGTTCATTTGCATTATTGGATGAGTTTGAATCGTGAGTTGGCATTTGGGATGCAACATAAAACAATAGTAGGGAGAACATCTTTAGATATAATATACATAATGCTAAGGAGATCATCTTTAAATAACAACTTGTGTACCATATCTCTAATAGAAATGGAGCTCGCCAATACAATGGTTCCCACCCTCTATTAGAGAGATAGTACACAAGTTGATCTCCCTAGCATTTTCCTTCTCCTATATGGACATCCGGACTTTAATATTGTGCGGACGCCTTGTATTTTGTATTATCCATCCCTACTTTCCTGCATGTAAGGTATATATAGTCCCTTTTTATTGATGGACGCCCCATACAAATTTTTTTTAACGATTCAAACATCTACTTTTCACATCTTCATTCAGAGATCATTCTTACAAAAAATCTTGCAAATTGAAAATCAATTAGGCATCTAATTGAGACCAACAAAATCAATGAACATGGTAATTTAAGAATGAACTTGAATTTCAATAATTTAATTAAGTGGTCAAATGATATCGGATTCAAGTAATTTTTTTGTAGAGATAATCTTTAAATGAATATATACAAAATAAACGGTTTGAATTAGTGAAATACAATACTGAATAGGCTCTATAAGGATGTCCCTCAATGAAAACTCTATATATATTGTGTGCCTGCGTCACATATAGTTCATATCAATTATATCATGGCATGTGTGCCACTAAATACTAATCAAAACCCATAGAGAAATCTCTATCTGCATTATGGTATTATTTGCTGGGATTTTTACAATTGGCCATGCTTGCAAGTAGACACTCTTTCATAGTAAGGTAAACTTAAACAGCTTCTTCTTTTCTTTTTCTTTTTTTATCTTTTTCCCATAAACCTCCTCGTGGCATCACAAAGACACTAGAAATGGCCAATAGCTAGAAAACAAGGAGGAATTCTATACCCGTAAATGCATGTGGCCTGCTAGCTAGCTTCGTTGACTACGCGTCTCTTCGAACTTGGTGAAGCACTGTTTTAGGTCTGGAAAGAAATACAAGACTTTGAAATTTCATTCAAGACCAACACATTGCTTGAGATGCACTCACAATTCCATTGGTACCACTTTTCTTTTTCTTTTTTGCCCTTTTCGTGATTCACTTTTGGACAGTAGAAATTAAACATTGATAACCGTTGACTATTATTTGTAGGAAAATATTTGCATGTCTTGATTTTACTCCACTACTGATCTTTGAGGTGGGTATAGACTCATTTAATTTTCTAGAAGGTGATTTGCTTTTTTGTACTTGTGATCTTATTCTCATATCAATAAAATACTATCATTATTTTTATAAAATATTATTTCGTAGTTTAAGAGAAATTTTTTAGTGTTACGTTGATCGTTACATGTTGTTACTAATTTATATGTTAAAATATGAGTGGATGACAGAGCTTATATGTCATGGACGTAAAACTTTGTAATAATAAATAAATACCATACACGTGTTATAACATGAGTGAATCGATATTATCACATGACAACATGTCTATCACACCAAAAAATTACACGAGAGTTCGACAATAAAACTCAAAACATACAAATCCAAAAGAATTGAACAGGTAAAAATAAGACTGTACTAGAGAATCAAATACATTTTTGATACCCATGAAGTCGCAATGGAATAACACAAACCTCAATGAGTGTTTAACTTAATAGTTTCTTTCTCTATGTTTAAATCCAACATTAGAAGTCAATTCTCTAACGTAAGAAGCCATTAACTACACTTCACAAAAACTAAAACAAATTTGAGGTATTAGCACAAAATCATGGGACATCCACATTCCACACGTCAAAGTCAATCCAATATATATATATATATATATATATATATTCCTCAGTGGCCTGGTTGGCGACATCATGACCATTAACTTGTCAACTTGTCCACCCATGGTATTTCCTTGGGTTCAAGCACCAATCAAATCATGTTCTGGACCCCACACTCACTCTACGTGTCCAAACTCCATTGGCTGTATGTGCCAACTATGTGCTTCTTTCACCCAACATATACTAAGACATGAGGGACCATGGGACCCCTATTGCCAAGACAAGTCACTAGGATGGGCCCCGCCGCTTGTAACAACTCAAAGACCAACATATAGACTTTGTCTTGTTGGCTCTTCTTCTTCTTTACCCCTACCCATACCAAGTCTTCTACTGCTAAAACAACTAGCAATGTGGGCATTGAAAACTATAGCTCCTCTAAATTTGTCAACCCCCTTATGAGAGTATATACTTCTTTAAGGTCACTTGAGGAAGTTTCATTTAAGGAAACATTGATGCACAGTGTTACTTTCAATGTGAAATAGGTACTTGTCTTTCATATATGAGCATAATTGCATGTAACGAGAATATATATCTCTTACGTCAATAGTCACACAAAAGTCACAAATGTTTCATGATCGTGACTACTATAATTGCGCACGAAACATCTATGCTTTCTAAGTACAGATTCTTTAGGTAACATGATTTCCTATGTTCCTCTCTCACTTCTCACATAAAAAAATGAACATATGAATTATATCTCTATTCCAAATAAGCTTTTTTTATAAAAAAAATTTTGAAACACAAATATAATTCTATGTAAGAGGACCTTTTGGATGGTGTGTTCCTGGTGAAGAAAATTAATAAGAGGACTTCCAAATCAGTACTACTAGTCTATTATAATAATTTCATATCGTCTAACCTGAAACTTAATGCTGAATTAAACTCTATATAAATGGGTTGTTTCATTAGGACACCCATTTTTCCTATCAACAAACCATAATATATAAATTAGACACAACCAGATGACCTCCCATCTCTCAAGCACCTAATAAATCTAATCCCTCTCCTTTTTTTTTTTTTCTTTTTTTTTTTTAGAAACTCTATGATTGCATTCATAATTTAACCAAAAAAGTCATTAGCCACTAATGCCATTACAATAACAGAACGGTCTAACATCAAAATTAAGACAATCTGATGTGTCTCCACTAACGACCATACAAGATCGAAGAAACTATGCCATAGGCATCCCAACTGAGATTGTAAATTCAGAATAATGAAAAGAAAAAAAAAAAAGAGCTTGAAAAAACCAAGCCATAACAATACAAATAAAACTCTCACATATGAGAGATGAAAAACTCTCACACATAAGAGATGAGAAACTCTCATAAAGAAAAGGTGAAAAATAATCCCTCTTAAAAAGTAAGGCTGAAAAATATTTGCACAGCTCACAGCCTCACGCTTTCTTAAGTTTTAAAAAACATATATATATATATATATATATATATATATGATCAAATCAAGCGGAAAAACAGCAATTTTTTTGGCTTCAATCAACCGCACATGGGGAAGAATTTAAAAACAATTGTGACAATGAGAACTGGTGCAAAGATGTTGACATTTTGAAAGATGATCCAATTGGCAAAGGTTTTTTTAGTGCGTTATTTACTATAATATTGTAATTTTTTAATACAATTTTCTACCTGAACCATGTTCTTGCTCAGAGTCAGAAGGACCTTTATTATAACATCTCTTAAAAATAATGGCCACATACGGAATTAAATAAACAAATGGTGTAGGTGGATATTATGAGGTTGTGTGATTGAGATCCTAAAAGATAACAAACAAAAAAAAGTTGTAACTTTTGATAAAAATAAAGTCGGGAAACAGAGAATTTATTTATTTCAGTCATGCGTCTTTCATCATTTTTCTCTTAAGTGAGAAGCCCAATGATTTTTTTTTTAAAGGAATTTTTGTAAAAATGTCACTTGAATTTATATATTAGTTTTAATTTGTTACCTTAAAGAAAAATTTAAGAGAAATGTCATCTTAATTTTTCAAAATCCATGATTTATCATCTAACTTTAACACCATCCAATTTTCATTTTCAAGTAAAAAAAAGAGAAAAAAGAGACCCCTCTCTCCCTTTCTCTCCCACCCTAATGGCTTGCCGTGCCCGCCTAGCAACTCTATGTAAGGTCGCAGTCTATGTGGGGAAAGGCATTATGTTAGTCTTTGTTGAGTCTTGTTTTGCTTCTCCTTTTTCAGTATGTTATTTGAGGCTTTGCCTACTTTTGTTTGGTGGTCTGTATTTGGAATTTCTGTTTCAATGAATAATCACCTTTTGACCACCAAAAAAAAACACCCTCCACCTGCCCCCCAAACACATCGCGTAGGACACCCCTCCTCCACCCCTCTTCTCTCTCTCTTAGCATGCATAAATTTTTTTTATGGTGTTCATTGAGCATGTATGAAATTTTCATATACATGAAACTACTTAAACTTTCCACCCAAAATCCAATCCCCTTCTTGTCTTCATAGTTTCATTAACTTATGCCATTGTGTTTCTATTTTAGGATCTAAAGTTTGTTTGGTCACCATTTGTTACGTAGGCTTCCCAATTGTTGGTTTGGTAGTTGTCCTTCCATAAATTTCAATATGCAAATTGGAAAATTCCAAAAAGAAAAAAAAAAGTAGGCTGAGGGAATTTGTGTGTGGAGGATTGGTGTTCCATAGTAGAGAGAGAAGGGGAAATGGATGAAGGGGTTGTGAAGAGGGAAGGAGGATTGGATTTCAAGGTGGGCGGGGTTGATTGGAGCCGTCGGTGACGCACATGGGATGGGGGAATGTGAGATTTTTTTTTTTTTTTTCAATTTTAATTATTTGAAAGATATACAAATGTTTTTATAATAATTTTTCCAATTTTTAAAATACCATTGAAAATGGAAAGACTAAAATACCCTTAAAAAATGAATGGTGTTAAAGTCAGATGACAAATCATGAATTTTGAAAAATTAAGGTGACATTTTTCTTTAAGGTGACAAATTTAAACTAATGTATAAGTTTATGTGACATTTTTACAAAAATTCCTTTTTTAATTAAGTGACGTTAATACATATAGGAGTGCTTGATTTCTAGTCGGTTAATAAGTTAATTCAAGGCTAACCACTTGTTGGACTCAGTCCACAATGTCATATCATGATCCATACAGTTCATTTTTAGTTCATCATTCAAATATTAGCCTTGCAAAAAATTAGCCAAATCAAAAATCATTTGACCATTTGATTATTATCTTGAATATTTTCATTGTTTATAGAAAGTTCATCTATTTTTTGGATCGAAGTTACGTGAATAAATGTTATCTAATTTAGCGTACTTTTACAATGGTAACCTTTGGATGATGTTGAAGCATTAATCGGATGGTAAGTTAATACGACGCTAACCACTCATTTCGGTCCACTCCACAGTGAACGGTTTGGATCATGATATGACATTACGGATTGCAACTCTATGAGTGAATAACGTCATATTAACTTACTAATACTATGAGTGTTATCCTAACTATTTCGGGCTCGCATAAAGATAATTCAGGATTAGGGTGCTTAGTGGATAATGCAGATTGCTCTTATCTCAATTGAAGGGTGCTACGCTTGGTCATGTTTTTAGATAAGCCAATTTAGTAGCTCTCATAGACAATCTCATTTTGCTTCAATGTCAACGAAAGTGTCTGTGTGACATGGGAATCCTCCTTGTACAATTTAAGATGCTCTAAGTGAAAGACCTTGTTTGTTTTTGCGAATAAAATTTCCCATTAACAAGAAATGAAACATGTCATATCGATACCGAAACATGAAAAGCAAAAGAAACAGGTCATATCCATAGGCACCAAGTATGAACGGATGAGAGATTCCGCATTTCCAAAGCCAAAAATTAGGTGAGAGAAACGATTTGCTTTTGGCATTTTGGCATTTCAGAAAAAGTGAAGAGAAGAAAATAAAAGAATAGAAAGAGAGAGGCTAAAAGTTTAGGGACGCTAATCCCAAGAGGGGCACAAGCACAAAGCAAAATCGCAGGCGTGCTCTCCCAGAAACAGCCCTCCCAATTTCCACCACCACCCTTTTCTTTTCTTTTTTTCCCACTTTTCCCAAATCCCATATGAGAGATTTGACGTTGATTGTGGGCCCCACGTATAGGGGGCCCTGTGGGGCAGAAGGAAAATCAATTGTCTAATCGGATGGCTCTTATCTGCTTTCTAAAGTTACTCATTTGGGTTTTTTCAGGACACGTGTCGTTCTCTGTATGGCGGTGACACTCGCGTGCCATTGCGTCGGGCACTGTGACTTTGTGAGTCCGTTAAACCGGCCGGGTTTTCAGCTTGCTTGCATGCACGCTCGCGCCTCCCTACAAAGGATAACCGGATAAAGAAATTATATATTCCCAAAGTCGTCTTCTTCTTCTTCTTCCTTTTTTCATTGAAAGAGCGGTGAATTTTTTTAAAAAAAAGAGAAGATGGAAATGGAAAAAAAGTGAGATCGGTGTACTGGGATTGCTCTTACAGTAGAACTAGACTAGTTACGAATAAATATCAAACTCATCATAAATATATAAGTATTTTTGTTGGTTATATTTTTAATTTCCAAATGTAGCATATAAAGCATTAATTTAGCGTATTATTTGTATTATTTGTAGTACAATGCGTTGTATATGATGAGCAATTGTCACAAAATTGTACCCTTGTAGGTACATGCCCTAGTAATAGAAGTTGAGTTTTCTTATGTATTTGCGGCAAATGTACTTTGTAATTTGATACTCAAGTTGGAATGTAAGTTGCCTTTCATTTTCAGAGATTAAATAAATATCATCTATTCACATGAACCACAACACTCGTATAGGTTAAAAATCGAAAAAGTATGGGGCAGATACACTGCGTTGCTACTAACCTAGTAATACTATAATGTATTAGGTTGAGGATTGCAATTCAAAGTTTAGTGTTAATGATTGTATATGTGCTATAATTCAAGTTAATTAGTCATCTTACGTTAGGAAGTGATCATGCCAATACTTCGTGCTTATAGATATGACATGGATGGATGGATAACTTGTAAGTTAATTTATGTATCTCTCATCTGACAAGTTATCCGCGAAGTCGACGGATTATGGATGGATGATATTACCACGCACTGAATTTCCTCTTATGAAGAAGACTTCTTTGCAAGCACGCAGGTTCCTTTTTTCTTTTTTGTCCTAGTCCAAAACGATGTTGTTTTGGTTTGGACAGTTGCGTGCAACGCGCAGCAGATGCTCATCCAACAAACAAAAACTCAGCCTTTTTAAGGCATTTTGTCAAACAGTTAATGGGCACCAACAAAAGGGCATATTCCAGCATGACCATGGCGTTTTCCGGCAAGGGAAGGTGCAGTTGCACCTCCTTGTGCCTCTATAGGGTGATCACACAGTATTATTGTCACACGAGAAAAAAGAGATGACAACACCTCTAAAGTAATCAATCTCTACACTTCGCAGATTTAGTTAAGCTTCTTGTTTTTCAAAAACCTTCTTGGTAATTTCACTGTCAACAAGTTTATAATTTTCTCCTACTTCAACAGTCTATGCGCATGCTCTATTTTTGCGGATAAGATTACAACCACCTCATCCTCAATCATCAAATGGCTTCGATTTAATGTCAATTCAGAAGAACAATCATATATTGAAATGATTCGAATGAATTTGAAATTATGATGAAGTGACTAGTTGTTGTAGTAATAATAATTTGATGAAAAAAGTATATCATGCTGAAATTGTTTGCTACTTATACATTTGGGAAAGCATTAAAAAAAATTGGAATACTGTTTTTAGTTGAAGTTTTTTTTTTTTCTCTTTTTGTGAGAATTATTCCATATTAAACATTATCATTATAAGCTGAATTTATTTATTTATCGGAATATTTAAAGTTTCTGTTTCTATGTTCGTAATTTTTTTTTCAATGAGGAATCCTTAGATTTTATTATCCATGGATCCACCTTATGATTCAACAAATATTTGGGTATGATGAGAATAGAATCATGAAAATAGACTAACATCTTTGTGTTGTTTGTCATTCGAAATACCTTATTATTCAAATTCTGTGGCCATGATTGATAATGACAACACATCCACCTTAGGATGATCATGGTACCACCATCCAATTTTATACTGAATTATATAGAATTTTTTCAACATCTTACAAATTTTTTTTAATTAACTAGAAAAATTCGTAGCACTCACTTTCTTTAAGATAAACTATGAATACATGTAACACGAATTTGAAATCGAGTCTTTAAGTACTTTGAAAATGTTAAGATAAAGTCCTAGTGCTGGTAGTGAGAGTAGCCAGTCTCTCCTTGAACTTTAAATTCATGTAACAAACCGGGATTGAGTAACAAATTCACTTGTTAATAACTATATTCAATTTGAACCAACCTAGATTATCTCAAATATTATGATATTGAATTTGGCCTTAGTTTAAATTAAGGGAGCTGATTTCTCCACTCCATTTTCCTCCACTCACACTTCTTTTTGCTTTTTAATACTTTTTAATCAATTTTATCCATTCTCTTTCCTATTCTACCCTTACTCTGTATTAATTTCTTTTTTAATTCACTTTTATATTATTTCTTTTTGTTTATACTTAATTTTCTAACTTACTCCATTTTTAGTATTAAAGGAAAAAAAAACTTAATTTCTTACTCAATTAAAGGAAAAAAAATATTAAAAATGGAGTGCAATTTTGAAAATTAAGTACAAAGAAAAAGAACTAATATAAAAGTGAAGTGAAAAGGAATTAATGGAGGGTAAGGGTAGAATAGGAAAGAGGATGAACAAAATTGATTAAAAAGTAAAAGGGAGTATAAGTGGAGAAAAAGAGAGTGGGGAAATCATATCCCTAAATCAAAGTGAAGATTTTATTCATTTTCCTCACAATAATGACTTCTAGGAAAATTATTATTGGCCGTCGATTGTGCCAAGCCAGCTTACCAGCTTACAGTTGATGATAGCCAAACCAGCAGGCCCCACCACCCACCTCTCCCAGAAAACACGGTACGTAGATCCACACCGTGACACCAATGGCATTTGCTTATGGGATTAAATAACTATGATGTACCAAAAATAAATCATTAAACAAATAACTATTCATTTAAGTTATTAATATAAACTTTTTTTTGACGAAGGTTTTGTAATTCAAGTTATTAAGAGCATTTATTCATACTTTCGATTTCCTAGTCTCTAATATCGCTCGTATAAAAAATAAAAAATAAAATTCTTCGAGGTATTTTATTAATAGAAACTTGAGTACGGTGTGAAAGTGATCAAATGAGATTATAAATTTAAAGCATACAAAAGAAAAAAGTGACTTTACAAATAACTTGTCCGGAAATATCCTGTCGACTCTAAAAAATGACCTATAAAAAATAGCTATAGGTAAAACCTACAAGTACAAAAGCGAATAAAATTGTGATGCAATTATATAGGATAGTAGGGGACAAGAAAAAATGGCCAAGTCATTTGGAGGGGAATGAGTTCATATCTCAACGTTTATCAGTGTCAACAGTAAAAGTCCTGTAGATAAAAATATAAATTCCCTCACTTTTTTCTGTCTGACAAAATAAATCGCATAGATTCTAAGATTGAGGGTTAAAAAAGAGCTGGGAAGCAAAAGATCATAACGAATTTTGAACAAGCTATGAATTGGGAAGACGATGACCTCAATTTCCCATCGATGCTTGGAAGTGGGATTACAGCCTATGTATTCCCTTTCTAATATAAAGCCATTGAAATGCTCCATTTTTTTTTAATTTACAAAATAGGAAGCAAATCACAACAATAAACTCAACGCAATATCTTTGTTCCTCATTATTCCTCATAGCTTAGAAGGGAAATGACATTGATTTGTAGACTAATAGTCTCAAGTAAAAACTCTCATGACACTTTGATAGTAGTGTGTGTGTGAAAGAGAAACCCCTCTCCTTTGTAGTTTAGACTATCACTTGTATTTTTTTTTTTAATTTTAAAAGAGAGATGGGCTTTTATTCGTTTGCCCATATCATATATGTCATTTAATGTGTTACATATATTATTTTTGCAAGAAAATCATAAAGTTGAAAAGTATTTACTTTCATTTTTCTCATTCAGTTGTTCATACGTTAAATTATAATTTACGTGTAAAAATTGTTCATACGTTAAATTATAATTTACGTGTAAGAATGAATTATTTAATACTTGTATGTCACTATCAAATATGGTGTGACCCTAGCTATTCTACGTGTTTTACTCTTTCTTTTTTCAACTAAAAGAAATGGGGTTTTAAGCCTTACCTCATCCTTATAAATGCCATAACTTTGCTTAGAACAACACGAGTTATAATAATATTGTAGTAACCAAGCTACTACTACAAGGAAAAAGTAGAAGGAGAAAAAAAATCTTATAATTAATTCAACTGATGTTGTTATCACTTGAAGACTCCTTAGTTTTATAAACTTTGATGTATAAATTCTTTATTGAATTTTATGAGATCTAAAGTTATATACAACTTTCATATTTATTTATGGGAGCTGATTTTCACACTCATCTTCTGTCTACTTACACTCATATTAAAAATTGTATGTTATAATAAAAAGTATGTTATACGGATATATACAAAGAGAAAAGAGTAAGCATGAAAAAGAAAGATCACTGGTTAAACTATGAAAGTCTTGGGTCTATGAAAAAGACCAATGAGGGTTGAAAGGTAGGAAATAATTTTTAGCGTCCCCTGTAAATTTCAATTATCTTTTTAATTCACCAGTAACCAGTTGGTAAAAAATGCAAATTTTGAAAAAGGTTAAAAACAGTAAATTCAAGAAAGTCATATATGAAAAGAGATTCTCAAGTTCGGACCAACTCATCTATATGACCACACTTGCAAACACACGAGACACTCTACATGTGAGATGGAACCAACGTGAGATGTGTAAGATTAAAATGTAGGAGTCTCACATGTTTGTAGATGTAATCGCACAAATGAATTGGTCTGGCAGTTAGACTCGAGAATTTCTCCTACCAAAAAACCCTAGTGCAGTAAAAGGTTTGTAAACAAGTAGTAAAGTAAAAGGTTATTAAGGACAAGTAAAAGGTTTGTAAACAAGTAGTAAAGTAACAATTAACAAGCAAGCAAAGCAAAAGTAAAGTTTCTTAATTTCCACTTATTCAGACTCTAATCATGATTTGTTAGCTTATAATTAAATGAGGCGACCATTCTGTGTGCAATTTTGCATGTGCAAGATTATGAGGTCGGTCATCATCAGGCAAGCCTTGGATCTCAGAGCCAATAATAGAGGAGGAGTCATTCGAGAGTCTACAAGGGTCTTATTATTACCCCTATAGGCTATGGTGGTGGTCTGCAATGACCCATTTGCCCCTCTTGCTCTATGTATTAATTTTTCTTTTTCGTAATTATTGTTGCCCTTTGAATACAATGAACCCACTTTTTTTTTGGGTCCTTTTTACTAATTAGGGACTTACTCATCATGTCAGTTGTCAACCCACAACGCCTAATACAATTCCATCACAATAAGATTTTCATTTTTGGTCAATAAAACGTTGGGTTGGTAAAACAATAGAAGATACTCACAGGAGGGAAGTGTTCACGTTTTAGGGATTGAAATGCAACAATTAGAATTATTCCAATTCTTCAACTAATTTAATGATTTTTTTTCTCAAAATTAAAAAATATCCTTAGTTCGAATTAATACTCTCTCATTGAATAAAAAGAAAGCAAAACGCAAATATGATCTAGCCTAGTGAAAAAAAGCTTTGACTTGTAGACCATTGGTCTCAGGTTTGAATTTCCATGACACCTTAATAGTGTGTGTGTGTGTGTGTGTAAAAAATCTCATTTTCTTACAATTTAGACTATAACTTGCATTAAAAAATAATAATGTAGCATGTTAGATACTAGTATTTTATATGTTATAAACAAATGAAGTTCATAAATGTTGTGGATATAAACAAATAAAAGAACTCACATAATTTATAGTCAATATTAAAGAACTAATTTTGGCGTGAAGGAATTATTGAGAAATGGAGAAAGATATCAACTTACATACGTCAGTAGGGAACGATGTAGCCTATATAAACTCGCAAAGTGCACTTTATTTTGTACACATAGTATTAAGTGATTTGAGGTATCTCTGATATTATTTAGGACATTATCTTAAACTATGAATGTACGCATAGTTTACATCCTCGTATTTTGACTCGATTAGTAAACTTTTACTCACTCGATTTGCAAGATTTGCTTATTAATTATTAGCCGAAAGGTTAAAGATGGAAAATAGATGGTGATGCCATTAATTAGTGCAAGCATGCCCTTAATTATTGACGTGAATCTTGTGATTCACTATTATGGCATTAAAGCAAAGCTTCAATGATTTCTGAACCACAACAACCACTTGCCCTATTTTCGTACGTATTTGAGTTTTTAGCCTCAAGAGGCAACTACCTTTGTATCATTAGGTTTAGTTACTTAACTTGACATTAACTTTTGCATATGCAATTTATCCATATTTGTCATAAACATTAAATACAAATTAATAAATCATATAAATGAGTTTTGTTTTTATTTTCATTTTCTAGGTTTTTAAAACAATAAAAAAAATTATTTATCAGATGAGAAATTTAACACACAAAAAACCCCACTAAAAACATCATGTTGGAGATGTTGGAAACACAAAGAACCAATATACAAATAACTTTCATCATGTGCTGCACAATGGATGGCGATGGTGACGGTCAACAAAATGGTCAACAACACATAATCATATTTGGAAATTTTAGCCAATAAGAAATAATCATGTGTTAGTTTACTTGTGGTGGGTTAGTTGACATTGCCAAAGGGACAAAAGGGTAATTTTATAATAAACTAGAACAATTGTAAGATCAACAATAATGCTTTGAAAAACCATCAAAACAAAGCAAAATTTCTTTACCATTACCAGCTTTTTTCCTCTTTCTCAACTCTCTTGATGGCATGTAAAATCCAGCTAGTGTAAGCATAAGAAAAAGAATATTTAGTTGATCTAGCATAATTTTGAAACAAATCTCAATATTCTGAATAGCAATTGATATGATCATGTTTAATTGAGTAATACTCGTCGTCTGTGTGTGTAGGCAACTGTCGCTAGCACTATACTTTGGATCTTATTTCTCATCACTGTTGTTCTAAGATCAAGCTACATTAACCATGGTTAACAAGAGAAAAACAAAACTAACCACAAACCCAACTCCCTAGGGTCAACTAAGAGCCAAAGCCCCATTAGTCTGTGCCATTTTCAAGGACAGGTAGAGAGAGAAAAGAAAACACACAAAGAGAAAAAGAAAATTATTTATTTTGATGTAGAGAGAGTGAGAGAAAAGGGAGCATTGAACATTGGGAAGAAGAGAGAGAAGAAAGAGAGGAGAGAAAGAAAGGAAATGTCTGGGTGGTGTAGGGGAAGATAGGGGGCAAAGCTTCAGCATTTGGTCTCTCTTAATCTCAGCAAACCCTCCTTTTTCTCTGCCCCTCTGTTCCCTCCTTTTACGTCGCCGTTTTGCCCCCTTCACCTCGCCGGAAAGCTCATAACCTTTCCCGGGAAAATCTGCAACCTTTTCCGGGAAGTTTTTTCTTTTCCATTTTTTAAAATCTTTTTTGGGGGCTGTAGACTTTGCTGAGCTGATCTGAGCTTAGCTGATAGAGAACTTGAAAATCTAGTTCGTTGGTCTGAGTGCGTGGTCTGGGAGCTGAGAAGAGCTAGAAAAGGAGCTCCATTTTATCGCCGATATATCTCCGGCGAGATGAGCAAGTGAGATTTTCCGGCAGTATATCCAGTCTTTCGAAGAACCCAAGTGGCCGGAGCAAACAATGAAGCCACCCGCGAACGGAGCCGGAGCTGCGGCGGCCAACGGTCCATCCAATTCATGCGAAGGTCGGCACTCTCTCTCTCTCTCTCTCTATTTATCTATGAGCTGCGCTCTGTCTCTCTCTCTCTCTAAAAAACACGAAAATCGGTGGATGGATCGATCGATACCGTTGTTGTGAAATTTTGTTTTGTCTGTTTTTGACTTCGTTTTGTTCGTTACAAGTATTTTTGTACGTACTCGGGACTCTGTAACTAACTGCCTCTGCACCTCGGCAGTTATGTTAAGAGATTCCCAGAATCCAGATTCTTCTCTGTTTCAGTTGGTCCTTTATTTTCTTTCTCGTTTCCGTTTTCTCGGGAAACAAACGGAAAAAACGGGGCTTTTTTGATTGTTTGTGGGAGTTTCTGACGAATGAACGGGTGACACGTGTGCAGGGGGAGAGAATGTGAAGATCATAAACCCGGAGCTATGGCAAGCGTGCGCCGGGCCGCTGGTGAACTTGCCGCCGGCTGGGACCCACGTGGTCTACTTCCCTCAAGGTCACAGCGAACAAGTGGGTGTTTAAATGTTGTTGCTATCGTGCGCCGCCTGAGCGCTTCTGCTTATCCTTAACATTCTATACTCTCTACTACTTCCTGAACTCATCAATGCTTATCATGATTTTTGAGTTCATTTATTGTGCAGGCCGCTTCTGTTAATAGCAATCTGTTGTTGACCTTCCTTTTCAATGCTTTGTTAATTTTAGAAAACACATGGTTTTGTATGTAATTTTTTTTTTTGGGTGGGATATAAATTTTCACCTAATAAAGCAGATGGGGTTGAACAATTTAGGATTAACGGAAAAAGAAAATAATACTATTTATTTTTGTTGTTGTGGTCTCCCCATGATATTTACTCTTCTTGTTTTTGTTCAACATTGTTGTGGTAGCTAAGTACTTGGTTAGATTTAAGTAATTACATTTAGTTATTGATCTTTGGTTTTTTTTTTTTGTGTGGAGAATTTCCTCGGTCTTTTCGTTCTATCTCTCCAAGTAGATGGTAAATTTAAAGTTTTCGTTTTTATGTATTGAGCAATCATCATACAGGGTAAGTTTGATATTTGAAGTTGTATTATGTCCTGATTTGAGAGTGAAATTTCTGATTTCAGGTTGCGGCATCTATGAAAAAAGACGTGGATGGTCAAATACCAAACTACCCGAATCTTCCCTCCAAGCTACTATGTCTCCTTCACAATGTCACCTTGCATGTATGGCTGATTTTATCTGTTTTTAAGTATTACCCTTCCAATACATTATATTCTTGATCATTTCTAATTGATTTTCTCACTTATGTATGATGTTCTAGGCGGACCCCGAAACGGATGAAGTTTATGCTCAGATGACACTTCAGCCTGTTTCCTCGGTAAGGGCTGTTCAAAATGACTAGTAAATCATTATGTTCTGCCTTCTGTTACTTTAAGTAAAATTCCTTTGTTCATTAGATGGTAAAAATTTCTGGAAACTGAATTCCTCATCTTCTTGGTCTGCAGTTTGACAAGGATGCATTGTTGAGATCAGATCTTGCCCTCAAGTCAAATAAGCCCCAACCGGAGTTTTTCTGTAAAACATTGACAGCAAGTGATACAAGCACTCATGGAGGTTTCTCGGTGCCCCGTCGTGCAGCAGAAAAGATTTTCCCTCCTCTCGTAAGCAGTTTTACCTCGTTTCCAAGGTTTGCCACACTAATTGCAAAGTTTAATAGTGCTCCTGTTTCTACATAGGATTTCTCCATGCAACCACCTGCTCAAGAACTTGTTGCCAGGGATTTGCATGATACTGTTTGGACTTTCCGCCATATCTATCGTGGTATGTTCTTTGTTTGGCCATTGGAATGTTGCATTCATGGATCAATAAGGTGCCATCATGATCATATTTCTAAACATCTGTTATTTGTTGTTTTGCTTAATGCAGGGCAACCAAAACGCCACTTGCTTACAACAGGATGGAGCCTATTTGTTAGTGGGAAGAGGCTTTTCGCTGGCGATTCTGTCTTGTTCATTAGGTATTCACAATGAATTGAAAATCTTAGGGGTTTCTGTTTTTGAGCATTAATTTCTGCTTGTAAGTAGGATTCATTGGTAACAAGGCCTCGTTCAAGTTATATGGATAGGTTTTTATTTTTCTTCTGTCTTTTGCACTTGAAAATGTATGAAGTGCAAGAACAAACTCTTATGGTGATACACACTTTCCGTGATCAGGGATGAAAAGCAGCAGCTTCTTTTGGGAATTAGACGCGCTAACAGGCAACCCACCAACCTATCATCTTCAGTATTATCAAGTGATAGTATGCACATTGGGATTCTAGCGGCTGCAGCTCATGCTGCCGCTAATAATAGCCCCTTCACAGTGTTCTACAATCCTAGGTTAACATCTTTCATTCTATACTCTAAAGTATCTTCTTTATTCTACATGTATAGAATCCTAGATTGTGGGGGTGAATCACTTGTCACTATTTAAAAGTAATCAGTATATTTATTCTGAAATTATATTGAAATGTTCTTTTCTATATGCAGAGCCAGCCCATCAGAATTTGTTATCCCATTAGCCAAGTACTACAAGGCAGCTTGTGGCAACCAACTATCTCTGGGGATGCGATTTCGTATGATGTTCGAAACTGAAGAGTCAGGAACAAGAAGGTAGTTGTATACTTGTCTTTTAGTCTATTGTTCAGGATTTGGCAATCCTGGCAATAGCAATCTGGCAGATAATTCACAATTAGACTTTACAAACTAGAGATGCTGATGATTTGACAGGGTTTTTAAGTTATTCGTCCAGTTCCTTCAGTTTTGACAAATAAAAATCTTATGGTGATTTTGGAATTGAACATGAGAAGCTTTTGTTGTACAGGTACATGGGTACAATTACAGGAATTAGTGATCTTGATTCTGTTAGATGGAAGAACTCACAATGGCGCAATTTGCAGGTAAATGTGATGGAAACTTCTTGTTATCCTCTCTCCCCTTGTTGCTTCTATTCATCTTGTTGGTCATGTAAAATAACCCAAAATCCCCAACATATCTTTGAATAGGTTGGTTGGGATGAGTCAACGGCTGGGGAAAGGCGTAATCGGGTGTCAATGTGGGAAATTGAGCCTGTTACTGCTCCATTTTTCATTTGTCCCCCACCATTCTTCAGATCAAAGCGTCCTCGGCAACCAGGAATGCCAGGTAAAAGACATAATATAGCAACCATAAATTCTACTAGTTCTTTATTGTCTCAGCTTAATTTGTGTAGTCTTTAAGCAACTCTTAACAAGTAAAAAGGATGAAATTTACCTACTTAGATTGGACCCAGACCGGGTGTCAGTTAAGACAATCTTAGTGCACATTGCTTTCTGCTTGGTAAGAACTGTCTGGGATAATAGTGGATGGTATCCGCTGAATTTGATAACAAATGAAAATAAGAAAAACAGTGAATGATTTGGGATGGATTGTTTGGACTGATTTTTGTCATTCATCTTGTTATGATCAGTGTTTGATCTTTTGACTTAAATAGTATATTTTCTGTGATCCATTGTATGTGACATGGCACAAAACATGCTAAATGATGTTTTAAGTCCTTTGGAAGCTTCTCTATTCTTTTCCTGGCGTTGTTTTATACCTCTGTGTGAGCCATCCAGAAACAGGCCCTTGAAAACTTCATGACATTTTGAATTTGGAATTTTAGTGGAAGGACATCTAACAACCTTTGATTTTTCCTTTTGCAGATGAGGAATCCTCTGATTTAGATAATCTTTTAAAGAGGACAATGCCTTGGTTTGGTGATGATATGTGCATGAAGGATCCCCAGGTTCTACCTGGCCTAAGCTTAGTCCAGTGGATGAACATGCAGCAAAATTCTTCCGCAGGTAACTCCATACAGCCAAATTACATGCATTCCTTTCCTGGTTCTGCTCTGCAAAACCTTGCTGGAGCGGATCTTTCTCGGCAGTTGGGCATGTCAGGGCCTCAAATACCTCAGTTGAGCAATTTACAATTCAATGCCCAGAGACTACCTCAGCAAGCACAACAGCTTGATCAACTCCAAAAGCTGCCATCCACAATGAACCCATTAGCATCCATGATCCAACGACAGCAACAGTTGGGTGATATTACTCAACAACCCAGGCAAAATTCGTTTAATCAATCTCTATCCTCCAGCCAAGTTCAATCCCAGCTTCTGCAACCTCAGACCCTTGTCCAAACTAATAGTATCCTTCAGCAGCAATCATCTAGTCAAAACCATCTTCAAAGAAACCTCCCTCAGAACCTGCAGCAGCATCAGCAGCAACAACAGCAGCAGCTGCATCAACAACAGCAGCAGCAACAGCAACAGCAACAGCATCAACAGCAACAGCAGCAGCAGCAGCATCAACAACAAATTGCGGGTCAAAATCAACAGCAATTTCAGTCTCAACTTCCTGATCAAATAAACCAACAGTTGCAACATCTTTCTGATAATCAACTTCAGCTGTTACAGAAGCTTCAACAGCAACAGCAGTCGCTTTTGACACAGCAGGCACTGCAACAGCCTGCTCAACTTATCCAACTCCAGGACCAGCAGAGGCAACTGTTAGATGTGTCCCAGAGCTTCTCCAGGCCTTTGACTCCCACCCAAATGCAAGAAATGCCTCAAATGGCACCAACCTCGCATCCTCAGTCAAGAACAATGCCACAGCAGCTGACAAAGAATAATAACAGCCAAACTAATGTTCGGTTTTCTCAACCACCTCAGCAGCCAAAGCTTCAACAGCAGCAACCTATTATGGTGCCTGAAATGTCCGGGCATATGGGACTTCTCCCAACCCCAACAACCAATCAACTCTCTACAGCTGTAAGCAATGTAATGACAGGAGGTGCAGGAGCAGGGCAGTCTGGGATTACAGATGAGGTTCCATCTTGTTCAAATTCACCATCCACAAACAACTGTCCAAGTTTAATTCAACCATTGATGAACAACAGAGCCCATCGAAACTCATTAGTCGGGGAGGACATGGCTCAGTCTGCCACCACAATCTTGAGTCCTAGTGCCATAGAAACAATGCCATCGAATGGTAACTTATTGAAAGATTTCCAGCTTAAGTCTGATGTTAAGCCTTCAGTGAACATTGCTAGCAATCAAAGTCAAGGAATTCTTACAGCACAAACATACCTGAACAGTGCAGCTGTCCAGACAGATTACTTGGACACATCATCTTCAACAACTTCAGTAGGCCTCTCTCAAAATGATGTCAATTTACAGCAGAATAATGCCCCATTGTCTTTCAATCCACAATCAATGTTATTCAGAGAAGCCAGTCAAGAAGGGGAAGTTCAGGCAGATCATAGAAACAATGTTTCATATGGTTCTAACATTGATGGCCAATTGGGGATACCCTTGAATCCTGATCCTATGTTGGCCAAGGGCACGGTGGGGTTAGGGAAGGATTTTTCAAATAATCTCTCTTCAGGAGGCATGATTGGCAACTATGAAAATGCAAAAGATGCTCAGCAGGAACTTTCATCTTCAATGGTTTCCCAGTCCTTTGGAGTTCCAGATATGGCATTCAATTCAATTGACTCAACCATAAATGATAGCGGCTTTCTGGACAGTGGCCCATGGCCTCCACCACCTCAATTTCAGCGAATGAGGACATACACCAAGGTGTGATATTTTAAATTAAAATTCAAAATACATTATGAAGCTATCCATTTTAAGTATTTAAGATTATTTTTTTCTTTTGCTCTAACTTGGCTATTGTTTCTGTAAAGGTGTACAAACGTGGAGCTGTAGGGAGATCTATAGATATTGCACGCTATTCAGGTTATGGTGAGCTTAAACAAGATCTGGCTCGTAGGTTTGGTATAGAGGGACAGTTAGAGGACCGAGGGAGAGTAGGCTGGAAACTTGTGTATGTAGATCATGAGAGTGATGTTCTGCTAGTTGGAGATGACCCTTGGGAGTAAGTCTTTTAGTCCCATTTCTGCTTAAAATTTTGAATATATCATGGTTGTGCACACATCTACACATAATTTTCCTGTTTGAATTACTTGTCTGGAGATTTTCTGGTTCCTGAAGTTGAATGTTCGATTCTGCCAAATTAGCATGACATATTTTTGTCCCTGGGCAGTGTTTTGCATCAAGACTTGTTTATTACGTAACATTAAGGGCCAAAAGAATTAAGAGTCTTGTACATGTTCATTGTACTTGTTTCTTAATTGTTGGTCTTGCCTATTCCAGGGAGTTTGTAAACTGTGTTCGCTGCATCAAGATCCTGTCCCCACAAGAAGTCCAGCAAATGAGTTTGGATGGAGACTTTGGTGGCAACGCTGTGCTTCCAAATCAAGCTTGCAGCAGCTCAGATGGTGGGAATGCCTAATGTAGTGTACCAAAATGCTGACAGTTTTTCTTCCTAGTAGGAGCCTTTAGATGTTTTAAAGAAAATCTTTCATGGTAATCAGCACGGTATGACCAAAGTTTGGTCTTTCCGGTCACTTACCACTTGCTGGAGCAAAGCAATTTGAGAAGTGATCTTTTAATAGTTGAGGGTGGCTTCCAACTTTGTGGCCCAGATTACACAAGCAGTGGAAAGAAGCTGAAGTTCTGAATAGGGTATCCTTGTCTGAGATTTCTTGAGTTTCTAGTTGGTCCGAGTTCTGTTCAAGGGAGGGCCAAATTCTGGGCAAGTGAACAATGTAGCATGGCATATTTATATTTGCTGATACGAAGATGATGTGCCGAAGTCAATTTAAGATTCATTTGCCTTGTACTTTTCTTTTTCTTCCACATTGGAATTCTCCCACGCAAGTACATTGTAAAGAGCATTGTAGCATGGAATTCTTATCGTTCAGTTTCGAGTGTATATTAGATTTCGAAAGTGAAATCGGTTATATAAATTTCGAAAGTGATTGATGTGAACACATTGTGTCAAACAGACTGACCAAGGCTACAATTGGGTACCAACGGAACAAAATGTTGTGTTAAAAATGTTCACGTAAAAATATTGCCAACCAAATTAAGCTGAACAAAGCAACATACATACGTGTTTGATGAGCAGGATTGGATTGAATTGTCATTTAGGATTAACTAGATTTATACTGAACGGGATGGACTAAACGAGATCTTTGGCGCATAAGACTGGACATATCAATTCAATCTCTTACTTGAACTCAGGTCGTGTCAATGGCTTAATTTATCTTGGGATAAAATATCCAAACTAGTTCGGAGAGCTTATTCCACATGGAATAGGAGGTTCTAAATTTTTCTCAAACATTGAATTAGGATACTATTTTTAGTCCAATCCAATCCAGGCCAAACGTGAAGTGAAATTGAACCAAAAGGGTCCAATCCCCACTCGTTCCACATGAAACGGGGGCTCTTTTGCTTCTCACAACTTTCAAGTCTTTCCTCTAGCAATTCTAGGTATCAACATATTTCCTGAGGGCCAATCAATTTGATTGTTTCAAAATTAAGATCAATTATCAAACAGTAAGAATCCAAGCACCCATGCATCATCTTCTAGTTTGAAAGGCATACAAATAATTTCAATAGTTCGAGAATCCATCTTATTCTTTTCATAAGCTACTTATCGAACCAAGTAGAAAAAGATCAGTTCAATCAAATCATTTCATTGTACGAGATGGTAATGAAACTGCAAAGTAAAACTTTCCAAATACATACTGAAATGCCCCCGGCAAAAACTAGGATAAGAGAAAGTGTGTCATTCATGGTGTCACCGGGTATTACCTAGTCTTATAGGAGATGAAAATCCTCAAGTTACCATCATGTCAGGACCAGATGATGACAATATATCCAGCAGTGAATTTTGGGGTTCTAGCTCCTCATGCCAGAGTGGAAGGGTGTCACCTGGATAGTAGTTTCTTGTCACCCCCTCTGAATTAATCTGCATAACAGAGTATACAATCGCCAGAAAATAAGTGGAAGGAAGATAGACGGCCATACAAGAATGAAAACCATATAAAGTCAATAGGTACTTGGCTATTTTTTAGGGGAAAAATGGTAATTTAAAAAATATATATACTATTAAGAAAATTTAAAAAAAAAATACTGTTAGGAAGCAAGTTGTTCTCCTGAAAGGTTTGAGTCTAATCCTCACAACCTCCGATTAACAAAACAACAAATCCATCGCATTAGGAAGGAAACAGATTGTGTTGCCACAGGCATTACTATATGCTATATAAGTAAATAGCTTGATGTAAGCATCATATACTGCTTAATTTCAAGCTCACAAGAGAAGCATGTCACTGCAATAACAAGCATTGCACTTATCCCCTTTCATTGTTTTTTTTTTTTTGAGAATCGGAATCTTGAACAAGTTAGAAGCGAGGATATGGCTGCAGGTACATTGGCAGGGAACTATATCTTTCTACTCCCCAAACCATAAAGTAATTGCATAGTGTACAATAAAAGAAAAACTCACAATGACAGTCCGAACAACACCACCACTAGCACCATCCCGAGCAATAGCAAGAGAAACTGCCTTCACCACCAATCTCTACAGTAAATTAACAGCCATTGCTTTAATGATCAATTCTAGAAAGTACTAATGCATCAAGGAAAAAGTTAGTTTCTACGGACAAGGTGGATGTGCTCAAGGAACTACATATTGGTGTCGATGAAAACTGAAGCTTGGAGATATACAAATATCAACAATGATGACAAACCAAATCTTAGCACATTACTAGTAACAAGGAAGCCACCAATGAAGCAATAGAAAAGTCTTTAAGAAACATAAAGACTACATACCTCAGCTTCCTCTTTGGTCATTCCTTCCTTCCACTCTTGATCAAAGAAGCCATACAGATAAGTGGAGCCAGATCCTGGATGACAAAATATTGTTGAGAGCCATAAACTTTAATAGCATTCAAGTGGCAACAAAAATTTAAACAGAATGCATGTGCATTTACTCAAACCATTTCAACCATGACAAGGGAAACAATAGAAACAGTTGATGAAATCATACCTCCAATAGCAAAAGGTTGCTCCAAAATTGTCCCTCCAAGTGGCACTCCATATATTTTACCTCCTTCGTACTTGTCCCAACCACCAATAATCAAGCCAGTTTGCAGCATATTCTACCAATTTTAAAAATAACACATAAGAAATGAGAAATACAATAGGAAATAGGGAAATACTTGAAGAACCATAGCAATCTTATTAAATGTTGTACTTCAATAATAAGTAAACTCCACGCTCAGTCGAACAAATTTTCAAATAGTTTCCAAGGAAGTTGCTAGAAATAACTTGACCTCTATCCAGCTCACTTTTAAACTCTTTGTACTTTCTGATAAACTATTAACATTAAAAAGTAACAAATCCAATTCCCACACTTTTGTTATGGAGTACTTGTAACCCTATGACATTTAATCTTGTTTATTTACCAAACATTCAAATGTACATCAGTGGAAATTGTGAAAACGAATAGGAAAACTAAAAGAATCTAAACAAAGATAAATTTTTGGTAGAAGTTAGAACGATCAACATTTTCAAAATTTTTGAATGACGAAAATGGAAACTAAAGGTAAAATAAAAGAATAATAGATGCAAACCTTGTTATTGTATGCGAACAACCTGATAAGGTTTGCAGCAACCTTGACTGTTGCAGGCTGTCCCTGCTGTATCCTACATAAAAGAGAGAATTTTGAATGACAATTGAAATAGTAGTAAACATTAATGAATGGAAAAACACAATGTAGTGCAAAGCTTAAATCTGGCATCTTAATTTCCAAAATTTAAAAATTGCTTACTACCACAAGTTTCAAATGTTTACAACTTCAATCTTTTATGCATAACTTTGAATCCTATTTATCAGTTCCACGATGGTTAACGTTTCATTAAATTTTCCACAAGAAAACATAATGCTCAAAGAAAGTAAAAGCATTCTGCAAGCCCAAACACATATGGTGGTGCAACAAAATGAAATCCAAGAGATGCACCAAAGGCATTAGTAAGTTGATTTTAAAAAAATAAAATAAAATCATTGTAGGGTTGATCCAGAAATTTTTACTACAAAAGGGAAGAAAAAACAGTTAAAGTAAATCCAGAAGTCGCTCATTCACTTACGTGTGCTGATGGAGAAAATGACGGACATAGTCTGATAGAACTTGAGAATCTGCAGCCTGAGAATAGAAAATTAAATAGATTAACAACAGAAGTAGAGTAACTACAAAATCTTCAACCAACACACCCAAAAGACAAAATCCTTAAAGTTACTTATCTGTCAAACAATGTTCCTGAGGGATTACGATCCAAAAGGAAAATAACAAAGCAAGAGAAAAGGGAGATAAAGAACGAAATAGGCAAAAGTGGTTAGGAAGGATAAATCTTCCAATATTCATGGGAGGATATTAGCTCTAGATATATTAAGCAGCAAAAGAAAATTTATGCGGTCAATTTGAATTAGATTCTGATAAGGATCCATGTGGCCAACCCCAAATAGGGATTAAGGGCGAGTCGAATTGAGTTGTTCTTGTTTCTATGGCATGCTAAAGCCTAAAATACCAACCAGACACCAAGCCTGACCTTTTCTATGCCCAAAATCTGAGGACATTGAGATGACTTTATCTTGCTGATTTTTCTTACTCAAAGAATTTTTGTTGTGAGAATTGTTTCAACTATGCAGCTAATTGAAAAGTTAACATTTTCTGTATATGATTAATTGAAGTAGTTCAGCTATTTTGTTAGTATACTTAAACGGAAGTATACAATACAAGACATACTTTAGCAAGAAAGAAAACAAAAACAACTTTACACATGTATGCAAGCAACCGAAGTCATAAACAAGAACAACAGCATTAAATAAAAACAATAAATTTTAAAAAGAAAAAGAAAAAAGAGGACCAGAGGGAAAGAGATACCGATCCGGAACGGCACAAGTAGACATTATCAGTGAGCTGAGTGATCTTATCGGATGCCCGATTCGCAACATAAACACCTAATAATCAACAACAACGACAACAACAACAAAAAGCCAAATTCCGTGAAAAATCAAATAAAAAATCCAAATTTTTTTCCCCAGTAAATTTGAACTTGACGTGAGAGTTTGCAGAAATCTCAAAGTCCTTAGGTGTATCGAAAATAAAAGAGAGAGGGATTACCAGTGCTGGTTCGAGAATCGGCACCGAGGACGACGCCGCCATTGTAGGTGACGCCGATGATGGTGGTGCCCATGGAGTGAGGGGCATTCAGGTCATTCTGTATAGACTGATCCATTTTCAGAAAAGCCGCGACGCCAGAAGTCGAGATTGGAAGAGAAATAAGGCAGCAGAGAGTCGGAGACCAGTAGGAGGAAAAAGCACTGCTTTCTTTCTTGTGTGGGAGGAAAAGAAAAAACCAAGTTCTAAAAGTGAAAACAAAAAACAAAAAAAATATAAAAAAGAAATGGGGCATTCCGAGAATTGAACTCGGGACCTCTCGCACCCTAAGCGAGAATCATACCACTAGACCAAATGCCCTTTGGTGACAACTTGAGGAAGAATAAATTATCTAACGTATATTTTACATGTCAGCTTTGAGACAAGCATGGTGATTGCCGTAACAAAATGTTATACATGAATATACATTCGGAAGCATAAATTTAAACTAAAGTATGTTTTTGTTCATTGAATTTAATAGGGGTGGCATTTTAGACCGAAAAATCGCAAAAATCAACTGATAATATACTGCAATCGCGGGAAACCGAACCGCATTTGCGGTATGAAGAACCGAACCACATTTGCAATTGCGGTTATGGTATTTGATTTTCAAAACTTGTGGTTACCGCAAACTGCGACTATATATATTTTTTTTTAAAAATTGCATTTTGTAGATAGCATTGGTGCTCAAACAACACAACGGGGTCCTTCAAATCCACTCATCACCACCAACACTTGAGTTTGTAACTTTAATTTGTAACATTGGTGCATTGCATTTTCCTTTTAGGTTGAAACTTTAATTAACTTTGAATTGGATTTTTCCTTTGGGTTGTAACTTTAATTCATTTTGCATTGCATTTTCCTTTTGGTTTGTAACTTTAAAGGATTTGGAATTGGAATGCTTGAGAAGTTGAGGTTGTGAATGCTTGAGAAGTTGAGGAGGTTGTAAATTTATATATGCTTGAGAAGTTGAGATTGTGAATTTATTTATTTAGGTTGTGAATTTATATTTTTGGGTTAAAGTATACTTGAAATCAAAAGGCTTCAAAAGAAGCATCAAAATTAGGCCTAAAATGTGGAAGATTGGATTTTTATGACACAAAAAGAACATGCGGTTTTAAACTGCTAATTCACGGTAACCGACCGTTTTTTGCGATTTCAAAAATCATCATACTGCAAATAGTCGGTCGGTTTGCGGTTTGGGCAAAAATTTGCGGTTACCGAACCGTAACCACCCCTAGAATTTAAGCTAACGACCTCGTTCCATATTGAGAAAAGAAGAATTAATAGATTTTTTATTATTTTTTATTTTTTATTTTTTATAAATGACAGTTTAAATTAGACTAAACAATTTATTTTAAAATACGGGACGAAAATTCAAGCTTAGACGAGAGGGATGAACACAATTTTTTTGTGTCGAATTGTCAAGTGAATTATATTTGTTAACATATGCAAAGCAGAGGCCCATATTCTCATCTAATTTAGTAGTAGCAAGCTCATGAAACTATTTGTTAGTCTGAACTCCCATTCCAATGAAGAACATTGGACGCAATACACTTGAAACATGCCAGGTATAAAAATGACTGTTGCCTTATGATATTCATTGCAAATGCGTTGATTCAACATTAGATACAATGACTAAATCTCAATGGCTTTAACTCTGCACACATGACAGTTGAAGATCTGGCCAGAATTTTAACGCAATTTATGTAAACATGGTCATGGGCAGTACGACCATCACTTGTTGAAACCTCGAATTGCACAATTCATTTGCCTTTCTTGGCTGCAGACTTGGTGACCTTGGCTCCAGTAAGATCTTTCTTATCCACATTCTTGATGACTCCCACGGCCACAGTCTGACGAGTGTGTTTTGTGTTTTGAGTTTATGCTTGCATGCAATGTAGTTTGTGTTTTGTGTTTTAAGTTTATGCTTGCATGCAATGTAGTTTGTGTTTTGTGTTTTGGGTTTATGCTTGCATGCAATGTTTTGGGTTTTGAATTGCTTTTATTACTTGTTCTAGCATGATGCTTACTAGGTGCTATATTGTAGTTTTTGTTGTACGCAGACTGCAATGCAGAGAACACCAAACTGCATTGTAGTTTATGTTTACTTGTCCTAATAGTGTTTTCATTCTTGTTTCATATCACAAATGGCACTAGAACAGTCAACAAAAAAAAAAGAAACAAAAGAAGGAAGCTCAAAACCAACCAAAGCCAATAATTAAATCAATAGCTCGAAAGACAAAACCAAAGCCAAGTTATGATAGAAAAGCAACACACTCGGACTATGTCCAATTTCGGTGCAACGTCAATGCGAACCAACAACATCATTACAGACGTCAAAGATAGGCTAAATGACAGGCAAAAGGAACTCCTTTAGAAAACACCTTTCTAGAAATTGATTGAGCCTTTTTACAATGGAAGAGTTGACATGAAGCACATGATTAAGTCAGACCTCGACTTAGTAAAACTGCTCAAGTAGTTTGATCCTGCTATAAAGTCTTTCAAATTCTGCACCAAATCATTCAAGATCACAGCCGACGCAGTGACTGAAATTCTAGGACTGCTAAATGAAGGAAAATATGCCAAACTTGACAATAAAAGATACACATCAACCTTCAGAACAAGGCATTTAAGAAAGGCAAAACCATCAAAAGGACTCATTGAAGAAGAAATACACAACACAATTGCCTTGACAAAGAAATCGTTGAAACAAAAGCTCAAGACAAAAACAAAGAAGACCACCAAGAAAAGCAAAGGCCACCGTGCTACCACACTCCACACATTCCAAGAAGGACGTCCGTTGCTATCATTTTCTCGGCGGGGAAATATCACTTTATTATTTTATCATTAATAGATGGGCTGAGGTTATTTGTGGTTAACATTATCCATGATCACGAAAATGAAATTATGAAATTAGTTGGACATGATGGCCATGCCTCCAAAACAAACATCACATTCCTCACAACTAAGGTAAACATGTCATGTGCCATGACCAAAGAAAAACATGTTTATTGACAAAAAAAAAAAAAACATGTTTCTTGCCTTATAACAAGACTTACATGATCACTCGAACGGTCATTGTGCGCTCATAAACTATGTCATAATTGTCAATTTGCCCCTTAAACTAGGTTTTTGGTAGATTAAGGACTTGACAGTGCGAGTTTGTTGATGGTGGTGGTTTGACGATGTGAGTATGTTAATTTGGTGGCTAGATCGACTAGTGGAGGAAGATCAAATGACGTCGAAGATTGTAGAGAAAGGATTGAACAGTGGTGATGCGCTAGTGGTGGTGTGCGATCTTGTATGGAGGATTCGTTCAGGTCGTGAAGGCTAGTTTGGTTGGGTGTGGGTTCTACAGAAGTGGTTCTTCATGTGTGGGTTGCAATGAGATTGGTAGTTGTTATGGTTTTGTATGAGTGGTTCTGATTTTAATTTTTAATTTTTGTGTTTGGGTTTATGCAGTAGAGAGAGAAAAATAGATAGAGGAAGATCGAGAAAGGAGCTAGCGCTAGGAGGAAGAGACAAAAAAGATGGAGATTGAGAAAGGATGTGAGAAGAAAGATAAGTGGCGGAAGAGAGAGAGGAGGTGCAACGTCACATGAGCTAGCGTTGATGTTGTCGATGTGGACAGAGTGGGCTTATCAGAGGCTGATGGAGGTGGTGTTTTTTGTTTTCTCTTGTTTCTATTTTTTAAATACATTTTTACTATTATTTAGTATTTTAGAAAGGTATAATTTTATTTTCTTTAAAATTACGAATTTGCCATTAATGTTTACAGAAATTTGGATGGACATCCAAAAAAATTGACGTTAAGTCCCATATTGGCCATTTTGCATATAGTTTAAGTTTTCAATTTACTGAAAAAATTATCTAAGGAGTAAATTGACAATTATGACATAATTATGGGGCAAAATTGGTATTTAACCCCCCACTAATATCATGTTCAAGATGTAATGTTTCATGTCTTATATTTGAACTTAACTCATGTTCCAATACTATGAAAGAAATATTACTAGAATAAGAGTTAATGGATAATCAAACTACAATGGATTGTAGCAAGCTCAATAACGAGGTCGACAAGAGCACTATTAAGGGAGAGCGATGTCCGGATTGGATCGATTTTACCCTAAAATTGTAAACGAACTAGTTATAATATAAATAGTTTGGTTTGATTAGCAAAAATAATTGGGGAAATCGAACCAAATTAAACTAAGGACAAACTACATAAAACCCCCCAAATTATCAGGTCATTTTCAAGTTCATACCCAATTTCAGAGACATTTACGAGTACATGCTCAAACTCCCGGAAACCCTACAATTTACCCAATATGTTAGCCAAATTGTTAGTTAATATGTTAAATGCTGATGTGGCATTTGTGGGACCTATTTTTTAATTGACATGGGGTCCCACGTGGACAAACAACTAATAAACTATTATACAAAACAAGTAAAATTATATTAAATAATTAATTTTCATTTAAAATCAAAAGAAAAAGAAAAATCATTGTCCCTCTCCTTCTCCCAACCCCTCAGCCCAACTTACTACCATACCAGAACCAACACCGCCGCCAAAATACCCAGCCCCTTAATGCTTCCCAGCCAGAACCGTCGTCGTCTTTTTCTGTGTGTGTGTGTGTGTGTGAAAGAATGCAAGAACTTTGTTTTTATTTATTTATAGAAAACAAATAAAGGATGGAACTTCCTCAGGCTTAACTTGCGACTCGGCCTGCGCTGCTCTGACGTAGGGAACCCATCATCGACAACGTCATCCGGCAACTGTAGAGTTGCTGTTGCTCGTAGGCTATCTCATTTCCATTGTTGTCCCTCTCAGATCGATCGTCCCTAGTTTGCAGCGTGCGACACCGTCCACTCCCTTGGACCTAGAAATCTTCGATATGCAAAACCCAGGTGGTTGGGTCTTCGCGACACGCCATGGGGAGCGTTTTCAAGACCTCGCCAGAGCTCGTCGTCGTTCTTCAGATCTCGCCGAAGCTCATGGTGCCTTTTTTCAATTGTGCAAGATTGGATTTTTGGTTTGATCCCATCGTGGGATGAGAGATGGCTTTTTTTTAATTTTAATTTTCAATTTAATTTTTTAAACAGTGACATTCCCATCTTTGCAACTTATATGTTATATTTTTATATTTATTTAATCAACAAAAGAATGTTTATTAATTTTTTCGTCCACGTGGATGTCCACGTCATCGAAAATTGGGAGTCACATTTGCCACATCAACATTTAACAGATTTATTAACGATTTGTATAACGAAGGGGGCAAATTGTAAGGTTTTTGGGAGTTTGATTATGTACTCGTAAATGTCTCTAAAATTGGGTATGAACTTAAAAATGACCCTATAGTTTGGGGGGTTTTATGTTGTTTCCTTAAACTAATGTTTGATGGTTTGGTTTAGTTTGGCTTGGCCGGTTTAGGCCTAAGTCCAATATGTTTTTCATAACCTCCTACATATTTGTCATTTTTTAACATATCAAACCATCCTAGAGGTCAACATGCCATCAAATTTTAAAGTTCAGTAACTAATATAATTACAACCTAAAGATAAATAACCTCAACGGCTTCATTAAACTTAAAACTTAACATTTATCTAGTTATTAGTTACAATTCTTTCTAAGTATGCAACAAAGAGAACTACACATGTACAATAAAATAAAAATACATAAATACATAGATTGGTCCGATTTGGTTTAGGTCAATTTTCAAAGACTCAAAATCACAATTGAACTAAATTATTATGATCCGATTCGGTTTGAGACCGTTTGACTTTTTTAATATTTAAAATTAAACCAAAAAAATCATTTAGGTTTGAATTTAGTCGGATTAATGTTCACTATACGTAGATAGTGAAATTGATTTTGTATTCTTGATATTTTTTTTTTTGGTTGTCAATTTGTATTCATGGTTTCACTACTATAATTTTGGTTAGGGTTAATTGGCAATTTGCTCCTTGAATTTGTACCTAGCTTTCGATTCACTCCATATTTTTTTTATTTTATTTTTTTATATAAGAAAATTAAGGATATGAACTTTTTTTTTCCTCCAATTTCCCTCATACCGTCTAAATTCTCAACATTTCATCTAATTTTCAGTTAAATCATTTTAAAAAATTATTTTTTTTGGGAAAAAATTGAAGAAAAAGAGTAACCTAATGCCAACCCCTTCCATCTCCCCCCTTCCTCCTCCCTTTCCCCATGACCACCATCCTTTACTCCCAGACTGATCCCCCACCCCCTCAGACCCTTCCCCCCACCTCCCCCTTATGTATTTTCATCCCCCGAAACCAACCCACTCCCCTCTCCTCCGGGTTTTTCTTCTCCTCCCATTCCCCCATGACCACCACCCTTTACTCCCAAACCAATCCCCAACCCCACAGACCCCTGCCCTCACCTCCTCCATTCTATTTTTTTTACCCCGGAGCCTAGGTCGCCACCCCCTTCCCCTTGGGTTTTCTTCTCCACCCATACCCCATGTGACCATAACCCTCCACCCTCAGACCAATCCTCCCGCCCCCCTCCCCCAAATAGAACCCAGCTCCCACCCTTATAATATACATATATACATATGTACATGTATATATGTATATTATTATTATTATTATTATAACATACCCATATATATTATCTATTATAATATACATATATATATGTATATGTATCATACCCATGTATATATTATAATATATAGATACACCTATATACACATATTATATACATTTATATACGTATATATATGTACATTATAATATATAATAATATACATGTATATATGTATACATATGTATTTTATCATATATATAATATATATATGTATATATACATACATATATAATACATATATACATGTATATTATTATTATTATTATTATAACATACCCATATATATTATATATTATAATATACGTACATATATATAAATATATGTATATGTATTATACCCATGTATATTATAATATACATATATACACCTATATACACATATATATATGTTTATATTGTTTATAATATATAATATACATGTATACATGTATATACATATATATGTTATATATTATATGTATGTATATATACATATATATTATATCAGCCCCGATCTATTGGACCACAGGAGTCCAAGAAATTGTGGTCACCCACCGTTGGATATTAATCCAATGGTTCAAAAAAGTTTCTTAAAAGGAGTGCAAGAATGAATGAACCGTTGAATTTACATCCAACAGTGAGTGACCACAAATCTCTTGAACCCCTGTAGTCCAAGAGATCAGGACTGTATATTATATATACTAGCCTCTTGGCACATGCTCACGCATGTGCCAATTGGTTTTCTTTTTTCCTTTTTATTTTATTTTTAAAATTAAGAAAATATAACATGGGTAGTTATATTCCATAAAAATAGGACCTATTATCAGATTTTGTTTTTAATTTTAATATTTTTAATATTAAAAAATATGAATTTACCATATTATCCCCATTTAATTAATAATTTCAATTCTTAATATTTGCATTAACCAAGGGCATTTTATGGTATTTTGAATGTTTCACCATTCTTTACCTTTTGCTTTATATATATAGATTATAAAATACATATATACATATATATATATATATATATATATAGATATTTTTGAAAAAAAAAAAAATCTAGTCCTAGTCCAAGCATGCACCAAACGCAGGATAAGTATTATCCAACTTAGACCAAGCCAAGCCAAGCCAAGCCAAGACAGTCCCTAAGCATAGTCCATGCCAAGATAGTCCTGTGTAACAAACGAGCCCTAAAGGTTTAAACTTGAGCAATTTTTCCAATTTTCTTTTAAAGAAGTTATTCCCGCTTTTTCATTTTTGGGTTAAAAATTCGTGTAAATTTTGAATAGCTTCGGTTTAAAAAAAAACTCAATAAGGCCCTCAAATTGGGCGGGTCTCCGAATAGCCGCTGTAAAACCCTAATTAGCTCTTCGAATAAAAACCCTAATCTGTTCTGCTTTATGTCAAGCTAGGGCTTTGGGTCGCTGAGAAAGCTCGGTTTCAGGTAAGCCAATTTCAAAACGTTGATTCATTTTAAAGGACGTTTGTCTGTTTTCTGTTTCTCTGTTCTTCTTTTATTCTCTCGTTTAAATTATCTGAATCTTCTATAGTTGACGCTGGTCACAGGTTTATGGTTCCTTAGGAATTGGCTGTTGATACCTGAAATCCAAAGTAGTTTTCTTAAATGAATTTCTACTGTATTTGTATTTCTGGAATATTTTGGACGATTTTATAATGCAAGTATTGTGTAGCTTGATGATTTGACACAGTATATATATATATATATATATTCAATTATTAAAAAAATTACTCTTTTGTGAACAAACACCACTTTCCTTCATGTTTTCTTTTTCAAATTTTTGTAGAAGAAAAACTCAATATTAATAGGAGACTTTTGTTCAATTTAGCTTAAAGTGGATTCAATTTTAGGAATGGAAGAATCTCCAACAGTTGCAAAACGAAAAGAGCCTGAAGCGTCGGAGATCACAGAAAACCCCATCCATGAATCTCCCCAGAAGCGACGCCATTTGACCCGAACATGTGTGCATGAGGTTGCAGTTCCCAGTGAGTACACTTTGACCAAGGATGAGTCGGTTCATGGAACCCTCTCGAATCCTGTGTATAATGGCAAGGCGGCCAAGACATATGAATTTACCCTTGACGCATTTCAGCAGATATCTGTGGCATGCTTAGAACGGAATGAGTCGGTTTTGGTTTCTGCCCATACTTCAGCAGGTAAGACTGCAGTCGCAGAGTATGCAATTGCCATGGCTTTTAGAGATAAGCAGAGGGTTATATATACTTCACCACTGAAGGCTTTGAGCAATCAGAAGTATAGAGAGCTCAGCCAGGAGTTTAAAGATGTTGGATTGATGACTGGAGATGTTACAATCTCACCTAATGCTAGTTGTTTGGTCATGACAACTGAGATCCTTAGGGGAATGCTTTACAGGGTTCGGAGGTTTTAAAGGAAGTTGCCTGGGTTATCTTTGATGAAATTCATTACATGAAGGATCGCGAAAGAGGGGTTGTTTGGGAAGAGAGTATTATATTTATGCCTCCAGCTGTTAAAATGGTTTTTCTTTCAGCCACAATGTCCAATGCCACTGAGTTTGCAGAGTGGATTTGTAATTTGCACAAACAGCCTTGCCATGTGGTGTACACAGATTTTCGACCAACTCCTTTGCAGCATTACGTTTTTCCAGTGGGTGGGAATGGGTTGTATCTTGTGGTGGACGAGAATGAGCAGTTCAGGGAGGAAAATTTTGTGAAGCTGCATGATACTTTTTCAAAGCAGAAAAGTGATGGTCACAGGAGTTCAAATGGCAAGGCAAGTGGGAGAACTGCAAAAGGTGGGACTGCATCTGGGGGTTCTGATATCTTCAAAATTGTTAAGGTGCGCTCTTCATTTTTAACTTTTGCTCTTCCTTCTTGTGTTATACTGATGGGTGGGTTTTCTTATTTGTTCAAACATAGCTGGCCTAGTACTGCAGTCCATTTTCCCTTTTCCTTTCTTTTAGCAGCATAACTTTTACTCGTAATAGTACCTATGGTGCTCTATTAACCAATAATTTAAGATTTTGTATGGCCATGCATTTAATTCAATATCCTATTTGCACAAGAAAATGCACCATTGTTGGTGGATTTAACTTTTTAACGACATCTTCATATTATTATTATTTTTTTGTCTTGATATTTGTCGAGTATGTTTCTCTTTTTGGAGTGACTTTTGAAGCTACGGTTTCCAAGAGAGAGTTTGGTTTTCCTGATGCATCTTATTTTGGTAAGCAATATAAAAAAACTTTCATTCATATCAATGAATGTTGGTGGGATGGTCAATTTTAACAATAAAAGGTTTCGTACATGCTACTATGGAGGAGTATGGAATTTTCTGACCTGACATCGTTTAATCTTTTATTAGTACTATGAATTGCATGGTGTTGTTTATTATGGCAAGTTTGGACCATTTTTGGCAAAGATGCAATGTTTGTTTCTTTTAAGTGCTCATCTTGACTGGTGGATAGAAATGAGAATCTGGATGGCAGTTTTCTGGTCTAATATAATATGCTTGCCTGAAAAGTAATTTGGTCATTTAGGGTATCAAGTAGGACATCAAAAGGTTATACTTTTTAAAAACAAAGAGGGAAGAAATGAAATGAAAAGTAGAACACTTAAGGTTTTCAGAGCCAAATGTTTTCTTTAGTAGCCGGTTTGGCAAATTGCCTAAGGGTTGGGTTTATCACGCGTAATGTTAGCCAATAGACTACTCTTTCCATCTTAGGGCTGTTGGAGCGGAACTTTTAGACAGGTCCTTGCCAAGCATAACCTTTGCAAACCTTTATCTATTGGAATGGGCGATTGAAAGATTCCTGAAAATAATAGGTGTTAATGTCTTCCCTCACTTCTGCTACACCATTCTTACTCTGGAAGTCTTATTGCACTTGCAGTAGAATAGGAGTTACTGTTCTGTTGTTTCGGCCATGATGTACTAAGTGAGATGTTATTTTACATTTCTTGATGTCACTCTGGCTGACCTGTTTATGCAACCATCATTTGTGCCTTCTCCAGTTGACATTATACATATGCCTTTCTTTCTTTCTACATTCATTTATTTATTTAGTTACAATTTTCTTCCTCAAATTTCAGATGATTATGGAACGGAAATTTCAGCCAGTTATAATTTTCAGCTTCAGTAGAAGAGAGTGTGAACAACATGCGATGTCCATGTCTAAGCTTGATTTTAACACCCAAGAAGAAAAGGATGATGTTGAAGATGTTTTTCGTAAGGCAGTGCTCTGCTTAAACGAGGAAGACAGGCAGTTGCCTGCTATTGAGTTAATGTTGCCACTCCTTCAGCGAGGCATTGCTGTTCATCATTCTGGCCTTCTTCCTGTTATCAAGGAACTGGTTGAACTTCTTTTCCAGGAAGGCCTTGTAAAGGCACTTTTTGCTACTGAGACAGTAAGAACATCTCTTAAGCATTCTTTTCTCGTTTTTCTGTGTCATTTGCTAAAGTTTTGGTTTATAGCTGTAGCTTGTTTAGTTTCTATGTTAAGATTGATTAACTTATTAATATCTGTCGTTTGTGACAGTTTGCAATGGGCTTAAACATGCCAGCAAAAACTGTTGTTTTCACAGCTGTTAAGAAGTGGGATGGTGATAGTCATCGATATATAGGATCTGGTGAGTACATTCAGGTAAGTGAAAATTTCGCTGCTTTTTTCTTTAGAAGAAACAATAGGTGAAGGAGACATGGTTGTATATTTGTATGTGCTGCATGCTTAGATATATATTTTAAATTATTATCTTAATTCCTGTAGATGAGTGGAAGGGCTGGGCGTCGTGGCAAAGATGATCGCGGTATTTGTATCATAATGATTGATGAGCAGGTGATTCCACCACAACTTATCTCTCTGTAGTATACAAGTCCCACTCACTAATTTCTATATTGATTCATAAATTGAGAAATTGATCATTATACATTAACCATTAGAAGTCCTTCCATACGTTGAAGTTTCCATTTAGTTACCTTCAGATTTTTTGTTGCTTTGTTATGTTTTATTCTTTTATATTTTTAGAGCTAAATTCATATTTATAAAGGGTAAAGGGATAAAACGAGTTCTTTTGTTTTCTTGAAAATCACAGCCAAGTGTGATGTTTGAGAACAAGCTTAGGTCATGAAATGAATGTTTATATTGTTACTTCTTGCAGATGGAAATGAACACACTCAAGGACATGGTTTTGGGTAAACCAGCTCCTTTAGTTAGTACTTTCAGACTCAGCTACTACTCAATTTTAAATTTGCTGAGCCGTGCGGAAGGCCAATTCACAGCTGAACATGTGATAAAGAATTCATTCCACCAATTTCAGCACGAAAAGGTTTCTACTGAATCACATATTTTATTTGTACTGCACCCAACCACCTGGTGCATAGTGACTAACCACTTCGGATCTCTCTCTCTCTCTCTCTCTCTCTCTCTCTCTCTCTCTCTCTTATTTAGGCTTTACCTGATATAGGGAAAAAGGTTTCAAATCTTGAGCAGGAAGTGGCAATACTTGATGCATCAGGAGAGGTAGTCTTTTCCATTGTGATTATATATGTTTTTCTTGTTTGTGTTGTATACTTATAGTTTAATGTTTTATATGCAGGCTGAAGTTGCTGAGTATCATAAGATAAAACTTGATATAGCCCAACTTGAAAAGAAAATGATGACAGAGATAACGAGGCCTGAAAGAGTTCTATATTTTCTTCTTCCTGGTCGCCTGGTATGTGCCGAGAATGGTCAAGCTGGTTGAAATTTGATTGTGATCATAATCTAGTTGTTTCTAATAGCATTGAAATTGAATAATGCGGTCTCTTGGTTGTAATTGTAATTTAATTTTTATAGATTTTTTTTAATAGTTTTGGAACTGAGTAATGCGGTCTTTTCTCCTAATTTCTATTTAATTCTCAAATATGTATTTCTGAGTACAAGTGCTATTCTGATAGGTAGAATAAGAAAATATTTACCTTTTTCTTCTCACATCGATGTATTACCTAATAATTTATTGATATTAATTTTTCATATTGTGCCTTGTCTTTAAGCTTCTTTGTTCAGCTGTCATTATATAGTATATACACTGGCTTAAGGCCAATGGTTGCTTCAGCTATTGATTTTATATTCCAAAGGTTGCAGGTCATGTTTTTGCTTGTTCTTATTCAGAAGGCGTTTTGATTGTTGCAGGTCAAGATTAGGGAAGGTGGTACAGATTGGGGCTGGGGAGTTGTAGTTAATGTGGTTAAAAAGCCGTCATCCGCATCAGGCTCACTGCCTTCACGCGGTGGTGGTTATATAGTGGATACTTTGCTTCACTGTTCTCCTGGTTCAAGTGAGAACAGTTCACAACCAAAACCATGCCCTCCTCGTCCTGGAGAAAAGGGTGAAATGCATGTAGTAAGTTCATGCACGTGAAGCGTGGTTTATTAAGTTTTCAAGTAGTTGAACTGGTTTTCTGGAGTTTCTGATATTGCTATCCATCTGGTTTAGGTCCCTGTCCAATTGCCCCTGATTTCTGCTCTAAGCAAACTCAGAATATCCATTCCTTCTGATTTGCGGCCATTGGAGGCGAGGCAAAGTATTCTGCTTGCAGTTCAGGAGCTGGGAACTCGTTTTCCACAAGGCCTTCCAAAGCTGAATCCTGTAAAGGTAATGATCCACTGTCTTTGATACGTTGGGGGTATGAAAAGACTTTTGTTTTCTACCATATTGTTACTAAAGTTTCCTGTACCTTACCTTTTAATTGTTAACATTTTTACCTTTAATTTTGAAAAATGAAAAAAAAAAAAAATGGTCATACCTTTCTCACTAAACCACCTTTGATATTTCTTCTGTGATATATTTCTCAAATTTATATTGAATTTTAGGATATGGGCATTGAAGATCCTGAAATTGTTGAGTTGGTTAATCAAATAGAGGCCCTTGAACAGAAATTATATGCACATCCGCTGCATAAGGTTTGTCATATTATTTAAAGTATTTCAAATCCCAAAGGCATTGTACTGTCTGGGCAAAAAATTATTTTCTAGGAATTTACTTCACTATCACCCAATGTTCTTACTATTTGGTCACTGCAGTCTCAAGATGTTCAGCAGATTAAATGTTTTCAACGGAAAGCAGAGGTGGATCATGAAATTCAACAACTTAAGTCCAAGATGCGTGAGTCCCAGGTATGCCTGGTTTGGACAGTCCCGTCTTAAGCAGTTCTGACATGTGGTAGAACCATACAGAGTGTAATGATTCGTATGGGATGTGGGTTCAATGTTAACACTGACCTTTTGATGTTGCATATACCAAAATTTGTAAAAGAGTACTCTACTCAACTCTGCTGTTTTCCCACCTGTTTCTTTGGTTAATTTGATTTCCATTAATTATGCAGCTTCAAAAGTTTCGTGATGAACTTAAGAACCGTTCGCGAGTATTGAAGAAGCTTGGTCACATTGACACTGAGGGTGTTGTCCAGTTAAAGGGGCGAGCAGCCTGCTTGATAGACACAGGAGATGAACTCCTTGTTACTGAACTGATGTTTAATGGTAGTTGCCATGCACTTTTCCTTTCACCAGCCTGCAAATGCTTTTATTACTTGCGGCCTCTTATCGGACAATTTGGCCAATGCAATAACAATAGAAACATATGATAAGATTGAGAACTTCTGAAAGCTAATAAAGCTGATTTTGGGCTTAGCTAAGCCCACTGGGGCATTGAAGCTGGTTGACTTATCAGTTTAAAATACCTTTGTTCAGCCCTCACTTCAATATTGTGTCAGCGTTCTGTAAGTATAAATGCTGTATGTTGAACAGGTACGTTCAACGATTTGGATCATCATCAAATTGCGGCTCTTGCAAGTTGTTTTATTCCAGGAGATAAATCGAATGAGCAGATACAATTGAGGACAGAGCTTGCAAGACCATTACAACAACTCCAAGAGAGTGCAAGAAGAATTGCAGAGGTGTTATAATGTTTAGCTTCACATACTGGTCATATGTGTAAATTATTTATCTATTTTTTATCATGAACAGCTAGTAATACCTCTACATGGCTGCAGATACAACATGAATGCAAATTAGAAGTGAACGTTGATGAGTATGTGGAATCAACAGTGAGGCCATACTTGATGGATGTGATTTATTGTTGGTCAAAGGTTAGTGTGTTATTATGTGACACAATTTGTTGCTTCCATGCATGAAATTATCTCTTTCATGGCTATGTGTTGGTAACCTCGATAATTGATGATAGAAATGGTGCAAAGAAATAACATCAAATTGATTTAGATATCAAGTGAAACTTATGAGTAACTGTGTGATGGTTATAATTGTGGGTTGTGGATTTAAAGCAAGTCATTTGAGGTGATCATAGTTGAAGGGTTTATATTTATGCTTTGATTGATTTTATTTTTTTTACAAAGGGTTATTTTATTTATACTTATGACTCTTGTACCATTGTTGTTATGATGAAAACTTAGTCTTGTAAATCTCTTTATGATTCAACCTCCATGGGATGCTGCATGTGGGTAATAGATATTAAACCGTAAGTCTCAAAGGCAGGAATGTTTTACAAGATAGAAATGACAGATTGTTCTCATGCAACATAATTTTATTTGTATGTTGCTCATACTTTGGATATGTTTGAGTCACTTTATGATTGGTGTCCAATCATTTTCTAGCTTTTTTGACTATACTTGTTTGTCTATTGTAGTATATTGGGTTATTGGAAGCAGTAATGCTTGGACGGTTCAACTTTGTTAGTTTTTTTATTAGAGGGTTCAACTTCTAACCCTTTGATTGTTTTCAAGCCATAATTTGTTTAATAAGGACTGCTTTTCTTTTCGTTTCTCTTTTTATAATAAATATTTCATCAGGGTGCAAGTTTTGCGGATGTTACACAAATGACAGATATATTTGAGGGTAGTATCATTAGAAGTGCTAGAAGACTTGATGAATTTTTGAATCAGGTATTTAACTAAGAATTTTTCATTTTTTCATTCTGTTAAATGTAACCTAAAGTGATGTGAAGTATTGCATGCTTCCTACTTAGAGGGTTTTCAATTTTTCCAATTCAAGTTCCTTTGCATCAAATGATCATGAAGAACTATGATGGTAGAAAACAATTGTTCATAGAAGTGGTGGAATGCATGTATAAACTGCATGATAGATTCTTCTTCGATTGACTAATTGGGTATCAGCACTGAGGAATCGTTGGCACGTGACTTGAATTGCTATGAAAAAGAATGAATTAATATCTTTAATGCTTATGATTGTCTTTTGGAACATATAGTTGAGTCAGTAAGCTATTAGTGTGTGCACTGCAATGTTCCACTATAATTTTGCATAAAATTTGAGTAGGAAATATTTGGTAACATGTATGTGAGATTCCAGAACACCCTTGCGTAAAAGTCTTATTTATTTATTTTCTGATAGAGATAAAACTCGAGTAGTGTCTCTACCTTCCTTCAAATCCCAGAATTGCAATTGTAAACAGGATCTTGTGGTTATTAGGGTAAACCATACAAGTAAGTTTGGGGTCTTCCGAGCTCTCATGGGTTTGTGTGTAGTAATTGGTGGTAGATCTCGCTTTGTATCTTGGGTATATACTCATATATAGCTTCTGCTTTGAAAAGTAAGGCAAAAATTTTGAACTTGAATTGAGGCTTGAAATACCCTTGTGTTTGTACTAAAGTTTTCTGATTGATTGAGAAAACGCTTTTGTTAGGAAGCACAACATATCTCATAATTTGGTTTTGTGAGGATTCAAGGGCCTCTTTTACTACAGAACCCATTTGAAAGGAGTGGAAGTTTATTTGACCAAGATAACATTTATAATACACCGGGAAAACTAACATTTACGATTGGTGATACTACAGTAGATTTGGTTAATCATCAAGGCTTTATGAGACAAATTTGGTAAGTCTAGGGGTGAGAAAAAAACATGTACAAGTGTTTACTGCTGTAGCCTTATTTACAGCTGTCTGTGTCCTTTCTCAGATCACCTTACTGCCAGGCGTAATAGAGTTTGGGCAGGACCTGGGCTTGGTTATTAGCTTTCATTTATAGTTATTGGGATCTGGGTTATGATGAAATTTAACTCTTCATAGCGCAATTGGTAGCCAACACTGAAAAGGGAGTGTAACTTAACTTGCTCTGGCTCTTCGAGTAAAAGTTTTGTATATGCTTTACTTCACCACTGGTAGGGTTAGTTTTCTGTGTAGCATCTTGATTAGTTATGCATGGAAATTTCTGAAACACCGACTTTAATTTCCAAGAAATGTGCCCATATATTAATTGCTTGAGAATGGGGACAGCATTAGAATTATCTTACGGTTTTAACAGACTGGCCTTTTTTCAGTTGCGTACTGCCGCTCATGCTGTAGGAGAAGTTGCTTTAGAGGAGAAATTTGCTGGAGCAAGTGAAAGCCTTCGGCGAGGTATCATGTTTGCGAACTCCCTTTATCTGTAGATTTCTTCCCGCAGGCCATCACATGCATGCTGGAGACAAAGGTTTCCTTCACGGTAGTGTGTTTTTGTTCTTGTTGTATCAAGTTTCTTTCATTGCCAAATATATATGTTCTTTTTCTCTCTCCTTGTTTTTTTTTTCCCTGTTAATCCACATTGTATACATCCAAATTTTGGAGACCTATGTGGAAAAATATACTTAGAAGCATTAATGAAAATTAAAGATGTTGGAAGTCTTTTTATCTATAATCTGCTTGAGTTTCGGCCCACTTTATTATCAATGATTCATGGATGAATATCAGGTTGGACCCAAATGGAGATTCCACTATGTTTAATTGGATTTGAGCATTCAATCGAATTTGTAGTATGATGATTAAAGCCAACAATCCAAATATCTTCATCTTTCTTTTCTAATCTCAAAGAAACCGAGGGTTTGTTTGATAACCATCAACATAATTAACCTTCGAAACAAGTTTTGTATAACAAGCTTAAATGGATTCTCAAGTTGTGCTAAGACCTGAATTCATTTGACAACGCGAAATGGTGAAGTTTGAAAATTTGATAATATTCAAGAACAAAATAGTGATTATTGATAATCTGATAACATAACATATAAGTTATACAAACGAAAGAGCTATTATTTCCTAATGGAGAAGAAATGAGTACATAATGGAAAAATGGAAATTACCAATAGTAGCACTGAACGTTTATATGTTGCTTTAGCATTTAAATCTAGATCAATCATTAAACCGATTTGTTATCAAGTCATGCCTTGATCGGGTTGAATACAACAGTTGAATGGTTTGCCATGTGTAAGCTGAATTGCCCTCCTTTTTCACTCACATCAATCTTCTCCACCCCTTGAGGAGCCTTCATCTCAAAATTTGACACCAATTTGGCAATCACAAGGCCTAGGATTGGCAATGCAAGTATGATCCCGGGGCAGCTCCTCCTTCCCATGCCAAATGGCAAGTACCGAAAATCGACCTTCCCTCCTGCCACGGCCTCCGTACCGCATTCTTCGTCCAAGAACCGCTCGGGTCGAAACTCCTCAGGGTCTTTCCACCATGCAGGGTTGTTGGCCAGCCACCATGCATTGACAACCACCTTAGACTCTTTGGGGATGATGTAGCCTCCTAGCTTTGCTTCTTCAAGGTTCATATGAGGTACTAACAAAGGTATTGGGGTATGTAATCTTAATGTCTCTTTTACCGTGGCTTGTAAGTATGGTAACTCATGCAGGTTGGATTCTGTTACTGGAGCTCCTTTATGGACGATTGAGATTTCATCACGGATCTTGCGTTGAATGGTTGGATGGTTGACTAGCTCAGCTATGGCCCACTCCATGGACCATAGTGTTGTTTCTATTGCCGCAACGTTAATGTTCTCCACAATGTAGAGCACATTTTCTTCACTGATTTCCCCCTTGATTTGAGCATCTATTATGTGGTCGATGGCACAACTTATCTTGTGCTTCTCTCCATTGGCAGCCATAATTTTCCTGTAAACACATAAAATTTTGCTTATGTAACTTGTTTAGATCAAAGCGGATATAAAAATCATTAATTACGTGAAATAACTATTTGTACCACATTTACTGATCACATTACTGATCATATCTTTCACATTAAAATTGACTTATCTAACTATATAGTCTGTAAGAGGTGTGGTAACCAACGTGGTATCACTAGCTAGCATTAATCTTAAGTTTGAACATGCATAACACAAATTTGAGGAAAAAATAAAATGGAAATTACCTTCTTTGCTCAACAAAATAATGGTTGAAAAAAGCCAGCCGCCTACTCTGCAGGTCTCTGCACTTGTTCAAGTACCCTCTTAGAAATGGTCTCAACAAAGGAATGAAATCACCATAGTTATACTCGAAGCTCTGAGCCAGCCGACTTCTCTCAGAATTAAACCTGGTAGCTTCAATGAACAGAGGGTCCTCTTGTGATTCAAACTTGGCATTGAACATCATCCTATACATAATATTGTACAACATCAATTGCAGACGCTTCCTAATTACAATCCCTTCTGTCTTTGCTCCTTCATCTTTGTTTAGATCATGCACAACTTGGTCCATTTCCTCCTCCCACATGTTGCTGTAATGCTGCACAACTTTGTTAGTGAAAAATGGCAGCGTCATGATTCGACGCATTTTACGCCAGTGATCCCCGTAGATGGTGAAGACCATGTCTTGTCCATTGCCGGTGAATATGTCAAACACCACGTTTCGAGGGCGGGAGCCAAACTCTATGCCTTGGTTGTGGAGGACTTGGGTGGCTAGGGCGGGGTCCGATACCACAGCCAAGTTTTTGGAGCCAAGTTTGAGGAGGAATATGGAGCCGTAGGTTTGTGACATGGATGCAAGAAGGCGATGGTTTAAATCATTGCCAACTTGGAGCCAATTGCCAAAGATTGGGATGGAGAGAGGACCTGGAGGAAGATTTGAGGAATGGTTGGAGATGAAGTGGATCAAGAAGTAGGCAATAATGGGAATTAGTGGGAGGAATATAATTGAGAAAGGTGGAGGGAGAGGGAGGGAAAGATGAGAGCTTAAGACTTTGGCGAAATATGAAAGCAATGTGAATGCGAGAAGAGTGCAAACGGTGGATTTGGAAACTGCATAACCCATGCTGAGAGAGAGAGAGAGAGAGAGAGAGAGAGAGAGAGAGGCTGTGGGTTTAGACAAAGGAAGTATTGTTATGTTTAAAGTTAGAGAATTGAAAGGAGGGAATTGGGTTTTTATATAGGCTTGAAATGGTGGTAAGAGAGTTGGTCTCTCAAATGGTTTTTAAGAGAATCGATGGGCTCTATCAAAATCAAGGTAGGAGAGTGGTGGGTAGGTACGTACGTTTATAGTTGGTAGGTGAAAATCTAAAATGCTTGTGACAAAAGAATTTTCATTTAGATAGTCCAACTTGCCTTGTTTTCCTTATAACCGGGATACTTCCACCACTCATATCATTGGCTTAATCCTTGAGATGTGTAAAAATTTTCACTAACAATAACTGTTGATGACCTTGCACGAGGCCAGGTCAAATAAAAGATCGGACTGAAAATTAGGAGAAATTCTTAAGTGAAGTTGCCATATATGACAATTCTATACAACAATTATTTTTTCGATTTTAAGAGAATTTTATAGTCAAATTAACTTATAAAAGATTGGACAAAGAGAATGCAAATGGTCGCAACAAGAGACGACATCCAAACCAAACCTATAAGGATTGTAGTTGTATGCTTTGTGCATGTCTTAGACTTATATTTACCATAAACCTCCAACATTTTCTTGTTTGGTTAATTATATGAAGAAATATAATATTATGGAATATAGTTGTAAGGATGACGTCTCCAGCTGCTGATGAGGACTTGGAGTGTTGGTTCTCAAGTATTATTTCTGGGTAAGAAAGCAAGGCATGAAATATGGCGAATTCTAATTTGTAACTTGGATTTGACCCATAAGAAAGCTAGCGATTAGAAGGTCAAGCAAGCTATGTTGAAAGTTTGTGAAATCTGAATTATTATTCTTCTCATTGTTGGAATATGCAGCCAAGCTAACGTTATAATAGGAAATATTTAGGGGTTCTTAGATCTAGGTCCAAAATGATTAGCTGTTATTGAGTTTAGTCCATGCGTTTTTGGTTTTAGATATAGGTCTTTTGACTTTTATTACTCTTTTTATAGTGCTGTTATTTCCACACACCTGTCCTATTTTTCCACTCACTTTATCTTCAAAATTTTAAAGACAAATTTACCCATTTGTAAAATGACTTCTGATAACAAATTTACAACTCTATCTATCTCTCTAACACGCACCCACACCTATATTGTTTTTTTTTGAAACCCACACCCATCTTCATACCCAACCCACCAACAGGGACGGATCCACAGAGGAGCAAGGGTGGTCAATTGACCCCTGCAACTCCAGAATCCGCCACTAGAGGAAGAAAAATTGACCCCTGCAATGGCTGGATGGCTGGGCAATTCATGCCCGCCATCTGTTCGAGGAAATGCGTCAAAGGGTTAAAGCAACTTCAACTTTAGCGCAGCAAGAAGAAGTGCAGGCAGAGCGCTCCCTTGGCAGCCATGGAAGTGACCCGATGGAGAAGAAGAAGAAGCTTCGGTGGTGGCAGCTGTAGCAAGAAGAAAGAGAGAGGAAAAAGAATAAAGAAAGAGGAAGATGGGAGGAGAGAGAGAGAGAGAGAGAGAGAGAGAGAGAGAGAGAGTGAGTGAGTGATTAAAAAGAGAGATAGGGGAAAATATTATTAAAAAAGAGGGAGGGGAAATATAATAAATATCTTTTCTTTTTTTCTTTGTTTCCTTTCAATCCCTTTCAAATATTTCAACAATATTATCAATAATTTCATCATTTTCTCTATTTCAAATGTTGTATATTAACAAAAAGTTCTAAATATGATGAAGAAAATATACTAAAAAAAGAATACAAATTTATAATAAAAAAAACCCAAAATAGGTGTTGAAATTATAAAAAAACCCAAGCACTATTTAAACTTAGAAACACACCCAAAATCAACCCCAAAGTCAACTTTTTGGGTGTGTTTATAAATGGGTTTTGAGTGTGTGTAATGATGAGTTTTGGGTGTGTTTCTAAGTTTAAATAGTGCTTGAGTTTTTTTATAATTTCAACACCCATTTTGGGTTTTTTTTTATAAAAACCCCAAAAAAGAATATTTATATAAAATAAAAATATAACAACAAGGGCTTATAATTTATCCCAAAAAAAAAAAAAGTCATTCATGTGAGTTACATCTAGTTTTTAGTTCATACAATCTATTGTTCAAGCCTAAAAATCTACAAAAACCAATCAAAATCCACAAAAACTCACCAAATTTTCTTAATACATTTGTACTTAAAGTAAATTTTCTTATTATTTTTCTCCAAGGAGGTTTAATTTTGGTTAGTTACCTTTAGTTTGAATAAAGGATTTCTTAATAATAAAAACATTTATGAGTATATTTTGTACAATTTTTTTTTAACCTTTTAAAAGTTGACCCCCGGAGGGAAAATTCCTGGATCCGTCCCTGCCCACCAAACACCTAACTGCCGTTAGCACAACCCATTTTCCGTCCCTTTACCCAATATTCAAAACCATTTGGAAGAACCCATCATCCCTTCCTCCCTTCCTCCTTTCCTCCCTTCTCCATCATCGCTGCCCTCATGCCCCACCCACCCTTCCTGCAATGTCTCAGCACAACCATCATCCCCAAAGAACTATCCATGACGCCAACGATGACGAAGTTTTCCACAATGAAATTTGGCACAAATGAGTTGAAACACACCATTACTGAATTCACAGTGTACAATATTAACCATATCAAATGCAGAAAATGAAAGAAGGTCATAAAGTTGGGGTTGAGCCCAAAAAGCCAGTGCAAAGGCACAATGAATATGATGGCTAGGATAAGCATCAAAGGAGGAGTGGGGTGGTGGGGTGGGAAAATCAAATTGGTGGCGAGGGTGGGAGGTGGGGGTGGCTGCGGATGGGATGAAATGTGGCTGTTGGTGTGATGGCCATGGTGTTGACTGTTGGGTTTTCATCAGAGGAAGGGGTTGGGGTTGGGGTTGGGGGTGGAGGGTGACTTGGGGCAGGGGGAAGGAATATATATATATATATATATATTAATAGCAAATATGAAAATACAATTAAAGGGTATTTTAAGGAATATGGTGGGTGGAAAGATAGGTTTGTGATTTTTCAAATTTACATGGTGGGTGGGAAGATAAGGTGGGAGGAAAAATAGGATAATGGGGTGGAAATAGCAGCATTCCTCTTTTTATTGTGTTGATTTTACCCTTCGAGGTAAATACGGAAAACATTGAAAATCTAAATTTAATGAATTATTTACTTGTAATTAAATTTAGAATTCTTTCATTGATAATATTTAAATTTAATGAATTATTTACTTGCAATGTACAGATTGTCAATTGACCGTACAAGATCAACATTCTCTACCATAAGGTATATATAAATGAAGAAAAGAAGAAGATGGAGAACGAAGAAGAAATGGAGAAAAAAGAAGTATATAGATGAAGAACAAGAAAAAAAAAGTGTGCATATGGTTAATAAGCTAAATTCAAGGAAAAAAAAAAAGACGGTTCGACATTTACATTCAAAATGTAATTATTCCTTTAATTGTACATGATCAAATCTAATCATTAATGGCATATAAATTCTCATCTTACTCATTTTAGACAATAGGGACATAATATGAACAAAAAATTTAAATACAAATAAGTTAAATACAAAAGTTTGAATCAATATGTCAAAAATGGAATGTAATCTACATGGCAAAATAGTCAAAGGACTTGTATCAATAAACAATAATTTGAGGACTAGACCCAACTATTGGTTGGATTTCTAGACCTCTATCATCAGTTAGCTATAAATTAGGGATGTTGTCTAACACTCCTCAGCAAATCTTATGATGTGGAAGAGACAAGATTTGAATGAAGGAGCTGGAAAAGATGTGTAGAAAGGCCTTTGGTGAGGATGTCAGCGAGCTGATCAAAAGAGGAAACAAATTGAACTCGGTGAGAGCCATAGATAATGTGCTCCCAAATAAAGTGGTAATCGAGTTCAATATGTTTTGTGCGAGCATAAAACACCAAATTGGAAGCCATATAGGTAGTGCTGAGATTGTCACATAACAATAAGGTTGGTACAGAAGGAGGAAGCGCCAACTCATGAAGGAGATGAGAGATCCATGTAGTATCTGCACAAACATGAGCCAGAGAGTGATATTCAGCCTCAACAGAGGAGCGAGAAACTGTCGATTGTTTCTTAGCACACCAAGAAATAAGATTGGAACCACGAAACACACAAAAACCAGTGGTAGAATGACGAGTATTAGGACAACCAGCCCAATCAGAATTAGAGAAACCACGAAGAGCAAGGGAGCTCGGAGATTGACGAAAGGAAAGACCAAAACCAAGAGTGCTCTTCAAATAACGAAGAATACGCTTAGCCGCAACCAAGTGAAGAGAACTAGGAGCGCTCACAAACCGAGCAATATGATGAACATCAAAGGAGATGTCAGGTCTAGTGAAAGTGAGATATTGAAGGGAGCCCATAAGCTACCTATATTCAATTGCATCATAAAGTAACTCACCAGCAAGAGAGGATAGCTGACGAGATGCACAAACAGAGTACTACAAGGCTTACAATCAGTCATGGAATGCCGTTTGAGAGTATCAACAATATATTTGGTTTGTGAGAGAAGGAGGCCAGAGGTGGTAGTGATGGCTTCAACCCCCAAGAAATAAGAGTGTGTACCCATTTCAGTAAGTTCAAACTCTTGACCAAGTGTAAGAAAAAATGAGGAGATGAGAGATGACTGATTCCCTATCAGAACAATATTTTCAACATACAATAAGAGAACCATAATGTCAGAAGAGCGGCCAAAGATAAATAAAGAGGGATCAGCTCGACTATGAACAAACCCAAACTGGAGTAAAAAGCCACTATGTCATTGAAACCTAGCACAAGGAGCCTGCTTGAGACCATAAAAGGCTTTATGAAGCCGGTATACATGAGTAGGGTGAGTTGGGTCAACAAACCTCGAAGGTTGAGACATAAAAACAGTAGTGTCCAAATAACCATGAAGAAATGCATTATTCACATCTAGTTGATGAAGAGGCCAACCAAAGGAAATTGCCAGAGCAAGAACGATCCGAACTGTTGTGGGCTTCACCACAGGACTAAAAGTCTCATCAAAATCAATACCAGGTTGTTGATGGAACCCCTTAGCAATAAGGCAAGCCTTGTACCTCTCAATAGACCCATCTAACTTCTGTTTAAGCTTAAAAACCCACTTACATCCAACCACATGTTGCTGAGAATAAGGAATAAGAACCCATGTCTGATTCTTGAGAAGAGCATTAAATTCAGTAACCATGGCCTCACACCATTTAGGAAAATGAACAGCCTACGAGAAACAAGTTGGTTCTTCGGGAGTAAGAGAAGCATGAGCCAACAAAGCACGAGGAATAGGATACCGAATGGTGCCGTCTATGCGAACTTAAGGGCGAAGAGTACCAGCTTGGTGGCAAGTAAGCATAGGATGACTCACAGCAACATGCGAACCAGAATTAGAAGTATACCCATCAACAGTGGGCTGGGGAGCTGTAGGAGAGGATGGTGCAGAATGGGACTGCAGATCATGAGGTGGACATGGGTGGTGCTGGTATGTCCGAATAGGGGCCACATGTGGGGAAGATGATGCCTTTGTAGCCGATGGCAAGGTGGGATTTGGCAAAGTAGCAGGATGGGGCACAACAGGTGAAACAGTGATTGCAACCCATTCACTAGGATGAGGCAAACATTTCTGTGCATCAATGGAAATGAATGCTCATCAAAGCGAGCATGGCGAGATATGTAGAGACGACCAGTAGTGCGATCAATGCATTTGTACCCTTTATGCTGCAAGCTGTAACCTAGAAAAACACACTCAACAGTTCTTGGTAAAAGTTTGTTAGTTATATATGCACCTAAATGCGGATAGCATGCACAACCAAAAACTCACAACTCAAAATATGAAGGAATTTTTCCATAAAGACGAGAATAAGGGGAAGACCAGTGAAGAACAGGTGAAGGAAGACGATTGATGAGAAAAACAGCAAAGGAGACGACATTAACCCAATGACAAGTAGGTACCTGACTCAAGAGAAGAAGAGTGCGAGACATGTCAGCAATGTGACGGTGCTTGGGTTCATCAAGGCCATTCTGTTGAGGAGTATGAGGGCAAGAAAGCGATGATGAATTCTATAAGAGGAGCAGGGTGCTTGAAATGCCTTGTTATCATATTTGCCATCATCACTCTGAAACTGTTTTAAGGAAGCAGAGAATTGAGTCGTAATGTATGACAAAAAATTCTTAAAATGGAAAAGAACCTCAGACTTATGTTTCATGAAGTATAGCCAACTAAATCAAGTAAAATCGTCAGTAAACAACACATAATATTTATAGCCTTTAACAGAAGAAATAGGAGATTGCCAAACATCAGAATGCACAAGAGAAAAAGGAGAATCAGTACGTACTTCATTAGAATTTTAAAACTGAAGTTGTGTAGATTTACCCAAAGCAGAAAGCACAACCTTTACAAAAAATATTTTTGGAATTTAAATTGGGAACCTAACAAGTGATTTTTGCCTAAAAAGGACATTATGTTACTAGAATGATGACCTAAGCGACTGTGCCATATAGATGATGACTGAAGAGAAGCAAATAAACACGAAATATGAGACGGAAGAGATGGAAGCTTGTAGAGACGTTCTTACATAGGCCCTGAAAGAGGAGAGAACCATTAGAGTGGTCAAAAATATAAAAGTGTTGAGAATCAAAGGCACACAAAACATTATTATCGTAAAAGAGTTGTGCAATAGACAGAAGATTTTTACGCATTGAAGGAATCACATAAACATTGTTTAATTGGAAAGAGTTGGAGCCAATGGAGAGTGACATGTTACTTGTATAGGAAATAAGCATCTAATCTCCATTTCCATGGTGACCTGTATCATGACCATTGTACGGGAGGCATTGCCGGAGAAGGCTCGGATTCCCAATCATGTGAGTGCTGGCACCTGTGTCAGGATACCAAGAAGGGTCATGCAGAGAATGAGTGGTATAAGTGGGACCAGGTGAGTGGTCTGCGGCTGTCTTGCAATCTGTAATCTAACAGATGCAGTGTGCAAGGAGTTGGGCAAATTGAGAGAGCATAGGACATGTCAAAGCAAAATGACTTGAGCCATGTCAGAGCTGACAAGAGGCAGTAGGTGTTGTACCCAAAACACTAAGAGCCGAGGAACGAGAACCATAGTTGTTTCGACGACCGTTATTCCTGTGGTTCCAATTACTGTGCCTGTTATTGTTTCGTGAACCAGAATTGAGAAGGAAGGCCAGGAGGTACCCTGGGAAGCAAGCAAGGCAACCTGCTAAGAGGAAATGGTAGGTCGACGGAGGGACTCTTGAGTCAGAAGAAGAGATTGTAGAGCACAAAAATCAGGAAGAGTGTCTAGGCTCTCAAGAGTTGTCACCAACATCTCGTACTCATCACCAAGGCCTCGAAGAACGGTGTTAACCAAGTCTGTATTAGAGATTGGTTCTCCTATGGAAGCTTGCTGGTCAGAAATCGATTTGGCCTCCTGAAGATAATCTGAGACAGATCTAGTTCCATGAGAAATCTCATTAAGACGACGCCGAAGATGAGAGGAGTTGGCTGTTGACTTCTAAGTGAAGTATTTGGAGACAAGAGACCACATGGAGGCAGAGGTTTTGCAGCCAACTACAGAAGCAAGAATGGGTTCTGACAAAGTAGCAGATAGTGTATTGACAAGAGTCTTGTCTGTGCGAACCCAATGATTATAATCGGGAGGTGGCTGGACATGGATGAGTGTCATCAACATAATTGAATAAATCTTGTCCAATAAGGAAGGCTTCAACCTGATGATACCACAAGAGATAGATATCATCATTAAGCTTCACCATCACAAGGTGGGTGATGTTGGGGAGAGAATACGTGGCCATGGCAGCAACGGTTGAGGAGGCAGTAGCGGAAGAACTCATCTTAGAGATAGAGGAAGGTGGGGGCGCTGTGATTGTGGTGGTTGGAATCTGATGCGACAAATCTGGAATGGTTGGGCAGCAACGGAAAGAGGTTGTTTAGGTGTTGTGCGACAGGCCTGAGAAGAAGAAAGAAGAGTGGCGCTCTACCTAGAGAAGAGAAGAGAGAAAATAGCAACCCAAAAAACCTAGGAAAGAATTTGCGCTGATACCATGAGAGTTTGTGAAATCTGAATTATTATTCTTCTCACTGTTGGAGGAAAATATATATATGCAGCCAAGCTAACGTTACAATAGGAAATATATATAAAGGAATTCCTAGTCTATGGGGATTGACAATTAATATAGTTGACTGGATAGATATAAACGGTATATACATCAATTAGCTATAAATCAGGGATGCTGTCTAACAGAAGTTATAATTTTCCACCTATTTTAAAAAATGTTTAGAATAAAAGCAATACATCAACATACAAACTATAATAAATGGCTTGTAACTCCAGTGGTTAAAAACGGTCATCTCTACACTCAAAGTATTGTGTTCAATTCACGCTCGGAACTAAGGTTCAAAACTCTTAAACCATGACCTAAAGATCCATAACTCGGGATAGAATTTGCTGTTCTTTTGTTATGCAACGGACATGAAAGGTGCAAGTTCTTCACTTGATGAGACACGAAAATGGAAATGTGCCAAGGTTAAAAGCAGTCTTGCTAACACATAAGGTAACTCTCATCAGAATGGTTAACGTCATTGATTCTATTTGTATTATGCAAAGCCTCATTTGGCTAGTGTCTTGGAGTCGCTCTAAACGGGGAAGTGAGAAGTTGGTCTACAGTTTGCTGATTTTATTCAAATGTTGCTCACCAAATTGAGCATCATGTTGCCTTTGCTGAGGCTGGTGAATACAACTAGATGCAAAGAGGTGTCAAATGTTTCTTGTTAAAGCCTAAACCTGACTTGGTATTAAGCTCTCCATCTCCTGGAGAAAAACTTACTTACGCTGGAATGTCAATGTAGTGACATACTAAGCCAATAACATATTGTCATATATTTTAACTTTCTCATATAACTACAGGTAACTAACTTAAAATATCGTAGAATGACACTACTGTTGCATAAAAGTTCTTCTGCATATGCCGGCATTGATATAGCCAACATCTATAGATGGTGAGCTTAATTTTAAGATGGGGTGGCAAGTTTTGGGTGTGACTTCAGTGCTGGCAAAACATAAAGAAAACATAGCCATTTGGGAAAGAGAGAGTCTTTGAAACCATATTGACACCACTTAACAATTCTAAAATGTTTACACCAATCCAGAAAACATAGCCATTTCTGATTTCTTTTTAGTAGTTTTTTGTTTTTTGTTTTTTTGTTTTTTGAATTGCAACTTTGAATTGTACAGGTGGCAGAATATCATTGGACGGCGTCATCAACACTTTGAAGACAGATTTCTCTCCATTTGGGCGGAGCTTTTCAAGCAGCAACTCCCCTCGTTTTCATGGACAACTGAACTCTTGATATCTCCCCTCAGACCTTCCCACCTTCTTCTTCTCGCTGCTCGCTCTCATTATCTCTCCCCTTCTGCTTTCTCGTTCCTCAGCTCTTCGGGTCCCAAAAGCCTTCCCTTTTCTGTTCACATTCAACCCTTGTTCTTCATTCATTCATTCATTCATTTTGATCTTGTTCTGAGACAATTGAGTAAGGTATTTCCATGCCCCAGTATCAAATTTTTATCTTTGAATAGTTTTAGAATGGCAGCAACATCCCATCTCTTTGGGTTGTTGTGGTTTCCTGGCTGATGCACTCTACTGTCTGATTTTGTCGACAGAGTTTTACCATTTCCAACCAATTTTACCTTTTTTATTGTTAGTATTCTGCAATGGTAGTGACGCTAATTTTGGTTTTTGTTTGTTTGGTGTAATTGGGTTTACTTAGGTCGCTTTGTTTTCAAAATGGATGCCATAATGCCCATTTGCAAGACTGTAACTCCAACTCCTGTAAGTACCTCTGTTACCCATATTTATTGTACTTTTGGAATTGGGTTTGGTTTTGAATGTTGAGTTGCGTTCTGATTCGTTGGAACTCGAGTGGGTAATCAATGGATCTTAATTCGAAGTTGATAGTGTGTGGTACTGAATCATGTAAGATGGATGCTTATATATAGTGAAATGGATCCACTTTGCAAATGCGTGTTAGTTTAAGTTCCTAGGTACTGAATTGGTTTGCTTTTTATTTCTGTATGGACTGAGGGATGTGGCTTGGTAGATAATTACCTTTTATATCTTCAGTTTTGTAGGAAAGTTCAAAACTTTATGCTTTATCCAATGCAGCCAAACAGATGATAAGTGAAAGATCCTAACCGACTACTAGGGAAAAGTAAAATATTGGAATACCTAGATAAATTAGCATTTACGAAACCAATGAGGTCTGCTTGTTATATGGTCTTCAGAATGCTGCACCTTTTTGCTTCTATTATGATCTCCAGATCTGTTTTCTGGTTTATTTATTTATTTACATTTGTTCTTGGGTTTCTATTGTCAATGGAAGGGCTTATTTTTTGGGAGAACTAGAGAGATACGGAGTTCCCAATGTAGCTTTATGGTGGGAAAGAAAGTCAACTTTTTAAGGCAGAGAGCTCAGGGTGCTCAAGTTAGTTTCAAATCCAGGAAGCATGGGGGAGCTCTCCATGCTACATGTCGAGCCGAAAAAATTCTGGTGGCAAATAGAGGAGAAATTGCTGTTCGCGTTATTCGAACTGCCCATGAGATGGGAATACCTTGTGTGGCTGTTTACTCAACAATAGACAAGGACGCACTTCATGTGAAATTGGCTGATGAATCAGTTTGTATTGGTGAAGCAGCAAGCAGTCAGTCGTAAGTGGTTGATCAGTTAAATTTTGTTTCGTTGTTTTTCCTCCTTTTCTCCCTCTGTTATGTTGTGATTAAATGAAAAATTGGAATAGTTTAACATGGAGGTTATGTGGAGAGAACAAGGAATTACTTGTGCACTACATTCTTTAGCTTAGTATCACAATAAGTTTTTGTTTATCCTTTGTCTCAGTTTCTGTTGCAGATGACAATGGTTGAATAGTGCACTTTGATCTGTCTTTCTACAGGTACTTGGTTGTTCCAAATGTTTTATCTGCTGCTATCAGTCGGAAATGTACAATGCTGCATCCCGGATATGGTTTCCTCGCTGAGAATGCATCATTTGTTGAAATGTGCAGAGAACACGGAATCAACTTTATTGGGCCTAAGGTAAAATACTTGAGAATGCTTCATTTGTTGAAATGTACAATGCTGCATTGTTTGTTGTGTTTTAATTGCATTTATCTCACTCTAAATATTCCCTATGTCTTAGTGTGAATAGTGATTGATCCATTTAGGTCATGAACACATGGCTCTGTATTTAGTTACTCGTCAATTAATTCATGTACTGATGTGGGACAACTGTTTGCAATTCGGGTTACAGCCTGACAGCATCCGTGTTATGGGTGATAAATCGACAGCCAGAGACACAATGAAGAAAGCAGGTGTTCCAACTGTACCAGGAAGTGATGGATTACTACAGGTATCTACTTTATCCTCAGTTATTATACATTTCAACACCTCCAGGCCTAGGTGGTCATATGAATTGATTTTGTGTTTATTGTTGTCATTTTTTTCTTTTTTATCGACAGAGCACAGAGGAAGGAATCAGGCTTGCCGATGAGATTGGCTTTCCTGTTATGATCAAGGTAAAGTGTCTTGTCTTAATATATCTCATGATAATCAAAACTCATTATACCTTACTGTGTCTTAGAATTTGCGGTGTACACCCTTTCATGTTAACTCTGAAAATTCAGAAGTTAAAACATATTTCTTAAGCAACAAATTGAATTTTGTTTTTCAATAAAACCTATTGATTTAATATTATAGACATTTATTAAGTATCAATTGTAAATGTGGTTAATTTAGAGGAATACATATACATGCCTATTTATGTAGGTTAGTCGCTCAAGAATTGTAACTGTTTGATTAGGAAAGATAGAAGCCTACCCAGTAACCTTGCTATAGTGCTAGACTTTGACAATTTACTATCTCAATGAAGGTGAAGATAGTTTTTACGGGTTTTAAAATTTGAGTTTGAATCATGCATGGAGTGGCTAAGAAAGACTTGGCTTAATTCCTAGTACCTATAGGGAATTCGGACTGTTACCTCTGATCTCCGGATAAGGTCGTTTTCATCATTTGGCAGAAAAAATATAAACGATCTTATTTACTAGTATGGCATTTATCTATATTAATGAATCAAACATGAAAATTTTAAGACTTCAATGAACTACAACACAGTTACAAGATGAATGGTTATTTTAGGATTCTGACGTTACATTGATATTATCCTTCTAACTCTGTATTAACGGAGCCGATATACTTGTTATCTGTTATTTGATTTGTTTCTTTGAAGTGATAAGCATGTTTTTCTAGTTAAGGCAACAGCAGGAGGCGGAGGACGTGGCATGCGTCTTGCTAAAGAACCTGAAGAGTTTGTGAAGTTGTTGCAGGTATGCATTATCTTCCTATTTTGTCTTTGATGATGCCTTCTTTTTTTGTTTGTCTTGTGTGAAAGTATTTCTAAAATCATCTTTGGAGGTATATTTTAAATTTGATATTAATTAAGTTTAACCCTACAACTTTGAACTGTTGGGTTCTTAGTTTACTTGGTCTTGTTTTCTGCAAATGAATATTATATTTTTGTATTTCAATGTTGCTTCCATTATCTTAATTTTCTTCCTCAATTTAATTGTTTGCAGCAAGCAAAGAGTGAGGCTGCAGCTGCTTTTGGAAATGATGGAGTTTATTTGGAAAAGTACATCCAAAATCCTAGACACATTGAATTTCAGGTAATGTACTTGTAAAAGTTCCTGGTTTTCTCGTGTTATTCTTTATATATATATTTTTTTTGTCAAGTAATGTTATTCTTTATAATTAGTATTTGATTTGACATTTGATGCCTGCCTGCAACCCCTTGATCCATCCCTTGTGTACAGGTTCTTGCAGATAAATATGGTAATGTTGTTCACTTTGGAGAGCGGGATTGCAGTATCCAGGTACTTCAAGCAGCCTTATTGCTTGCATGAATCTCTGTGAAGGTTTTATTTTTAATTATTGTAATACAGTTTGTCTTCTTAAAAATCTTACTTCTGATTTCTCTAAGGCAAGCAAAAAAGGTCATAACCATACCATATAACTGACTCTTTGCAACTCTAGGATGTACTATCCATTCAATTTTTTTCTTTTCTTAAGAAACTCCTTCCATTATATGTGTTGAATGTGATCCTCTCAGAGAAGGAACCAAAAGCTGCTGGAAGAAGCACCCTCCCCCGCATTGACCCCAGAATTGCGTAAAGCTATGGGTGATGCAGCAGTTGCCGCAGCAGCATCAATTGGTTACATTGGTGTTGGAACTGTTGAATTCCTTTTGGATGAAAGAGGCTCCTTTTACTTCATGGAAATGAACACACGTATTCAGGTTAAACTAATCTTTTGAGGATGGCTTTGTTTGGCAAAAATTTTTTTGCTTAGTTATGCTAAATCACTTTTTTTTTTCTCCTGCAATGGAACCACAGGTTGAGCATCCTGTGACAGAGATGATTTCCTCTGTTGACTTGATTGAAGAACAAATTCGTGTAGCTATGGGAGAAAAACTTCGATACACACAGGTAATTAGTAATTAATTGTGGTAGGACATATATGACGCTTCCTGTTCAATGTCTGATGGAGGTTGCTCCACTACAGGATGAGATAGTGCTCAGAGGACACTCAATTGAATGTCGTATCAATGCAGAAGATGCTTTTAAAGGATTCCGACCCGGGCCAGGTATGTGTACATAGCTATGTTCTGGTTCGCTCAGTCATTTCTGTTATCTTGTATTGGTTTTACCGGGTGCAGCCAAACCCTGATGAATGGGTTCAAAGTTAGTTCAGCAGTCAAGGTTTCCATGGATTTTATTACGTTCGTGCGTGCACTGGATTTAACAATGACATTTTGTACTCATTTTATCTTTAGCATACATAATCTTTTGCCTTTTTTACAGGAAGAATAACTGCCTACTTACCATCTGGAGGTCCCTTTGTTAGAATGGATAGCCATGTTTATCCTGATTATGTGGTTCCTCCAAACTATGATTCCCTTCTTGGAAAGGTTTGTGGACCAATATACCATTGCTAGCCATGGTTTCTCATATACATATGTACAGTATAAATTTTAGGTTTCAGGCTCCTTTAGCCAATCACTTTGGCAATTTTTCTCTCTTAATGTAGCTTATTGTTTGGGCACCAACAAGAGAAAAGGCAATTGAACGAATGAAGAGGGCTCTTGACGACACTATTATAACAGGTAAGTAATAAAATTCATTGTTGTAATCCTTCTGTTTTACTTACTATTTGTGTCAGCTTAATTGTACTTTGTGTGAGCCAATTGATAGCATTGTCAATAGAACAGAAGGGTAGGCCAGTAGGCCCAGGCTTCGTCCCTTCCTTGTACCTAAAAAGAAAGTAAATAGAGGGGTTTAGTTGTATTTGTTGATTTCTTGTTTAAAGTTTCCAGTCAGTTCAATTCATATTCTCAATCTACAATTTTTTCTTTATGCATGACTGTGAATGTAGTTAGCTAGATATATTTTTCTTTATTCATGACTGTGAATGTAGTTAGCTAGATATATTTTTCTGTTCATTCATGGCTGTGTAGTTAGCTAGATATATTTTTCTCTTTATTCATGGCTGTTAATTTTGTTATTGCCTTTATTCCACAGGGGTTCCCACAACCATTGAATATCATAAACTTATACTTGATATAGAGGATTTCAAAAATGGGAAGGTTGATACAGCTTTTATTCCAAAGCATGAAGAGGAGCTCGCCGCGGTAAGAAGCTAGGCTAACCCTGAACATAATTTTGCTGGTGAGGTTTTGATTTTTCATTATGGGTTCTTGTGGAGGTTATGGATGGTGAATGGGGGTCAGGTGTTACCTTTTTTCTTTTCCGTGAAGTCAACTAGAAACAAGCTTCAAAATCTAATTAGGTGATTAGGGTTTTAAAGGTTTAATCAGTCAAATAACTTTGGATCTTCGCAAGTTATTTAACACTCAGCTCTACATCCAGTATGTAAGTCCTGGAGAGTTTGTTATCTTTGCATGTGGCATTTGATAGATTACGTCACCTTACCCATTCTGAAGAAATTGTATTTCATTTTAATCCCTAACTTAGTATCATTAGATGAAGTGGAGATTTTACTTGCACAATAATTTTTATATTTAAAAACAAAAAACAGATTTCATTACGTTTTAGTGGGTTATTGTTTATTCCCTTGTGATAGGTTTTTATTCATCAAACTTTTGTTATATTTACTAATACCCTTTTATGTGCCTACAGCCCCAACATTTGGTGCCAAAGAACTAGCTGCTGCATCTGCTTGAAGTGCTACCATCTGCTCTAGTCGACCACATTAGAAAAGCTGCAAATCCTTCACTTTTTTAATATTTTTTAATAGCACTAGGAACATTGACATGCCTTGCATATGAGAATTCCATTTGAAATTTGGATATGTTCTGTTTCAGTTGGGTGTTCAAACTTGTTTTGCGCACCATATATGTAGAAATGATGAGGGTCTTGCAAACTATCCGTATTAAGCAAGGATGCTTCCTCCATTGTTAGGTTTAATCTAAAAAAAACCATTTTGACGTTTCACCCGTTATAGTAAATAGGAAAAAAAAAACATTTTTTTTAAACTAAAAACTTAAATAAAATGCATTTCACAAAATAAGTTCCTTATTCAAACATCCAACATAAGAAACATTTTTAGATGTTCAAATTATATAGTCAATAGCTTATCGGATTCAGCCAAAAAATTCATTAGCCACAAAGAATCAATACAAACTATCTTTAGGTGATAAATGCATGCACACACCCCTAATAATTCAGGTGGTTATATGTGCAAAATTCATTTTGTTTTATATATTAAAAACTCTAGTTATTTATTATAAAAATAAAAATAATTGTTAACAAAAAATAGTATTTTTCTTGAAGGAGTTGGGAATTTCGGTTTTTCTAACGTTTTAGAAGCCCTCACTCTATGATTGTGATTAAACATTCGTCCTCGCCTTGATCAGAACATAAAGCTCGTAACATTTCTGTGAATCGCAAAACCCCAAAAAAGAACACAAAATATGTTAAGAACTCGTTTGCTCTGGTTTGGTCTTGGGTTTTCGTTGACAGGAGCTGCGATTTCTCACCTGGTTTGGAAAGATCTTCTGGTGGACCGCTGCGCTCTTTCCTCGGATGTAACCTACCAACCCATCAACTCTCTCTCTCTCTCTCTCTCTCTCTCGTTTTCCTTTCAAGTTTTCATTTTTCTTTGGGGGTTTTTGTAGGTGAAGCAAAAGTTTGATGCTCTTGAAGGTAGAATCGTGAACCTCGAGCGTTCTTTATCAGAGCCGAATCCCGCTCAGGTTATGGTTTTATTTGATTTCGTTTTGTATTATTTTTGTGATTTTGTTGAATTTCTGATAGTTTTATGCTAATGCTCTTGACCCATTCATCCCAATTTTGTTAGAACTAATTATTACCCAAGACCCCTCTCATAAATTTCAAAATAAGGACAATTGTTAAGCATAGATGGTGAGTTTTAACAATGCCAATGATTTTCTAAATGGGTATTGGTCATAAAGTGCATGTCTTGATGAAATTGCTGATTGAACTTTGCGAACATTTGTCCAAAGTAAAGACAGCTCAAAGCATATGGCATGAATTGTGGGATTCAATTGCAGCATTCTCAATTTAGATTAGCATATTTGTATGTCAAGTTACTCTCTTTCTCTTGTGTCTGTTTCTGCGTGGGAAAAAAACCAATGTGGAGTATCTGATGTTATGATCTATGCATAGACAGAATCTCGATCATGATTACAAATATATGCCTAAATTGATATGGTGCATTGTTATGATGTTTCAGAGAGGGAAGGTCCATTGGCACCAAGTGGAGCCATAAGGTAGATTGTCTAAGAGGAGCTTTTCTTGGAAAATTGATAGATGAAAGTAATTAGATGTTGTCTGAGTTCGGTAAGTTTGGTTAGAGTAAAGTACAAGAATAATATTGATGTAGTGTGAAGGCAAACATCATCATGCTCGTATGCTGGGGAAATATTCATTGGGTGTCTGGTTTACACAAACATTAATTAGATGACCACTTGTGCAGTGATTTGGAGTCACATATGAGTTGATGTGTTCCAATTGTATAATGGTTTATGAGTTCGTAAAATGGGATGTGGGTTAAAGTAGTATGCTGATTCTAAGAAACAGAACTATTGAAGAGCACCACTTTCTCTGGTCCAGTCAGGATGAACAATCTGTCCCGTCCGGTTTAGCATTCACAATGTTGGATGAATTTTAGTGTTGGAGGAAATGAAGTTGTATTGTCATGAGTGGCCCAGTGCTTTCTAGTTTTCTACTGTATGCAGAGCTCCTGTTGACAACCTTTTTGGGGTTGAACTGGCCAACAATTTAGTGTGGAGCAAGCATATGGGATATACATGGGCTTAAGTTTAACTACTTACACTTGACATCGTAAATTGTTTAATGGCTTAGCCAATGTGAAACTTGTTTGAACTGATCCATTTAAAGGAAAAGAAAATATAGTCTTCTATAATAAAAAAATAAGGCAGAAGAAAAATATTGTCTTTTATATGTCGACCTTTTTCTTTGAGAGAGTTTCCGCACATGGATTTGGTTGTTCAGATCTGTTTTCCAATCATTCTCTGTTACTCTTTGAACAACACAACTAACTTAGTGATTGTATTTTACTTCTATTTTGGCAGGTTGAGGACTAGATTTTACTTGGAGTTCAATGAAGTTCTGGCTTTCCCTCCTTGTTATCGACTTTATTTGGGTTTTTTGATGCTAAGTTGAACATGATTCTTTGTTAAAGATCACAATGTACTAGCTCTCTGCATTAAAGTCTCAAAGTGATTATATTACTAAATTACTTTCGGCTTATATACTTCATTGTGACTGTATTGCTGCTATTTAGGGTCGCAATGTGACTCTTGATAGCAGTAATATAGTATTATACGAATCTTTATTGAATGAGAGGGTTGTTTTAGGTTTTGCTATAATCTGAATTTTTATTTCAAGGACTCCGAGTGATGGTTTTACTTTTCAACTTCTGGTGTATGACATATATGTTTATCTAACCATGACACAAATCTTAAACAGTTTTATGATTAATATAAAAAAGTTATTAGTTGGAAATATACTAACAATACCGAGTGATTTAGACATTATAGAAGAATTAAAATATAAGCCCATCTCTAAGTGCATAATATCCCCCAATTTTTATTTTTTTTTGGGTCAAATAACATGCCCCATTTATATCACTTTTTTTTTTTTGTTGTGAAAAATTGTAGGAAAGTATAGCTCAATTAGTTGAGCTTTTCCATCTCAACCCATGCAAGCGGAGATTTGAAACTTCCATGAATATTTGTGCAAACCAAACACCCAATGAATACTTGTGTAAACATCAGGTGCTCCTTGTAACAAGTATGACTGGCATTTCATACAATACAAACTATAAATGTCTCTCTTTCAGGTTCATATTAGTTCACAACTTCTCAATAAAATTTCTCCAATCTTAAAAAAAAAAAAAATCTGGCAATTTGAATAGATGACTGTAGAGACTGCCTGCTTGAACCCTCTCAATTTTTATCTACTGTGTCTTACCCCGGTCATACCCAGTTTTATTCTCATAACATTTCCCATCCTTTTCTATTATTTACTTATATAGGTTTGTAAAAATGTTCATGCCACAGCGACCCCCGCAAAGAAGACCAGCGGACTAGAGCAGGGTGACACAGAGTAATCCATTGATTTTATTGCTTCAGATCTGCACTTCTCTTTGTGATCGTCGCTTCTAATGTGTTTGTCGCGGCACTCAGTGCTGCAAAATGCTTTTTCACCTCTGAAAACAAGGGGAATTGAATGCTTTGTTAGTGAAGAATCTAAGTTGCATCCGGACAGAAGATGCCAAGTGTATTGCAAAGACCATCCCCATTTTCAAAGTTATCAGTTGACATCACAACCATTCCAAACAATTAAGCACCACATGCAATAGCAAACAAGAACCACAATTCCAAAAGCAAATTCTTTCGCTATCACAAAATATCTCAATTATTAAGAGACCTGAAAATCAGATATTGGAACAAAACAAAACCAGGTGGAATTTTCTCAATCAAGAATTGCACCTAAATATCTCACCAACCTGGAGTTTAAAACTGGCCTACCTAGAATCTTGCCTACAATAATGTTATATCTCTTAAAACAATGCATATATTCATTCAGAAAGCTGTCGAGATGAAATTTCAAGATTCTAAGACATTGAAGTATACTTTCAAGCATAACTCAAACGTTAGAATATTTAATCTAATGCAATTCTCCTAACCACATATACAAGTGCAGGAAAGAGAAGAATTTCAAGTACGCATATAACTGACAAATATTACTGCTTCATTTTGTTGAGAAAGCAGTAGTATTAAATGTCAAGGTGATTCTCCAAATTATGGATGCTCCATAACTGAAAAGACTACTCCAATTTTTTGCTAAGAAGATAAAGAAAAGAGACCTTCGCTCAAAAGAGAACAATTTTGCTCACTACCTTCAGTTATGGTGCAGCATTACCGCCCCACTCAACATTTTCCACGTCTAACAGGTGTGGTTATATTTATTGCAAAAATTAACCTTAGATAATACGTATAACAAGTGGATGCATTGAGCAGAGTGGTAATGCTACATCATGGTAAAAAGTGGTCGGCAAAATTGTCTTCCAAAAGAAATGACCACTTTCTTATAGGAGTACTAGTACACATCTACCCACTCAACGGTATCTTTAATACCGAACAAATGGCTCCAATCAAAGATGTAACTTGCAAGTGGTTATTAAGGAAACAGCTGTCATTCTATCCTAAGTTTCTAAGGAGGCTAGCTTCAATGAATACTAAGACAAAGAAAACCTGGCATTACTTCTTAAGCATGCAACAGTCTAATGACAATTAATAGTCAAATGATTGGTTTACAGCCTGGCATAAAAAATTATACTGACATGTTCATAAAATTAAGCCCAATTTCCATATAACATTAACATGGAATACAATCGTTCCAATCAACAAAATGAGAACCTAAGTTGAGGATTTGAGAGTGATAATCAATCCGTGTGCTATATATTGCTGTTAGAGTACTCAAGTCCAATCAACATTGACCGACTTAAATTACTTTGCCTGGCCTGCTTGTATTTTACACTTCAAAACATTACTGGAATAACTACTAGCTGTTTGGAAAATGACAAGGCCAGAACTAATAATCAGCTGAATCGAGCTGTACATGTTCCTTGCAGATAACAACATTTACAGTCTACGCAACAATCACATAAGATTTCCAGTCTACATTTCTGAAATAATATCCAAATCCTAATGGAAACAACCATTCATACAGCTTCTGTACTTACAGCAGTCAATGAAGAAGACAAAATCATTCTTAACAAGACGTTTAACAAAGGAACTAAATCATTTAAGAAACATTCAATGACAACTCATAACTTAAACCTTGATAAATAAATAAAAATCGAGCAAAATTTGTTAGTAGAACAAGTAGAAGAACACCAACCGCCTATACCACATAAGGTAATCTCTACTCAAAAGAGAAAATTACAAATAAGGAAAAAGTATCAAGCCGTGGATACAGATCTATCAGTCACATCCTCCAGCCAAGACCAACGAATTACCATAGATCAAAATCCTATGAAATGAACTGACCAATTTATTGAGCATTAACGGTATCACCCTAAACTTAAAATCTATTGCTAAACTAGCAAAGAAACGAAGCATCGTACATCTCCAAGATTGGTCAATTCATCCATACCTCTAAAATAACAATCAACCCAAATTCAAATCCACTCAAAACACAATCTCCCACACAAGACACCATAATCAATAAGCAAAAATTAAGCCATATTCAAAGTTCTGTAAAAGTTTGACTAAGCCATATTCAAAATTTTCTAAAATTTTGACTAAGCCATATTCATATTCCAAAATCTTCTAAATCATGCTTCACCAAAGCATTCATCGAAGGGGGAGAAAGACAAACAAATACACACTAAACACTGATCCTAAATAAATTTCAAACTGAATTAATTCATAACAATACATCAAAAGAACATAAATATATGTACATATATAAACATAATATTTTTTTACCTGTACATGAAAATGTCCAGTCCATGAAGCTGCTTGTTGCAAAGATAACAAGAACTGAGAAAATCAGAAGCCCAAAACTCTCTACCCACTTCACCAACACTCACTGGTGAAGCAGAGAACACCCCAGAGGCCACAACACCAGAACTAGGATCATTAACAACTCCACTAAGCTTATCATCAAAATAAACACGTTTCCTTGTCAAATTGTTCCCAAAATGAGAAATCACACAAGTATAACTCTCAGACAATTCATCCACCACAACCCCTGGCCTCTCCATATTAAACCCACCTCTGAAATTAGCAGCAGGTTTAGCTGCAGAGACTATGGGGATTGGGCTTGACCTTGGTGACTTTTCAGACGAAGCCACTTCATTGGGGTTGCTCAAATCAGTCATGGCAGCCACTATGCCAAGTCCAACCACACCCTCTTGGAAATTTCTAGGAGATTTGATTGAATTGGGATACTTATCAGAGGAAATTGACTCAGAGAAGGTAGTGAAGAGTGAGAGACTGATGGTGGGTCTCTTTTTTCCGGAAAAATTCTCCATCTTCCTTGAAAATCTGCAATTGGGTACCCTCAGAGTCTCTTACTTTGTCAAATGATTGTCAAAATGTTTAGCTAGTTCAAAGGAGGATTGTCAAAGCTGTGGAAGACTGAGATAGAGAAAGAGTCGGGACTCTTTTTAGGTAACCGGGAAAGATTGGAGATCTAGAGAGAGTGCTAGAGCTTTGTGCTAAATTCAGAGGGACTGAAGTAGAAGCAATGAAGCAAGTAGAGGGATTCTTTTTTGAAAAATTCAGTGCAGCTTTGAGAGAAGTACCTCCTCTTTCTCTCTCTAATCTATAAAACTTCAGTTTTTTTCCTAGAGAGAGAAACCTGTTAGAGAGGAAGAGGGAGAGAGAGAGAGACAGATGCAGAGGAAGACCACCTTTCAGGTCTCTCTCTGGTCCTCTCTAACGCCTGTGATTTCAGGGAAAAGGGCAATATAAGCACTTCCTCTTCCTATCATAACAATTATATTTTTATTATATTCTTCTTGCAAATAATACAATTTTTTCTTTTGCAAATATTACAGAAATAATTGATTCTGGAGTTCGACAGTTTGTAATAATTGTTGGTTGTCACTTTCCTTATTCTTTCTTTTTCTTAAATTGGCCCCTCCATGTTTACGTTAATGACTTTTACCTCTTGAGTTGTTAGATTCTTTCTTTTTCAACTTTAAATTTTGTGTGCCAGAAAAAGAAAAAAAAAAAAAAAAAGACTATTGTATTTGTGGTCTAGCAAAAAGAGCTATAATATTAATATTGAGTGAGTTCAAAAATGATTTTATTTGTCTACTTGGGATTCTTTGTTCTATTATTGTTGCTTTGTACCAATCCCACAAGTGAATTCAAAGAAGGGTATAATTGATGAGAAATGTAGTTCCCATTCAAAAGAATATTTTATTTATAAGAGTACAACTCTCGATATTTCTTTTTCATTCAAATATTTCTAGGTTATATTTTGAAGGAATTTTTCCCATAGTTCCAATCGTGCCATGTAACTAATTAATTTCAAAAGTAACTGCATTTTGCTTTAATAAAGACTAACCCCTTGACACATGCGTGAATATATTTCCACGTCATATTTTAAAAGAATTTTACCCATAACTCCAAACGTGCCATGTAATTAACTCGAAAGTCATTTTCAAAAGTAAGTGTATTTTGCTTTAATAAAGACTACCGCGTGATCGTGTGCCAATTGGATTTTTCTTACACTGAGTTTTATTATTATTATTTTAATATTCAAATGGCAAGTTTTGAAAGTAGTTATCTCAAGTCCCAAATTGTCAAAAAAAACATTTCTGTGGAGGCAAATTGACACTGATCATAAAGTTGAGAGGACAAATTGGCATATTAATAACTTATTCAAAGTACAAAAGGGCCATATATGTGCTAAGAGAATTCTCTTATTTAGGCAACCGTACGTTATTATTGTGCGGACATCATTATAAATAAGGAGAAAAGTAGGGAGAGGTAGTAAAAAATATATGGCGCCCGCACAATAATAATATCTGGATATCCGCATTGGAGAAAATATATATATATATATATATATAAAGCAAAACACCCTTACATTGGCAAATTTTTACTTAAATTCCTCATTTAAGTAAAATATTTGCTACACAACTACTTCATTTTAAAAGAAGAAATACGAAAAACAATACTCTTTCATGTCCAACAAAATTTTTCTAATTTCATAAAAGAACAAAAGTTCTTTTAGAAAAGAATTATGGAAAGAAAAAAAATACATATTGACACGTGTGTGGGAAGCTAGTTAATATTATTATTTATTTTCTATAACAAGGTCGTTCTTTGTGTTCTTTGATGGAAAAATACAACAACCCTTAAAAATTATTGATGAATTTCCGCTCATTTAAACCTTCATCATCCTTTTTGTTAGCCTTTGCGCTTTTTTCTTTTACAGTAATGCTAGAGACCTCAAATTTGTGCACCAAATTCAAGTCTCAAATGATATGGTACATGAAAAACCTGTCGCAAATTAAATTTACCATTTTCTAATAATTGGAAGCACCAAGTTTGAGTATACAAGAATTTACTAACAATGCAAGCAAATATCAATGTCCAACCAATCCTAGATTTCACAAAATTGCATTGGGTGATATGAGCTAGCCATGCCCAAAACTGGAAATCGGTTACAAAAAATCAGTCAGCTCTGATTTCCATGCCCTAATTAGAACCAGAAGGACCATTGTTGCCATCATGTTGAAGAAAAAGAAAGCATCCATATATAGCCATTGTTTTGCTAAGAAAAAGAAAGGGACACTTGACATTAGTGCCTATACCTAATAACGTCCCTCTATAGGGGGGATATGCTCTGGCATCTTGAAAGGGAGAGCAGCAAAGGGTGCAGCCAAAAATATTTTGTTGCTTTTGAATCCTTACGGTTTAAGTATTTTATGGCTTTTCCACATCCCCTTAATTAATTTTCCAGAGAAATTACAAAAATAAAAATCTGCTGATTAAATAAAACTAGTGTTTCTGTAAGTGTTTTGAAGCTTTTATTTTATTTTTCTTGTGTAAAAGAATTCTTCGTGTGTGTAAGCCTTTTATTTTATTCTTTTTAATGAACATATTCGTTATTTATTATTATTATTAATTTTTAATGAAAGGCATGATTTGAACTCTTGTCATGACATTGGAGTAAACTGTTTTATCATTCAAGTATTCTTTATTATATATTGATTAACTAGCACTTAATCTGACGATACTTATGTCACTAATATTAAAATATGCCCAAATTCACATCTCATTATCTTTCGGCACTTGAAAAAAAAAATATGTATTCATTATTAAGGATAGGTAGTGAGCGAAAATGATGTCTCTGTAAACTATTAAGAAAAAAAACGACTTATTGGGACGATTTGTGTGTAAAAAAAATTGTGAGTGGAGGTAGTCATCCTCATTCGCCCGGCGTGGCATGAATGATCAATCAATTAGGAACAGATCAAGTAGGTAACAACCAAATGTGGTGAAAACTATAGTAAAAGGATGTATAACCTACAAAAGATTATTTTCAATTATATAGGTATATTTGCAAAGGAATACCAAAGAACTTGAGACAGAGTTGCAAAATTGTGAAAAATAAAGGACGGATTCTCAAATACCCTAAAGAAAAAAGCATTGACAAGCAACCTACCAAGGCCACCATGCAAAAAGCCAACAAAGGAAAGGAGACAAGATGAGTTTGTGGTCAATGATTTCACATTTCTTGTCACATAAAATATAAACATATAGAAAGCAATAATAAGTGGGGACAAATCTAAAATATCAGTGATTATAACTTTTGCGAACCTGGTTCTCTTCTCTTTTCTTCTCTTCCCTTCTCTTCTCTTCTCTTACATCAACTGCTCTATTTTCCTATGACAATTCAAAATCTCAGATACACACCATTTTGGGAGATTTACTATAAGCTGGCACGCCTAGGGCTCTTGGAACCACACCTTCCATAGAGATAACAAAACCAAAATGAACCTAGAAAAATTTCAAGATGCATGCATATCACAAAGAAAATATGTATATGATGTGAATGACTTCAATATATATATATATATATTAGTAATAGTGCTAATTGAGAGCATTCTTTTGTTTGTTTTTGTCAACTGAAGAACTTCATTGAAGAAAGAAGTCAGTACAAGGAGAAAACTTATCTACATTGGAAATGCTATAGTGATAATATACTAAGCTAATTAAGTATTATCATGCATAAGAGTGTGTGATTGACTTAAAATACCACTGCAATGACTTCTCGTTGCATAGAAATCCTTCTCCAGTGGCACAATCTACCAAGGTGATTGATTGCATGTTGAGGTGGCACAATCTACCAATCACATGCAAATTCATGCACTAAAAATGCCTCAAATATAAAATATGAGGAGGATCACATACAAGTACAAGTTGCTCCTACCACTATTCTAATAATTGTCACACATATTCTTCAATGATCATTTTCCCTACTTGTTTTTCCTTCAATAAATATATTCTGAAACTATGGCCCATAGAGATAATAGATCGTGATGAGCACCTGAACAAAATAACATTTTAGGTCTCATTCCATAAATTTTATAATCCAACTGAGTTGAAAGTACCCAACAGCATTGTTGTGTGACTTTTGAGGACATGCCAACAAAAGCATAAACCCTAGCTTTTGATAATCATTCTCCTTTTCATCTGCCAATGGTTGAATTGTATGCTTAATATTTCAATTGGCTGCCATCGATTCATATATATATATATATATAGAGAGAGAGAGAGAGAGAGAGAGAGAGAGAGCCAGTGATGTCCATTATTATTCCAATTCTACCCACTAATTAACCATGTGTGAATTAAAAACCTCAAGATATATGGCCCTGTCATTTTTCTACTATTTTAATTTATATTCTTCAAATCTAAATGATTTGATTTGGACCACTTTGCATATACAGAGTAAGAATTATTATTTATAGAAAACATCTTACTTTTCTTGCAGATATTCTAATTCAATTGTTTCATGTTTCTTACGGCAAGTAGCTTCATATCCATGCATTGCCGTATAGATAAAGGTTGGCTAATCTAATGGTGTACAATTGAATCAACTGATTGCCCCTTTTTCAAAAGAGTGTTGCTATTCCATCTTATTGTTCTATTTTTCCACCTACTATGTAAATTTAAAAAATACAGTCCTATCTTTTCACCCATCATTATTCCTAAAATACCATTTAATTATTAATTCAAGTAAAACCTAGAAATCAAGCAAAAAAGTAAAAAAAATAACCCAAACAAACCCAACATCCTCTTCCGATTCTTCTTCGAATTATTTTCTTCAATCACAATTCCCAAAAAATCCTTGAAAAACAACATGTGACATTGGACAGGCTGGCTTGTAACTAGACATACCATATCTACCTAAAGATATGGCTTTGCACTGTCGTCAAATCTCATTACCCAGACACTAAACATAGTTCTTATTAAAAACACAGAATAATTACATATATATATATATATATATATATAATGGTTTCCATGGCTGAGAGTAGAGACAACTTGGCAATAAGAATTATTCCTAACTCAATTGTTTATTTCCTTTAAAATGATTTATTTTTAGTTTCACAAAAATATATAAAAAGATATGTAGTTCATTTGTCATACATTCGTTAATGTTGCAGACTTGCAGTTGGATTTGGAAAGAAACAAACTAGCCCAGTATGCGATTCAATTTATGGTGCAGAGGAGGGTGATACGTGTACTTTTGTCATTGAAAAGTTCAATTTGAGTTTTGATTTCTTCCTTTCTATCAACCCTAATATCAATTGCGACAACTTCTTTGTGGGTCAATGGCTTTGTACTAAAGGGACTGCAAACGAAGACAGAGAGTTGAGAGATTGAGTGAGAGAGTTGAGAGAGCGCGAGAGAATTGAGAGGCAGCGAAGCTCGCGTGAAAAAAGAAAGTGAAACTGGGAACTACAATCTGAACTCCATTTTTATTAGATTTCAAAATCAGGACTGATTTTGAAATGAGTTTTCACTTTTTTAACATCTGAAAACCTCTCAAAGGATGCAAAAATATCTTCTTCTTTTTTTTAATGGCTGCATGAAGTTTTAAGTCATTGTTTATTTCTGAAGGTGATGAACTAGACCTTTTACCTTTGCAATTTTATTTACTATGTGTTCGAATTTGGAGACTTGGGATAGACTATCAGTTGTAGTTTAAACTTATCCACGGAGAAAATTGTCATATTTACGTTTGATTTAGGCTGGTTTATAAAAATTAAAAGATCAAATGAAACCAAATCTTATATAGTCTGATTTAATTTTTGATTTTTTTGTGATAAAAACCAAACCAAACTGAGAATTATGGTTTGAATCGACCGATATTATATTGATGTTACAATAACATATACTTGGTTGACTATATCGATTGAGCAATACAAATACTTTTTTTTCGGTCAATAAGCAGTACAAATACTTATGGACCACAAAACTACAAACTTTACTCCCTCCCCTTTATAGAAAAGAAAAAGGAAAAGAAAAGGCCTCGATGCAAAACGCGTCGCTTCCAACTTCTTTCAGTTTCCAACATTCAGCTGTGTGTGAAAATGGAGGGCACTCTTCTTCTCAGCACAACATGTGTTTCAAGTTCTCTCAAGCCACAGCATCTTTCTTTTTCCTCCCATCAACCACAGTCACAGAGTCGAGCCCTGGCACGCAAGGTCAGTCTCCGTTTCTATTATGAACAGACGATTTTGGCTTATTTTCAGTTAATTAATTAAAAGTATCTGTATTCACTTCAAAAGAGAAAAAGTACTGTATTTGCGAATTTGGGACTTTTATTTGAAGCAAATTCTGGTTCAACAAATGCCCATAATTTATTTCCAGAACCTTTGCATCTTATATAGCACCAGTTGGATATTCATGAATTTTCTTGTTTTAGTGTGACTTGTGTGTTTTCTTATTCAGAAAAAGAGACTATTTTTCTGTTATACTAAGAAAAAACTCTCTCATGCTTTTTACCTTTTAGTGTGTTCAACATCTTATTACTACTAGTATTGCTATGTTTGCAGTTTATGCGTGTACTCAATTATTTATTTCTTGGTCTATATACATGGGCTTGTAATGCTTGTTATTGTTTTAGATTTCTTGACGGATATGTGTTTGAATGCCTTTCATTTGGGGTGTGCTTAGAACAGATAATCCGGAAATGGAAGCAGGAAGAGTGTTTTGATGGCAAGGATATTTACGTAGATTGTGTGCCACTAATACGAAGTTTAAGTAGACAAAAGATGCCTCATGTAGCCCAGGAGCTTTTACTTGAAATGAAATCCGATGGTCTTTTGCCTAGCAACTCCACTCTATCTGCTTTGATGATATGCCATGCAAACAATGGTCTTTTTCCTCAAGCTGAGGCAATTTGGGACGAAATGATACATAGTTCTTTTGTGCCTAGTATTCAGGTTGTTTCCGAGTTATTTGATGCTTATGGCAATGTGGGATGTTTCGAAAAAGTGAATGAAATTTTGGCTCAGATAAGGTCGAGGAATTTAAGTTTGTTTCCAGAGGTTTACTCACTGGCTATCTCTTGCTTTGGGAAAGGGGGGCAGCTTGAATTGATGGAAGGTACATTGAAAGAAATGATTTCAAGGGGTTTCCCGTTGGACTCTGCCACTGGTAATGCCTTTATTAGATACTATAGCATTTTTGGTTCTCTGACTGAGATGGAGACCGCTTATGGCCGCCTTAAGAGGTCTAGGTTTCTTATAGAGGAAGAGGGAATCCGGGCAATGTCATTTGCGTATCTGAAGAAAAGGAAGTTTTACAGATTAGCTGAGCTCCTGAAGAATGTTGGTCTAGGTAGAAGAAACTTGGGAAATCTTTCATGGAACCTTTTGTTGTTATCCTATGCTGCCGATTTTAAGATGAAAAGCTTACAAAGAGAATTTCTGAGAATGGTGGAAGCTGGTTTCCACCCTGATCTTACTACATTTAATATTCGTGCTCTGGCCTTTTCTAGGATGTCTCTACTCTGGGATCTCCATCTGAGCCTTGAACACATGAAACATGAGAAAGTTGTTCCTGATCTTGTGACTTGTGGTTGTGTTGTTGATGCATACTTAGAGAGAAGACTAGGAAAAAATATGTATTTTGCTCTCAATAAAATGAATTTGGATGATTCTCCACTCATATTAACAGATCCATTTGTGTTTGAAGTTTTGGGAAAAGGGGACTTTCATGCAAGCTCAGAGGCATTTTTGGAGTTCCAGAGTCAGAGGGAATGGACTTATAGGAGGTTAATTTCAGTATATTTGAAAAAGCAATATCGGAGGAACCAGATCTTTTGGAATTACTGACCAGTGACCTGCACTTTGTGTAAAGACATGTTTGACCTATTGTTAGAGAAGGATTGTCACTGACAATAGCATGTCTATCAGTTACAGTTCTAATTCTATTGGTTCAACAGGTGCATGTATGTATACAAGATGATAATTGTAGCTCAGATATATGCATCGCTCTATATTGTGCATGGGTATGTCTCTGCACTTTCTTCTTATGTTCATTCTGGATAACATAAATTTTCCTGATCTCCAAGGTCTTATGTAGGCTCCCCTTTTTCAAGCTGAAATGAAGTTGGATATTGGTGATGGATAACGTGCCAATATAATGCTAGAGATGCTAATCTGAACTTACCAAATTTGCAACGAAATGCTACGTTCACTCAGACTCAAAGTACACTCAGAGGAGTAAGAAATAAACGTAAGAGTAGTCCTACTATTTCTTTTGAATCTCACATGCTGAAACTAATCTGTCAGTCAAAAATAATTCCCTTCGTGTCTGTTTCCCTTGCTATTTACTGCAGCTTCTCTTTCTGTCTATTGGCTTTGATGCGTGTTCTATGCTTCACATAAACTGCTATGAAACCTTAAATCGCACAAATTGCTAGGGTTAGCTCTTTCTTGGTGGATGATTTGTTAGGCGTTGCTAGGCCTCGCTTGATCTGTATTAGTTATTTGTCGTTTCTTTTTGGGTTTTTATCCCCCCTATCTCATAAAAAAAAAAAAGAAAAAAAAGAAGATATATGTGTGTTTGTGTTGTCTTTCTTATCGTTTTCCCTTTGATTTCCTTGGAGTTTCATTGACTTTAAAAAGTACCTTCTTAAATTAACAGATACAACTGTTGAGCTTTATCACTTTTGCGGGAAGCATAATTTGTTGGAAAGTCGATGATATAAATAAACAATTTCCTGCTCAAGATATATTCTGGCAAAAACATCCTGTCATGGCTACGTATAAAAATAGATCTTAAATCAATATGTGTGGTCATAAAACTGTACTTGGGAGTCCTCGACTAATTATTTGGTGATGCTGATATTTAGGCGAGAGGCGAGCGTGTGCTTGGTTCTATTAGTGATATTATGTGTGACAGAGCAACAATTAGTGTACTCATATAGTTGACTTCAAAATATGCTATTGTTTCTAACAGGTTTCTGGCATTGTGCACCGACACTCAGATTTTATGTCCACTGGATGGACAATTGGACTGGAGCTGGAACTCTTAGACCATACTCTTGAGTTTGGATAAATGTTTGTGTTAGAAAATAAAGTAACTGTTGGTCACAACCTTATAGTTTAAGCGTTTGAGGAGTGTGATAACCAGCAAACTCTATCATGGTATCAGAGCATGATATTTGAAGTATGACTCCTGTAAAAAAACAAAATGCCACTCGTGTATTGCAAAAGAGCATTTAGCGTTTACGTCTCAAATGTCAGATGGCCTTGCCTAAGAGGAGATTTGTTTTTAAAAAAATAAAGAATTTATGGATGCATATTCAATAGACTCACAACATACTCCTAATTTCCTAAACAATCTATGGGGAGGTTTGGATCAAATTGGATTAAACCTGGAAGAAGTTGAAAAGCTGTATTTGTAGGGAAAGTATTAGTTTCTTCCATAATAAGATGATGCCCTTGAACTCCTCCTTGAGCTTGAGCTATAGTATCCAGACTCTAGTAGCTCAACGTCACTCATAACATCCTGAAAGAAAAACCCCAAAAAGTTAATAAATAAGTACAAATGTTCACAAAATATCCAAAAACAGAAGAGCTAACAATCTTGTGAAGCCTTCACAGGCTGTATGTAATATGAACCTCATTCAGTTTGCCAAAATTTGAAGTTTCTCTAAGCTGTATGTAATATGAACCTCGAGTGCAATGCAAGGTTTATGTTATGAAACTCACTTGTATTGTGGAAATGGGGCCATGACTTGGTGAAAATTCTTCACCACCACCGAGGATGCCACACTTCTTGTTATCTTCGGCTAGTTTTCTCAATCTGTTCAGCTCAGGTAGCACAACATTTCCAAGATCCGGTCTGTTTTTACGCCTCATTTCGGCACATTGTAAAGCTATCTTGGCAAACTTTAAGGCTTCCTCAACTGGCCAATCAGGAACAGCAGGGTCAAGCATCTCTTGGAAAGTCCCGTTCTCGATAGCCCGCTGAACATGATGAGTCAAACCCATTGGTGGCTTCGCTGTTATTAGTTGTAGAAACATGACCCCAAGTGAGTAGATATCAGATTTGATTCCAAGCATCCCAGTTTGCTGATACTCTGGGTCTATATAACAGAATGTTCCGGCTGTTGATGTCATATGATATTGAGTGACTGAATCGGCTACTGATGGAGGGACTAGCCTGGCCAAACCAACATCACTGATCTTGCTCACATAGTTATGGTCTAGCAAAATGTTTCCGGGTTTCAGGTCACGGTGTACAAGGGGTTCTGGCTTGGTATGATGAAGGAACAAAAGTCCGGTGCCAATTTCTGCAGCTATATGGAACCTTAGTTGCCAAGGAATAACTGGGGTGTTACCTCGCCGGAAGAGACGGTCTTCTAAGCTCCCATTAGCCAAGTACTCATAGACCAGGCAACCATACTCTGGGCAGGCTCCAAGAAGGAGAACCATGTTTGGATGGCGCATGCAACTCAATACTTGAACCTGCATAGTTAAGAGTTGCCAGATATATTTCTCAGAAAGACACAAACAATATAAATGGCTTAGAAAAAAGAAGCTTATTAGCCTTTGAGAGTAAGAAATATCAATAATCCTAGCATTTCTAATTGAACTGTTACAACTTGAAAGGGTTGGGGGATTGGTATTAACTACTTTCAGATGTACAATAAATCACTTGAAGAACTAATAGATTAAACTCTTTGTTTGATGCCCGAGCAACTTCTTAAACCAGAGAAGTTATCTTTTTATCTATTTAAGTATTTCTATTCTCTCTCTTTTTGTTTTTTAAGTAATTTTTTATACTCGTGTTCCCCTTTAGTATCATAAGAAAATCATTGGATCTGTCTGCTTTTGTTTTCAAACAACATGTTCCCAGTTTTGGCAACAATGTGAGAGTTCAATCTTAAAGTCTGATAATGAGCAAAGTCACCAACCTCTTGCTGGAACTGTGACCGTCCTTGAGCTGCGCCCGGACATAGAACTTTTATTGCCACTGGTGTGTGGTCTAGTTCACCTCTGTATACTGGCCCATAGCCTCCTTCCCCAATCTTGTTTATGTTTGAAAAATTATTTGTTGCTACTTCGATCTCCTCAATTGTGTATTTCCTGTACATGAAATCATATGTTTTTGCTTCTAATGCCTTCTTCCTCTCAGTTTCTCTAAGGGCTTTCATTTCTGCATTCCTCCTTTTCTGTGCTTCCAGTACTGCAATCCTTTGAGCTGATTCTGCAGCCTCCATGGCTGCCATACATTTTATTTTCTGCTCATCTGCAAGTGCCAATGCAGCTTCCTCAGCTATTCGTGCCTCGTGTAATCTCCGTTCTTCTTCCAATTTCCATTGTTGAAGTTCCATTGCCTGTGATGATATGTTATTAGAATTTATGGACGAATAGTTGTTCTAAACCCAAGATTTATATTCCACCAAATGAATTCATCTCTTTTTGTGTATGGTTGGACATGGAGCTTTGTTATTTCAGCTATTGCTAGATACACTTGCATCTGCTTGCACCTTTAGGAATTGTAAGAGGCATAAGATGCACTATGTGACACTATATAGAAGTGTCCCTATATGTGTGTGTGTGTGTGTGTGTGTGTGTGTGAGAGAGAGAGAGAGAGAGAGAGAGAGAGAGAGAGAGAGAGAGATGCAGGGCTAACTATACCAATTAGGCCTACTAGATGATGATTCTCAAACCTTTTTTGGGATTTTCAAGGCTGCATTGTGAAAATGTAAGGTGAGAGAGGTCATTTGTACACTGTTTGTAGAATGATAAAAAAAAATTATGTTCTTACATGGATAGTACTAAAGATTCATTACATATATCAATGTGTACTCACCATTTGTCGTTGATTTTATAAAAAATTGAAATTTTAGGGTTGATTCCAAAACTTTGTTTTAGTCTATGCTCGAAAAAAGCTATTGCTTCAATACCTTCTGTTTTGCCGTGAGTGCCTCCTTGCAGGCTGTACTGTACATGTCCATCGTTTGCTTGAGCTCTAGCCTGAGCCTCCTCATTTCAGCTTCCATTTCATCCTATTATTAGCAATTAAGTATTAGTATTCTGAACTACTGTGTATGTTTTTGTAATATGCGCGTCTTTATGAATCGTGGCATTAAAACTACTCAAACCAATGGCAAATATTGGTCATTTAATGTATCAATTGTTGAAGGCACACTATGGGAGCTGTCTCAGATAAACATTTCTGGTATATTAGCATCTGATGAAAGTGATAAAGCTCCAAAGCTTGAAGGTTGGTGGTGCTTCAAGTTTACTATGCTAGAAAAATTGTCTTACCATATTCCGTGATGACCATGAATTTTCACTTTCAATTGGGGAGGATGAGAATTCATGTTGTAAAGAGTTCATGTCAATGAACTTGTGCCCTGAGTAAGATGATGTAGAGCTTATGGTGTCCATATCTGAGCTGATTGAACTTTGAGGTCCTGATTCCAGACCATCATAGAAAGAAGGAAACAATTTATCCACACTTGGCCTTCCACTACTCACGAATGATATATCGGTCTCTGACGAGAGCTCATATGATTTGTTATTTGAAGCTGTTGCTCTTGTGAATGGCGACCTACATATATTTTATTAGGTTAGTCCTTTCGTTAATTGTGCATTCACATACTCTTTTTCAGTATTATAGTTGTTGCACATAAATATCTAGCCATTTAGAAGCCTTTTAACACATTAACTGAAACTTCATCTAGCGAATGCCTGGGCGAGCTATGCCCGGCAGTACAGATAGTGCATGCTTGAATGAGAGCATAGGCAAACATTTCCAAATGAAAAGTCGCATACAAACTAAACCTTCAAATACCGTTTATATGGATGCATATATACATAGATAAATACAAAGATACATACAAACAAGCATGCATACATACCAACATAGATACATACATATAAACATACGGGTGTGTGTGTGTATATATATTAGACAAAATAAGGAGTGCAGCTAACTAGTCACTATGTACACCTCTTCCATAATTAATTGCTTTTAGCATCATTATCTACACATTTTGTCTCCCAAACAATCAGTGTACTGGAGATTACCTGATTTCAATGCCATCTAGCATACTACGGGGTGGATACTGAGTCCTCGCTGATGCTGTATTGATCAAAGAAACTTGAGTGAGTAATGACAAAAACCAGATATATGAGGTGAAAACAATTTATTATATATATAACATGAGGCTGGAACACAACCTAACAAACCTCTAGGTTGCTGGTTGCGATTGAATGTATCATTTGATTCAAAAACTTTGCTGGGTTGGTCCTGTATTTGATCACGTGAGGAAGCTTTATGGGGCAATGCTCTGGTAGCACAATGCATAGATGAGACCTTTCCTTTGCCAATGATATACACAGTGCAGAAATCCGGTGCCTCTTTTGACACGGTGCTTGGAACGTCCGTAGTTCTGAATCTGTTACAAGATAGATATATATTTAGGAGGCATGCTTAATCGTCGTCTTCCAAGAAGCACGAACTAAGGTATGACACTAAATCACTGATTACTTCATTGGTAAGGTTAGATTGGAATGTTGAGAACCAATTACCTGAGAAGGCCGTGTCTTGATGGTGCGCCAAGTACCAAAATGTCAATTGAATTATTGATAACATAGTTAACCAGTGCTTTTGCTGTATTTGTATCCTCAATTATGACTTCATTGCATTTTAGCTGTTGCAAAGATGAAAACTATAAGGAGAAGAAATTACGTTGCGCAAACAAAAGTAATGATATTATATAGAAGTATGACTCACATCCTTTTTTGCGCAAAAGCAGCGGAACGGTAGAAACAACTCGTTGGCTTGAGCTTCAAGTTGGCTTTTGTGCGCTTTTGCAGCCTCCTCTGTAACTTCAGATATAGGAACCATGCCCCTGGCTGCAAAATAAGATGAGGAAAGCAGAACGAAGGTATTATTATAATCTTAATTAAGATCATGATATATATACATGAATAAGAGATAGATAGATAGAGAGATTGATTGACTGATATATACTTTGGCTGGAAACTGCAGTTCTATGTTTAACATGGAGCAGTGTGAGAGCTTGGCCCCTAGTGAGAATATTTTCAACTGTCCATTTGATAGCATATTGACTTGATTTGTCCTTGTCTATTGCCACTGCCACCGTATCTACGCTGTTTTGTGCTTGTCCTCTTCCCATTTCTCTTTCTGTGAATGAATTAATTAAAACCCCCAAAACTCTCCACGAAACTGAAACCAGCTAGCGTGATAAGGATGTCTGAGACTCTTAGAATGAAAAAAAATCAGCAATGGAGAACCTCAGTATTCTTGGCACCCTCTTATGCTCTCCTCGGAAGGTCTTGATCTCGTATGACTCACCGGCAATGCCTTGGCACAGAAGCTGTGTTATTCTCTCAAAAACCAATTACGTTCACCACCCTTAATGTGTGTGTGTGTGTGTGTGTCTCTCTCTCTCTCTCTCTCTCTCTCTCTCTCTCTCTGTGATTATAGAATAGGCGTCAAAGTACATTATAGGATATAAGGCTTCCAATATATATGCAATGGAGGGAGCAGTTGTAACTTCAATCCACTGCCTGTTCCAAAATTAGAAAAACTTGCCCCATAAAGGTCCTAGCAGAAAATCTAGAAGAGTTGAAAACAATGCCCAAGAATTCTAGAAGTCTTCTTGAGGCAGTTGCATGGTTCTGGCCTTTTTGACAGCAAAGACTGGTGAGTCATTTTTTGTTGACTTTCTAATACAGGAGTTTTTGGATGGATAATCAGCTGCACAACTGCATGCGTAGACTAGGAGAGATAGGAAATGTCAACAAAATTCATCTTTATATTTTCGTTAGCAAGGCATATGGAAATTGTTAATTTGTTAGACAACCACTAACTCCAAAAGCCAAAAATGTTAGAGAATGGTAACAATGTATATTTGACGCACCCTTGCGCGTAGCCTCTTCCCGACACATGGAGAAACAGATAAAATGCAATTAGAGAAAATAGTCCTGATTTCTTGGACTACAAGGTCCAAGAGATTTATGGCCACTCACCGTTGGATGTAAATTCAATGGTTCACTCACTCTTGCACTCCTTTTAAGAAACTTTTTTTGAACCATTGGATTAATATCCAACGGTGGGTGACCACAATTTCTTGGACTCCTGTGGTCCAAGAGATCGGGACTGTTAGAGAAAAACATACAAGTACAGCTCCAGGATGCATCTTGTAAATTATAAAGAATTGGGGAGAATGAAGATTGCAGGTTTTGACCATAAAAGCTTTTTGCAATTGAGCTTCGATACCATGTTAGACAATCAAGATTTTTGTAATATAGCGGTTGTCTAACAATAATCACTTTTAACTTAATAATAATATATAAAAATTAACAAATTAATAACCACACTTTTCCTAATATGACGTGATGAGCCTCTCATTCTTATAGTGACATATAAACTGACCAGTCCTAGCCAGGTTGTTACAGTCATATAAAATTTATTATGATGCTGCCAATTTTTCTTTCTTTCCATTTGTTTGGATATGATTCTGCATTCTGTAAGTTTAATTTGGTAATTTTAAATCGTGGAGTAATTTTTTGTTGAATTTCCAGAGGCTTATCTCAGAGCAAATATGTTTATGTGATTGACAACATAGTCCATATAATCGCATTATGTCCTCATTATATTTTGGCCTTCAAAAGAAATTTTAAGATTTTGCTGCTAGATTTGATTGCAGCCAAATTCTTATAAACCTTTTGTCATGTTCAAGATTATGAGCTAGAAAAATTCAAGGTTCAATATAGATCAAACTCAGGACAACGATCTTTCGACACTCAGGAGCAATCTGGGATTTCTTTTTCTTCATAATAAAGAAGGATACAGAATGCCTACATAATTAATGCTGAAACAAGTTCACGACTAAAATAGTGAATAGTACAAAGAAAATAAAATAAAACAACTAAAATATGAACTAAGCTTTGGTATTTGAAAACTATATGTGATGTCCTAAAGCATCCCAAAACCCTTTTCTTCTCTTCATCATTAGCCTCTTCTTAGAGCTTTGAAGATCTGATCGGCATTTATGTCCTTTGCAACTCTTTCTCAGCAAACCGCTCAGCTCTGCTCCGCCATCAGCTGCCAAAATTGTTGCCTTAGAGTTGGCTCTTTCCTTTCCATAGCTGCCAGAGTTGCTTCTAGGGCACGTCTTGTCTCTTCTAGTCTTTGCCCTTCTTTCGTTTTCCACTCTTCCAGCTCAATAGCCTGTATTGAATGAATAAGATGGAAGCACTTTAATTTAGAATAATAAATGGAAAACCAAACACAACTAATACATGAATCAAATGATATAAAAACAGATGAGTTCTTTAAACCATATGCTTGTATAAATTGTTTTGCTAAAATCTTAGAAGGTAAGAGTTGAATTTATATATATCCTTAAAACCATGAGAGTAAAACTATGTGATTGTGAACACATAAGTGAATATTTTTAGATGGGAAATGCAAAACCTAATTGAAATGTTTATCTCATTAAGTAGCTGGAGATTAGAGAGGGTTCTAGGGTAGATAGGACCTTCTGTTTTGCTGCCACTGCTTTCTTTGCAGGCTGCATGGTACATGTCCATCGTTTGCTTCAGCTCCACTCTAAGCCTTTTCATCTCATCTTCCATTTCATCCTGCAAGTACAAGTTTTCACATGCATGTCCAAATTAAGTCCACATTCAAATGATTCTAGTTGTCTGACTTTTACTCATATCCTTTTTCAGATGACTTACCAATATTTTCTGTGACAGGAATGGCATTCCTTGGGCAGTTGATGACAGTTCATGTGGAATGTTCAAATCGAAACTGCCGAAATCTGATTCTAGTTTTGCAATACTCTCCAAGTAATTTGAGGATGCTGAAAGAACTCGGCTCATATCAGCAGACCCAAAATTTTGGTAAAAAGATATGCTATCAGTACTTGGTCGTCCAAGCGAGATGTCATTGTCAGGCAATGAGACCTCATCATATGCTCTGTTGCTTGGAGCTCTGCCTCTAGAGAATGACATGCATCAACCAAATCAATTAATCAATAAATGAGTCAAATAAGTAAACGATAGATTCATAGCAGCAGTTTGAGTGCAGTCCAGAATGCGGACGACCACACTTAGATGCTTATATATGTTGTGATGTTGGAAATCTGAATCAGATTGACTCTTGCTTACATGTGATTAGATTCTTCTGCCCTCTCATCAGCTGCTCGAATGTTTGGTAGAGGACGAGAGGCTTCGCGCCCTTCACATACCCTATCTTGTTTGATGGTGTATACAGAGCAGAAATGTGGTGCCAACTTTAGGACTCTGCCTGGAATAGACTCAGATGCCTTGAACAGACGCCTGATTGAACAACATGTTTTGACCATCAGATGAGTTTGAACACACAGAAACCCAGAAACACACACACACACACACACACACATATATATGTATATATATATATATATATATATATCAGTTCTCTTATCGGAATGTCCAGATTTTCTTACCGTACGGACGCCATTGTTGCAGCTATATTTCTTACATCTAAAGCTTGTTTTCTATACCCACTGCTGCTCGTTGAAGCATATGAGTACAAAAGACAGGGAGGAAAGCAGAGAGGAAAACTGAAAGAAACAATGGCGTCCATACGATAAGAAATTCTGGACGTCCTGATAAGAGAAAATGTGTATATATGTGTTTTATGTTTACCTAGAAAACCCAATCCTGGATGTAGCGGTAGCACCAAGAACAATAAACTCAATGCCATTGCGGGAGATGTAGTCAAGTAATGCCTCGGCCACATCTTGATCCTCCAGCACAACAGTCTCACATTGTACCTAATAATATTAATTAATTGCACAAATCAATCAACCACATGATCTACTTATTATGATTCCAAATCATTCAATATAGCTAGCTTCTTTTATTAAAAAGAAATCCAAGTTAAGAAATGAACTCACTCGTTTGCGAGTACAATAGCACCGAAATGGAAGCATGAAGTCCATGTTTGGAGCTTCATGAGCTTGCCCTTCATTAATTGCGTTGTTCCCATGCCACCCAGAAACCAAAATGTTTCAATCATGCTTGAAAGAATACTACTATTTGTACCATCTCAACATACGAAACTCACTGCACTTATGTGAGACATGTGAGTCATGCGTCTATTAGAGGACAAATTATTTGGTCTGGTGAGACCACCGCACTCGTCCGGCTAAAAACATAAACAAAGAATGTGTATGGGCGAATGAGTGAGGTGATCTTGTTGGACCAAAGAATTTCTCCTCCTATTAGAGATATGATACAACACCTAGACAAATATTTATTCATCACGCATCATATATATGAGAGAGAGAGAGATACCAGTTGCATGGGGGGTATTATTGGAATTAGAAGGGTTAATAACATGGAGAAGCGTGATAGGAGTATGACGGGTAGATCCATAGAGAAGATGATTAACAGCCCATTTCAAAGCATTTTGGCTGGCAATGCCCTCGTCTACGGCCACTGCTATTGTCCTTACGCCTTGATGATTTCCATTATCAACAATATTCGACATTCTCTCCCTCCTTGATCCCTCCTCCTCCTCCTCAACTCTCGAATTCAGAGCTAACTTCTTCTTCATCAAACATGCAGACACGACAACATAAATAAATTTTTACAAAAAATAAAAAATCAGAACCTTTCAATTAGAAAAATAGGAAATTTAATGGAAAGCTCTCTGTTTGTCTATCTCTCCCTTCTGTACTCTTAAACCGCTCACATTCTTAAGGGCCATGGAAGTAATTAATTAAACCTATTAGAAGCTAATTAAAACAAACATTAACTTGGTTCCGAGCTAAACCCCACATATGATATATGCATGCAGCATGATTAGCGGGAAGTTAATTAATTAGAATTAACTTTGACCCTAACTAGAGAAGATGCATGCCAAAACGACCCGTTGGTTAACATTTCTAATATTAACCAAGTCTATCAACAAAGTTAATCAAAGTCTTCGGTACGTACCGTTACGTTAGAGAAGCCTCCGCCATGCTATCCAAGAAGTTGAAGAACAATGAAAAAGAAGAAGAAGAAAAAACGACATTAGTATTGTTCAATGACTGATCAAGATAATTCATTTTTATGGCCCTGTTGTATAAGAATCAGAGTTCTCCTAATTATTAGGATCAAACGACATTAGTAGTTATTTTACATAATTTATGTTAATACTGAGAGAGAAATTGATAACTGTTAAGGAGAAACACTTCAAGAATCAAACTATAGAAAAAAAACATTCTTTTCAAAAAAGTGCTTTAAGTGCTAAACTACTCTAATGTGGGGAGGGGGAATTGAACTCGGGTGCAAGAGGATGAGCATATTACCTTAGAAAACTGGCCTAACCCACGTAATTAATGATTATTTTTATCAAACTATATATAATTCATTTTTACTTTTTCATTTTTTTTTTTTTTGTCAAAACGCTGGGAAATGATATTAATAACGAATGCGAAGGTTTACATCAGCAGCAAGAAAATTAAAAAGCCAATCAGTTCCTAGATGATCCCAAACATGAGTACCCCCCTGTTTAGAGACAAAACCAGCAACAGAATGAGCAGCCTGGTTACAGGACCTAGGAGCAAACACAAAGGAAACCCGAGAAAGAGAAGCCACCAACTGTTTGATGTCAAAGACAATCCCTTCCAAGTCTGAGTCCACTGAGGCCCGATCATTAAGCATTAAAATACCCCTTTGAGAATCTGACTCCACAATAACATCTGTAAGACTAAAATTAGCACACTCACTGAGCGCATGGCGAATAGCAAGAAGTTCCATCATAAGCGCGAAGGATCCATGAAGGTTTCCCTGTCCACCCCCACATAGCAGCAAACCAAAAGAATCCCGAATGACCCATCCAACACCCCCACCCATCCGCTGAGCAGACCAAGCCGCATCGCAGTTGACTTTAAGAAGGCCAGGCGGAGGCTTACACCAGGTCAGGGGAGCAGGACTGCTGACAGGAAGGAGAGCCCGGACCGAGGGTTCCTGTTTAGCAGAGCGGAATTCACTAACCTGCTTGAGCAGAAGGAGAACAGCCTCAGCAGGGTCAGCTTGCACACCGTCAAAGACTGCTGAGTTCCTGGCTTTCCATATTCGCCACAGCCCAAAAACAAACCATTGGATAGCCTCCGCCGCATGCTCAGATGAGTTGAGCAGCTTTATCATATGTTGCCAAGTAGAAATAAAATCCTCACCCGCTAAATTGTTCACGTCAAGTTGAAGAGGGCTGGCAAACCAGAAGGCACGGGCAAAGGGACATTGGAAAAAAATATGAACCTGAGTTTCATCATGAAAACCGCAGAAACCACACTCTCCAGTGCACTGTACTCGCCTCCTGCGCAGGTTGTGCCTCACAGCAAGAATATTGGAGTAGCCACGCCAAATGAAAGCTTTGAGCTTAGGAGGCACATCAACAAGCCAAACTGATTTCCAAACTGAAGTTTGAGAGGAGCAACCGCTGGCTTCCCCTGCTCCCTTATGTCCCAACTCACCATTTCTTTGAAGGTGCAGTGCTAATTCATAACCTGACCGAACAGTGTACTGACCATGCATGGTGAAATGCCAAATTAGCTTATCTGGACAGCCCCACCTGCTGATAGGGATACTTAAAATGCGGCTGGCCTCTTCCGGAGTAAAACACCTATTTATCACGTCTTCTTTCCAAAATTTCAGAAGGGGATCAATGAGCTCATGGACCATGGAGGGAAGGTCAGGATGTCGCGAGAGAGTACGAAAGGTGTAAGGGGTTGGAAGCCACGGGTCCTTACGAACCTGGACTGAAGTGCCATCTCCTATACGCCAACGCAATCCAGACTCAAGCGGGAGGCGACCTTGGAGAATACCTTTCCATCCCCAAGAGGATGATTTTTGAGAGGTGGCAGTGAGGAAGGACGCCCCGACAAAATACTTATCATGGAGTAAACATGCAAGCAGGGAGCTCGGGTTATTCACGATACGCCAACCAATCTTCGCCAGCAAAGCCATATTGAAACATTGGAGATCACGGAAGCCCAAACCACCTGCCTTTTTTAGCTGAGAAAGTTTTGCCCAGCTAACCCAGTGTATGCCATTTTTTTCCGTGTGGGACCTCCACCAAAACCTAGCCATTGCAGCTTCAATTCCCTTACAAAGGGTCACTGGCAGCTTAAAACAAGACATGGCATAACAGGGTAAGGCCATAGCAACAGCCTTGATGAGGACCTCTTTGCCCACCGGTGAAAGGAATTGTTCAGCCCAGCCAAGGAGTTTGCCATCTAGTTATAGTCAATATAATTGGAAGAATTAGAATTGTACATTTATTTATTTATATTGCTGTTTTTAGGGAAAACTTCGCAATTTGAAACATGTGAAAGGCAAATTCTATTTGCTTAGGAATATTTTATGTGTCCATACTTTTTTCATAAAATGTTTATGGGCTTGTAAGGATCTGATTAATATTAGATGACTAATGGTTATTAGAATCAATTTATATATGTTATGAAATATAAATATAGTACTTGTTTAAACCTAGAGAGCTTGCATATAAAGCCAAATCTTATAGACAAGCAGTTCATTGTTGTCTCTCATCCTGGGGGATTTGGGACGGAGATACAAATCAAGAGATTGATCATGGCGAAGGAGAAAGAAAACTATTTTTGATGATATCATCAACCAACAATCTTCGTCATATCGCCTTCGCTAGCACAAGAAGATAAAAAATCTTCATCGCCATGATTGTTATCTCTCTCTTTCACCTCTTCAATCCTCTCCACAACCTCTTTCAAATCCCATCTCTTCTCCACCTCCCCTTCACAACAACCCAACCCAATGTTCAAGAGCTTGAGCATCTCCCCCTCACTATTCTTGCCTGCCCCCATATCTCTATCAAACACCTGACTGAACCACTCGTCCTGAGGCACCGAGTTGACCCAGCTCGCCAAGTCCTCCTCACTTCCCTTCCCATGCTGCAAAAAGTTGGTGGGCAACTTCCCAGTTAAGATCTCCAAGATCAGCACACCGAAGCTCCAGACGTCAGTCTTCTTCGTGATGCGCTTGCTTTGCATGTACTCTGGGGACTTGTAGGCCACCATGAGGGTGTGAGCATGCTCTTGGTTCACCACCGGGATGAGGCCGTAGTCAGTGAGGAGGGGCTCGTAGGACTCGTTGAGAAGGACATTTGAGGATTTGAGATGGCCGTGTGATGCAACTAGGCTGGGAAGCTCATGGTAGAGATATCGTAAGCCCTGGGCTACTCCTTTGACAATCTTCAAACGGGTTTGCCAGTCTAAGCTTGGTTGGCCTACGGTTTGGTGTCCTGTTGAGAAAGTGCAAATAACACCAAGTAACTATTGATTAGGCATTACTTCAATCAAAGTGTTTTCGAATTCCATTTAATTTGCAAATGTATATTTTTACCATGCATAAACTCATATACCAAAATATGTGTATCTTATAAAATAAAATAAAAACTAGATATAACACATCCATGAATTGTAAGTGATATTCATTTGTATCGGAAATTACTAATTTCACCTTCATTAGAGATGCGATCTACAATATTGTCAGAATATATGATCTTTATGTCAAAACCAATTGATGCATACTTAACATACCCAAAAGTTGTGTGATATTGCTTATGGGAGAGGGGAAAGGGAAAAGGGGAAAGGCATGATACAACTAAGACACAAATGTAAGACTGTCCATAAACATATATGAACATTAAACTTGCAAATTACTATAGGAGCAATACTATATGGACCACATTATAAACCACATCCCCAATCGACACAAAATCCACCCATACGAATGCATCATGTATTAAAATGCAGAATACAAATAGTTTTATTATTAAAATAATAGGATGCATCAACTTATTTGTAGAAAAACTAGTATAGAGAATATGATCGTGCAATGCATCTATATGTTTAAAAAGGAACTTACCATGAAGATGAACAGCCAAGCTACCCTTTTGAACATGGTCAGAAATCAAGAGCTTCTCTTCCTTCTTATAATAATAAGCCACAAGTGGAAGCAAATTAGGATGTGCCAATCTCCCTATCCTTCTCATATGCTCTTGGAACTCCTCTTTTCCTACATTGTTCATTTGCTTATACCTCTTCACAACCATCACTGGTCCACTCAGCAAGGCAGCCTTGTAAGAAGACCCAAAACAACCACTGCCCAACACCTCGGCCGAGGCTCTCAGCAAGTCTTGCATATCAAACCTCTCCCTGTCATCTCTCACAAAGGAAAGCTTCAAGCTCTGATCAGCCTTATTATGCTTTCCACTTACTTCTCTCCCATTCGAGTTTTCGGGTGAGCCTGGAGCACTTGCTTGTTGCTCTGTTTCGTTTCGAACTGATCTGTTCTGGACAGTTGCTGTTGATGGCGGTGGATCCTCTATTGATGATTCAGATGCTTTGTTGCGGCGTCTGAGGATGAAGAACGCTGCAATAGCAATGGCTGCGAGTGCTACTATCACGATGATCACAACCACCACGATACTCCAGGTTGCGGGCTTCTTTGAGGGGCAAGCTTTTAATGTCCCTCCACATAGATCTTCATTACCTGCATGTTCAGGCGGCAAACTGTTAATTTTCTACTTCTTTAAAGAACAAAATTTTGTTGTCTATGTGCACTCTATGAGTTTGTTTTGCTTAAAAAGAGGCTTATAACCTAATTCATCAATTAATGTTTGAGGTAGCTAGGAGGAAGTTTCTTTTATGCAGATTCTTAAACTCCTCATGCCATTAATCTTGAAGATGCAGTGTGACTCCAATGCTTTACGACTTAAACTATCGCAATCCTAACCCGTTTCCCACCCTACCTCACCAACCTGTAAGTTCTCCTTAGGGGGGAAAGGTGTTTGTGTTTTATGAAACATCCCAAATAGGCATTTCATAAGCTAAGAGAAGGATGCTGAGAAGGAAGGATACGCCTGACTTTTCTTTATGTAACTTAATCCACGACTCTCGCTTTTCTACTTTTGGTTGAATAAGAAAGATATGGAAAAAAAAGAACCACCCTTTGTTTGGTTCTTGAACGAAAGGAGAGGGAAATGCATTATAAACGCAGTTAGCAGAATACATGAGCCTTTAATTTCTTCTATTGATTCTTTCAGCGGATCTTGAGAGAGAGAGAGAGAGAGAGAGAGAGAGGAAAACTTATGACTCACCAGCAAAGGAGCTTGCATCCAATTTTCGAAGGCCTTCCGGGATCTCACCCTCCAATTTGTTGTTAGACACATTAAAGGTTGTGAACCCGGCGGGCTGCCTAAAATCTGGTATTTTGCCGTTAAATTTGTTATTTTCAAGACTCAGCTCCACCAGCTTGTCCAAACCTGTCAACGACCTAGGAATCTCCCCCGTAAACTGATTATTCGCCAAGTGAACCTTCTTCAACGAAGACATTCCCCCGAACCAATCGGGTGGAATGGCCCCGGAGAATTTGTTATCGGACAAGTAGACAGTTTTTAAGGCACTAAGTTTCCTCAAATCAGGCATGGGACCATCAAAGTTGTTCTTCATAAAGCTTATGGTTCGTAAGTCAGGCAGGTCCTTGAGTATGTCCACATTGATGTCACCATTGAGCCCCATTTTCTCAAGCTGCAGACCCCAAACTCTCCCCTTTCCATCGCAACGAATTCCAACCCAATTCGACACTGCTCCGTTGCATGGAACGGATGAACTTTTCCAATTGGTCAATCCATCCGTGTTCTTCAAGGAATCCTTGAACTTGATGAGGGTTTCGCTATCAGAAGCCCCAGCAGAAGAGGCAACACGAACATTCAACAACACGAGAACAAAGAACATGATCATGGTACGAGACAACGATGATGCACGAAGCATCATCATTACCATGATGTTCTTCTTGTTACGTTGTTGTTGTTGTTGGTGGTGTTCCATAATGGTGGTGTAGGTACGTAGCATAATAGGGTTGTACGTACACGCACAAGTAGGGGCAGCGTGTGCGCCCTTTTAGAGGGGGCTGCGCTGCAAAAATTGAGTCAGGGTGCGGGTGAAGAAGGATTTGAAGGTTGATAGTGGTTAATTTTGATGGCATTGAGAAAGAGAGGGGAAAGAGTGAGTGATGAGAGAGAAAGAGGAGATGAGAAAGAGGCTAAGAATAGAAGTTTGGAAAGGCTGTTTACAAGGGTCAAATGGGGAGGGATCATTGGGGAAATGGGGTTGTCTAAAAGTTGACAAAGTCTTTTCCTTAATTCCTGTAATTTTGAGCAACATGGGTTGTGTGTATTTGCATGAGAATTATCCGGTCCACCTTTGAAAAATTTGAGCATGAGATTGATTATCTATCAGCCCTCTTTCAACTCTTTCATTTTATTTTTGTTTTTCTTCAAACAATTGGTGATTTACTGGAAAGATAAAAGTGTCCTCGAATTGAATGCCGACAAAGCAAAACGAGCTAATCTATGTGCACTACATTGGCTTCTCTAAAAACATGACAAAAAGCCGCACTAGAAATCTATCGGAGCAAATAAAAAACTCTAAAATCAACCCCTTTTAATTTCTGTTCACTACACCTTCGTTCTATGGTGTGTGATGTATCTGATGATTCTATAGGTAACCAAAACATGTTAATTAAAAAGGGAATTGAATAATATTAATTGTGTATTTCATAGGGTGCAAAGCACCAAAGTTACAGAAATTATGCATGTGAGATGTGACTAAGAAAGGAAAATACAATAATAATCAAGGAGAAAAGTTTCCACAAAAAGAATAATAAAGGAGAAAATTAGGGTATGATGGAAGTTAATCAACGCACAAAAGATTTGGCAACCAAAAAAAAAAGAAAAGAGAATTCAAGGCATGACAGAGATTTGATGGAATTGATGATGTTGACGGAGTTAATCAAGGCATGACAAAGATTTGATGGAATTGACGATGTTGATAGAGTTAATCAAGGCATGACCGATAGTGATGGAATTGAGGATGCTGATGGAGGGATTTGAAATAATATGATAGGAAGGTAATTAAAACACAATAAAACTAGAGACACGTCATCAAGTCCATTCACCAAATGATATCAGTAGACATATCAGTCTTAATGGGAAAAGTAAAGAAGTCCCCTCGGAGAGGAGTGAGGGGTATAACCCACCAAGGAAGTACGATCCTTGTGGGAATCATAGCTATATGCCCAGCCCTGGTAGTTTTTCATGTCTTTGGCCTAAAACCAAGTCTCAAGTTGTGTGAGTAAATTCCCTTCCCCCTTCTATTTCTGACATTTTGGAAAAGGCCAGAGGAGAGAGAAATATTTTGAAAAGAAGTCAAAATGAACAAAAATGCCATTATTTATTTTTGAATTTCCTAAGGAATCATGGACATTTGCACGTCTTTAATTTAAAAGTTGATGGGCTTTTTTGTCTTTTTTGGAAAAATATTGACTTTTTCCAAAAGTGAAAGTTTTTGTGTAGCTAAAACCTAAATTTACTAAAATAAATCAGGTTTTTTTTTTTTTTTGAGTCGAAAGACTTGCTTGTCCTAATTAGATGAGGCCGAATGGGCTCAGATTCGAATAAATGACATGAGTTCACAACTGAGCTCAAATTTGGAGAAATGACATTTGAGGCCGAGTGGGCTCAAATCAAATTTGAATAAATGACAGACTAACACATCATTTGCTAAACAAAACTTACATTGGCCCCACTCACATCAAACCCTACTATTCCTTTCACTCTTGGTTGAAAACGACATAAGATTTTAGGCATCCGACCTGAACTCATAGAATTTGCAAACTACGGCCAAACTGGATTTTGACATATGAATATAATGCAAGAACCCAATGGGTGTTAGAACAATAAGCCACTTCATTACTTCTCTTACTAAACACAACTGACTTGATTTCAGTTCAGACAGTATCACAAGAATTAAACTGGAATAGTCCTCACAACAAAATTTGACATTTCTGTAAAAATTTCAGCGGCAAGGAGTTACATGTGAAAAATAAGTGTTTTGGATAGGTTGAGATCCATCGGATGACTTACATTTCCACCTAATACCAAAACATGGGTTTATCATTGTTTAATGTGTATGCTTTGTCATATTCACTTTAAAGATCGGAAGCTACCTCTGCATGAATGTCACTGTACATTCACTCTTTCAAGATGAGGCAATCTTGTGGATCAAATTCTTCATAACCCACATCAACAAGACATAAACCATCAGGGGGTGCCGGGGGAGCGGTGGCACGTCTGCATGTAGCATCCATCAGCTTTAGCAATGCATCCTCATCTGCACCTGCAGCCGCTTCCCTTATTGAGGTTGCCACAAGAACCCGAACCATCTGCAGAAAATTGTAACCCCCAATTTTTTTCTTTTGTTAATTTTGGCTACGAAGTTAGTGGAAATGCAATACATCTAAAAGACCATAAGATCACCAGCAGAATTAGTAAAATCTGGCAATGATGTCAAGAGGACATTCAACGATGCTAATGTTGCCAGAACCAAATGGAAACCCACCAACCAGACAAGACATTAAATAAAAAAGAAACTTTTTTTTTTTATCGTGCTTCAATTATACCAAGTAAATTCATTACCCTGCGTAAGAATCGATTAGCAACAAGTTCAATACACATAACCCTTCTTCCTTTCTCATGCTCCTACACATAACCACAGTGCCATTAGTAATTCATATACACTCGTGGGTAAGTACACATTTTGCTGGATCACTACATTCACAACAAAAGATGTAATATTTGAGCCTGAAGCTCATATCATTAGGGTTATGAAATTTCTGCAAATAAAATATCAAATCCATTGCAGGCAAGGCACGGCCAAGAGCATTTTGTGCTCACCTAAACAATAGTTTGGAACAATTTCACATCATTTTAATGTATAATTCAGCCAATTCAAAAGAAAAGGGAAAGTAACCACATACGTTTTGCTTAATCCAATATGTTCTAAACATTATATTCAGATAAATCCTGCAATCTAACTATAAATTATAAGCACACATTTATGGACACAAGTACTCATGCCTTTAAGGTATAAGATATTTATGATTTAGGGCAAGAAGTGGTTAGAACGCTTTCAAAGCCTGTTCTCAGATAGTGGAAAGTTTGAGGACTAGAAACTGCAAGATGATACTGAAAATTTTCCAAGAATTTACTTCCTGAGGCGAGGCCCTCATATGATTTTTTTTCGGTTTTTCTGATTCAGTTTATTCATGTACACTTTGTTCATCCAAATTCCCATCTACATTATTGAGAGAGGGAGGCAATTGAGGTCCAAAATTATGGCATGCATTATTCCCATCAGTGAACATGATTACTTGTGTCAGTCTCATGTGTATATATATGGGTGCAGAAACTAAATAATTGAGTCCCATCCTACACAATAGATGTGAACTTAAAAAACTAAATCACAGAAGGAAAATATAAATAGAAGAGACAAGATTTGCAAGACTAGTAATAGCAGCAAACTCATACTGAACATGGTAGTTTGGATTCTTTTGCTCGAGCATGGTAGAGAAAACACTCTGTTGGCGGACCCCTGAAAAGACAAACAGATGCTGTTAGAACATGGAAGAACAACTTCCCTCTGCTAAGGCAAGTCAATATTAAAGGGATATTATTTCAATAGGAAATATTAAGTGGATATTCAGCTAGCAAAGTTATTTCCTTGTGTATGAAATCATGATTGATTCGAAAGACCCTAGACAGTGAAATTGCATTTGAACCTCTGCCATCCATTTCTATACAAGACTAGTCATTCCCAGGCACCTATATATTGGGTTGGGAAGTTGGATTGCGATGATTACAGGGGATATATCTGGCTGGATACACATGAGAACTCATTATAATCCTTTCAATTTTTCCTCCATATAGAATCAAGCCAATGCAAATTATAATGAACTTCAATCTCATCAAAATTGCTTCACTATTTCTGTTATCCTGAGCAGTATAAATATACACACACAATGAAACAAATGAACTGAGGATTGTGCAATGGGCATGTGAAAGATAAGTAAACAAACAGAAACAATAAGAATTCTGAAAACCAACAGCTTACACCAGTGCATGACAAGATGAGAGGATGACAATTAATATGGTCTTGACCAAACTAGTCAAAGGCAGTGCATTAACCAGTGGTTACCAAATAATACAAATTAGGGCCACTGAAAGAGCAAGGCCAAGATTATGCAAATTGGAGTTGCGAAGGAACAGTCAAAACTATAATCTGAAAAATGATACGCCTCCAAGTACCGATGGCAAATCGAATCTTAATTCTTACTCATTTCTGGATGGTTTGGTATCACGTGCAAACATCTTATACGATAATAACTTTCCTTCTAGTTTCTGTAAAAGTTGGTTCACTCTGCTTACGGTGAATTCCCGAGGTTTCAGAGTTTCAAGGTCTTCGTTATCGTTGATAACTAAGTTTCCAACATTTGCTTCATTGCATTGATCACATCCATTTTTATGCTCATGATAAGTTTCTTTACTCTTAAAATTTTGAACATTCTCTCCACTCTGATTATTTTGCTCCATGTCCTCCTCATCATTAAATGGAAATATATATAAATAACGCCTCCATTTGGCAGTAAAATTTGGATGGAAGGCACGTGATACCTACAGTAAGACAGACTAGCTATCAGAGTACTAAAATTAAAAGTAAAGAAATAAATATAGACGTTATGCAGAAGATAAAGATCTGAAACAGCAATGATAACAAGGTCAACTTGCTAAAAGAATTGAAGCAACCAAAATATGATTAGTGGATTTCACTTTGAACCTAGTGATTTGTAGGAAAATCTGAACAAAACATCACCTCAGTAACTGATATGACCCTGAGTTTTCCTGGTGCTGCACTATTGATGGCATCTGTAATATCTTGAGATTTGACATCCTTTCTCCAAGTATCTAAAAAAGACAAATGGAGCAATGTTAGAAAATTTGCAAACCCCCAAATGCGCCAGTTGGCAGAATTGAATAATGGAGAAACAATGGAGAAGACTACCGTACATCAGGCATAAATGAAAAAATACAGTTGTCTTAGAAAAATTAATACCAAACACCCAGTAGCAAGTACATAAACAATGACAGCAGCTTCAAGGAAAATGGAGGAAATATTATGCGCATATGTTAGCACAAAAGAATGTGAAACACTAAGTTATCTAATTGATATAGACACATTTTTAAATGTTGCAAACAAAAGGATCACTCATGCTTAGAAAAATTGTTCTAGCAAAAGCATAAACAATTAGCCTTATACAACCCCAGATGACATCAATATCAAGAATTAAAACCAACTCTATTTCGGCAAGGGAGTTCGTGGTTCACTTTCTTTTACTATTCTTTTCCTTTATGACAAGCATGAACCAACTGCTATAGAACTTCCTGAGCAGATCTTTTTCAAACTAAAACAAAATAAGTTACAATGAATGAGGTTGTAACATACAAAAAGAACAAACTTGATGAACGGCAGTCACTCCTTTGTCAGTGCGTCCGGCAACAAGAGCAGCGCCTTCTAATGGCAAACCTTTGTCTTTCAGCATCTGCGCTTTCCTCTCATCAACAAATTTTCCCAGAGATTTTTCCACCACACTGCCAAGTGCCAACACAAGAGCAAACATCGTAAACACTTGAACAAAGAACAAAACCACAAGCCACATGGGCAATTTTGCAATGTACAAAAAAGCATCAAAGATTGTCAAAGCTAGCACCTTTGAACAGTGTTGAGGCCCGGCTGCCTTTGCCAGCCATCAAAGGAACCACCATGATACGAAACAACAATCTTGAATGTTAGTCGTGCCCACCTCCCACCCTTATCTTGAGATGGCGGTAGACTCTCTAGCCTATTGTAAATGTTACTCTTACTCAAACAAGCTTTGCCTAACAACGCTGATAAGGGCTTGCGGTCCTTCACCACATCCGAATAAAAATCCATAACTTGTTGCCATGGCCTGGCAGACATGAACTGGAAGCATTCTCTGCCAAAACCCATATTTAAAAAATAATTAAATTTAACAAAAAATAAAATAAAATAAGGCAAAAAAGAGGGGTGGAGGTAAGTACTTGGTAGTCCAACGCGCAAATGAGCAGGGATCCGTGTGGTTGTACTGAATTAAAACCTTGTTTTCCATGTCAAGTTCTAATTCTACTTCTTGATTGAAAATTTGCAGTTTGTCTGCGTCTGTGAGGTATTCACTTTAATTCTAATAACCCTATCTTGCAGCCAGCCTGCACTGGCTGCACTGATGATGATGACAACTTTAGTTTGCAGAAGCAGTCAACCGGGAAGCAATTATGCTCAGAATGGGCATAAGAACCGGAGAACCACGAAACCGAGCCTATCCGAATTGAAAAAAACCGGAAAAACCGAGTTGACTAAAAAATTTAAAAATCAAACCGAACTAATTCAGACCGGTTTCAAACCCGATTTTATCTCCTCCAAAATCGTAGTTAATCAAATCAGACCGAATTAAATATAAATATAACTAGTCCATTGGCACATGCGTACCATTTGGTTTTCTTTTTTTCTTTTTTCTTTTATTTTTTCTTTTTACCAGTCACTGGGCAAGGCATGACAAACCCTAAAGTTAGAGGTTTTGTGGCATCAAGTTCGATGTGCACTCTCAAGAAGCCACGTAAGCTAGCAACATTGATATCTTCAACCTCAAGCACTGACACAAGTCGAGCACCCATATGCCTGCACTATTAAAAAAAAGGCTCAAAAGAGATTGAGTGCTATCAGTCCCTTTTGGCTTCTTTAGGAACTGAAAACAGTGCCTATTGTAGTATTAGGGACTACTATATATCAGTGTTGCTAGCTTACGTGTGCCTATTGAAAACAGTCCCTTTTGGCTTCCTTTTGGCTTCTTTAGGGACTGGCATTTTTTGTTGTGAAGAGATTATGGGGGATACCATGTGCCTGTACCTAGTATGATACTCAATTTATCTGGATATCATTAGAAGAATGATAGATAGGCCAATGTTTCACAATTATAGTGTAACCTTTGATGAACAATGGACCTTATTCAATCAATCTTCTTGCAAATTCTTCTTATCCCATCGTGATGGAGCATACATTTTCTTTTGCTTTGAGGAGCTTCATAACACCCATCCTACTCTAGACCATTCTTAGAACTTCCTTAACAACAGACTGTGGTGGTTCACTGTCCGCAATGAGAAGTCCAACATGAGCAATATTGTTTTTGACATGTTTTTCCAAATCCTTACTATCTTTGGAGTGAATGACCATTTCATCTTCATATGGATAACCATCTTTCATATTGAAGAGTAAAGTTAAGACAACATAGTAGAAAGGGAGAAAGAGAGATGAGAAGGAAACAAATTTTCTGTCTCACACCGGAAGAGGACACTGCAAGGGGGAGCCTCACATCTGAGCATTTTCATTTCACCCATAAGGGTCTAGCAGTTTCCAGTTTGTAAAGGGCTTCCCTCAAGCTAATTCATTGTTTATAAAACTTATGTAAAAGGCTTCCCTCTGGCAGTTCACCACATCTTGATACAACAAATATCAAACTTGTCACTACTTCTCCAACACTACTAGACAAATCTTGCAGTCCTGTAGCAACCAATTTAGAATTCGAAATCAACCTATTTCCAGATCTTTCAAATCTTGCGGCAACCCTCTCTCTCACAATGGGTAGGACCCACATTTAGGCAGCGACCCTACACAAGGAAATTTGTGATCCCAATCAAAAAGTCATGATAACTGTAGTTCACTTTTGTATGCATTTATTTGAGAGATAACCTTAAGATGCTTGTTTTGACAAACTATGATAGATGAGAGTATGGACATACACCAGTCATAAAAAGCAAGGGTGTGCATAAATCTGTAAGTACTGTTCAGGTTGGTCAAATCAAATCAATCTGAAATGATTTTATTTAGGTTTTACACTAAAAATTGAAATTTTGGATCAAATGATCAGTGCATAATTACATATCTTTTTGTACCCTTCTAACTTATGATTTGGTTATGTTTTTGAGTTAAACTTGTGCTTTTAATAAAGTTTGTGTATGTTTCAGTGTCATAAGGATGAGACTCATTACATGCATTTTGAAGAAAAGTTAGCTCAAAACAGTGTCTGCAGATCAGTCACATTCACGGATTAACCTGTACTTGCTCAAGAAGAACCAGATAATGAGCCATACATCATTGGAAAGATACGGAAGTCTAGTTTCCGTAGCATTTTACGGTTCATGATTTGGAGTCTTCTAGAGGAAGTTATCCACGATTTAGCAGCTCAATGTCAAAATTCGGCAGCATCTGCGTTACTGGGCTAAAAATGACATTTGAAGGTCTTTCCTATTTTTCCTTGAGTTGGCTGCATATTCTTGGAAAGATAAGACAAAGGGCTTGAAGATCCATATTTTTCCAGAATTTTTTGGAGTGAATAACAAGCCCAAAATCGGCCCACAAGCTGACTATGTCATGCATGACTATCTAGTGGGATTTGTTGGTGAAGTGCACTAGCCAAAAGAATGAGTTTCTAATTACAATGGGATTTGTTGGTGAAGTGCACTAGCCAAAAGAATGAGTTTCTAATTACAATGGGATTTGTTGGTGAAATGCACTAGCCAAAAGAATGAGTTTCTAATTACAAGTGCTATTGGCATAAACCATATTCAATTCAAATATTCCCCTTCCATTCTCCCTATAAATAGCACTCCAATTCTAAACACAAATCATTCAACAATCCATCACTTCACTTCATCCATTACTCATACACATTCAAATAGAGAGAGAGAGAGCTAGTTGCAAAAGGAGCAAAGCTTGGAGCTGTCTTGGGAATTCCTTGCTGCCATCATCTAGTTCTTTTCTTCTCTTTATCCTATCTTATGTATTTCCATTCTATATTGTTTTTCAATTATTAAATATGAGTAACTAAATTTCTTCTTAGTTAGAGGTGAATTCGAAGCCATGGACATATATGTTTTATATGAATTGATCACTTCCAGTTATGGTTTCGTAAAGTATGAATGTGATTTACTTTTCTGTTTTATTCCGGACTTATTCTTGCATGTTTATTAAGGATGCATTCTTAGTTTGCATGCAGGGATTTGATGCTAGAATATGAGGGAATTTCACCTAATCGTTATAAACTTATATTCACAAGTAGTAAAAATCACTAGTCATGATTGTGTTAAGTAAATTCCTGGCAGGAGTATCATGCTTTTCATAGTTACAAATGTTTTGTCAAAGCTTATGATTTTCATAGAACTTAATGATCTTTGATATGTATCTCTATCATGCTGTTCATATAGGGAACTTGATAAGAATAATTTGATTGAGTCGCTGAGTCCAATTCAATGAACTTAGGAAAATCTGAGAGTTAATTAGTGCAGTTCACAATTAATTTGGGGCTTTGTCATTCATACTTTATTGAAAGAGTAACTGGAGATCAATTTGTATGCATATGTTCCATGTGTGGAGAAGAATCCTCTAGCTATCCCTTAATCCATATTTCATTCACAACTTAGTTATTTGCTGCTGTCAATTTTACTTTTGTCTAAATCATCAAAATCCCCCCCAATCATTGTTCCCTTAACTTAGTTCTAGTTTAATAAATTTAATTTGTGTTGATTAGCATCCCTCATAATCCCAGAATAGAACGATCCCTACTTACTCGTACTACGATTGCATGATTTATAGGGTTTAATTTGTGCGTTAGTTATTTCTCACGCCATCAAACCAAACCAAATCGCAATTAGTTTGATTTGGTTTAATTTAAACTATTGAAAAATCGTCCAATTCGAACCAAACTGCATTTTTTTTATACTCAATATTTTCTTATTGGTTTTATCACTATTTGTTAGTATGCTCCATCCTACATTGATATGAACCATTTAATGCAAAATACTAAATTCCTGAAACCATTCGAATTTAATACCATCTTTCAAAATTTCTCAATTTTCAATGGTAAGTTTTCTCAAATATTTTTCACTTACCGTACTAAGTTCTCTTTGATATATAAAGGATATATAATATTTATTTAATCGAAGAAAAATGACTGAACCTAAACATTCATTAAATTAATTAATTCAGTTGTGTTATTAGTTTGAGGCCTAAATCGAATCAAACTTAGGGCTCGTTTGGGAGTGCTTCTTCCCGAAGCGCTTATGCTAGTAGCGCTTATGCCAGTAGCGCTTATGACATAAACGCTTCTACAAGGAAGTAGTTTGTCGTTTGTATGTCACATTTAGAAGTGCTTTTACACTATATAAAAGCGCTTCTGATATTTTGTTGAGTGTTTGGTTTTCTTTGTTTGGATATCCTTATCCTCACTGTCTTTATCTCTCTTTCTCTTTCCCTCATATATAAAATCATTCATTTTCATTCATTTTATTTTATTTTATTGTATCTATGGCCATGTGACATTGCAGCAAAGATTTTCTACGAACCTAACACAGTTGGGCTTACTTATTCTTCTGCTTCAAACTCAGAAGCTGATAACATTCCATATAAAATAGCAATCAATGTAAGCTAACCCATCTCTTGTTATGTTTGTTCATTCTGGTTCTTCATTGTTTTTCTTGGAAAGATTTTGTCTTTCTTACATTGTTCTATGTTCTGGTTGTCAAAGACTAATCTTGATGTATCTTTTTATTTTGGATTTCTATAAGAAAGAGGTTTAGGCTCAGAACGATGTCGTTGAATATAGTACATGATGGTAATGGATTGCCCTGAATCATGCTCACGGAGCCAACTGGGTCTTCGGGAGAGTTTGGTTGGTTTCAATCAATTATTTTGTTCTCTCTATTTTGCTGCCCCTGCACTTGTAATTTTCCTTGTTCATTTTGGCAGATTATAGATATGATGACCTAAAGTTGAAATTTTGGCAGATTTAAAGCTTCGTTGCAGTTGTAGTTTGGGTGCCTAAGCTTTTGGCTTTAGGCATTTCGTGTTTGATGCCGGATTTATCCTGGCTCGCGGTTTTTTACCGCTGATGTTTGGACTTAGTGTTCAATTTTTCAATGTGGATTTGCCGTTACTGCCGTTGTGCGGTGGATCTATATTGTAGGTCTAAGTACATGTGCTTCTTGTTTGCCGAATTTGAGGTTTTAGGTTTTTCTGACATGCATAATTCTCTCTAGATCAAACCAATTTATTTGTGTTTTTGGTCATTGGAGATGTTGTACACATATTTGGCATTGCTGCTACTCTGTACTTTTCTCTGTGTTATCAATAAAATTACTATCGCTTTTAATAATAAAAAAAATCATTGGTCCATGATATATATGTAAAAGGGGTGTCAAATTAATGAACAAAAGTATTTTAATTGGGGTGTTTATAAGATATTCTCAATTTAAAAAAAGAAAAGAAAAAAGAAAGGGTATTTTGGCATTTAAAAAAAATTAAATATGGGTATTTTCGGCATTTTAAAAGTTTCATTAAAAGGAGCCAAGTGCTTCCCTTGTTTTTGTCTTGCAGTGCTTTTAAGAAGAAGCACCTCTCAAGTGCTTCTTCCAAAACCACTCCAAATGCTTTTGGATCTCACCCAAAGCGCTTTTACAATTTTTGCTAAACACCATTTTTAAAAGACAGAAGCGCTTTCACCTATTTAGAAGCGCTTTTCGCTGCTCAAAAAGCACTTCCAAACGAGCCCTAAACTAAATCAAACTATGGGTATTACATTAATTCGATTGCAGTTTAGAGTCTAAGCATAACCAACATACGTCCTTATCGAAATAGAAGTGAAAAGTATGAAAGAAGAAGTGGAAGTGAAAATAAGATAATCAATCTCCACTATGAGTTTAAGAAGCTAATCAAGTTGCTGGCTTTCTAGTTAAGAGAGGCAAGACTCAAGCCCCGTTTGGGATTGTTTTTTTTTTCGCCAAAAACCTGCTTCACTTTAAAGTTAAGCAGTTTAAAGTGTTTGGTAAAAATAAAATATCCCGATTATTTTAAAAGTATTGGCCTTTTGACAGCTGCTTTTAAAAGCCGGGTTGCTTTTCAAAGCTGCTTTCAAAAGGAGCAAAGATGAATTTTTAATGATTTTTTTTAATTCCCAAAATACCATCATTCATTTTAAAAAATGACACCACCGCTACTTCCACATCCAACTCCACCACATTCACTACCTCCACCACTACCACCACATCCTTCTCCTCCTCATCCTCTACCACCACCACCACCACCACAATCACCACCTCCACCTCCACCTCCACCACCACCTCCTCCACCTCCACCACCTCCACCACAACCACCACCACCACCACCACCTCCTCCTCCTCCTCCTCCAAAACCTCCACATCCACTTCCACCTCCACAACCAACACCACAACCACCACCATGCTACCACTACCACTACCACCACCACCACCGCCACCACCACCACCTCCACAATCGCCATCCCCACCACCACCACCACCACTACCACAACCACAACCACCAACTCCACCTTCATCACCACCACTACCTCCACTCCATCATTACCACTACCAACACATGATTAGCACATAACACTTTTAACATCATGTCTATTTTAGTCATTATTTACAGTTACAACAATTTTATATTACAATTTACCAAACGATTTTAACACTGCTTTTTGTAGTAACAGCACTTTAAAAATATTATTTACCAAACATGGAGCTGCTTTACTTTACAACTAATTATTTTCAAAGCACAGCAGAAGTAACTTTTTTTAAAAATGACAGTAATCCTAAACTGGGCCTCACTCTCATCTCATTCACGTATTTGGTTTAAATTCCTTCCCTATTAGATGGTATGTTAAATTTGATTTGTATGGGGGTAAAGTCAGTGGTGGATATTCGTTGTAATTTTTTTTATGTTTTAAAAAATAAGTAAATAAATAAACTTTTAGACCGACTGCCACTTTAGTAAATATGTGCGATGTGGCGCCCGAATTGAAAAGCCCAACTCGTCCTCGACCTCGAGTCCCTGACAACTCAGAATCCTAAAATAACACTCTTTGTAAAACAAAACTCTCACAAGCTCATCACCGAAAAATCAAATATCTTTATTTTTTATGCAATATACAGGTACTTATTCTCATTATTATCACTGTTGTTATGATGATTATTAATCTTACTTTTGGTGTTTGTTTGCTTCTTTTGATAATTTTTGTGTCTGTTTTTTCTTTTTCTAGGGTTCGATTTCATTCAAAGCATTGGACTTCTATTATTTTTTCCATTTACTAATTTTCAATATTTTCATCTTCTTCGTTCCCACCCCTTCAATTCTGTAGTTTTGAGCCATTGAAGGCCGCAAACAGAGAAGTTAAACAATGGGTTCGTCTTCAAACGCAGTTATCCCGCAAATGCAGGTAATATATATACATATATGGGTAGCTATTTTTGTTTTAATCTATAGGATATTGGAAGCTATAGAATAGTTGTGACTTCGTCCATATGTGATATGTATTTAATAAAACAACCATGGAACATTGCAAGTGTTAATATTTTCCAGAGGAAGGGCTTTCAGGGCCTGAACGTTTGATTGTGGCTGTGAAAATTTGTATTTCCGATTAAATTTATGTCGGAACATGATAGTTTGGAGTACACCAAGTTGGGTGAAAGACTTGTAAGTGGGGATAGTCACAGTAACATTGGTTTTTTTAGCTTATCTGGAAGGACCTCCTTATGTTTTCTGGATGGTCTTTAAAAGGAATGACATCTCCAATTATGTGTTGACTTTCGTATGAGTTGCATTTTATTTGCCCATGAAATAAAATAGAAGATGGATGAAAATTTTTGTTAGGAAATATCCATTGAGCAGGTGAAGTTTCTGTTGAGTTTATAGTTTGAGGGACCTATTGGATGAACATTTAGAATTTGGAGTTTCTATCAAATTTACTTTACGCACTTTGCTTAGGATTTTCATTTTCCACCTTCTGTGTAGCATTATGGTACAAGCTTCTCCTTTCTACATGTATTCCTCACTTTCTTTGTTTCATTTTGTTATACAAATTCCCAATACTGTACACAAATTCAGAAGCTCCAACTAGCATGATTCTGCTACTAAAAATAAATAAATTATATGTTTACTCTCCAATTTCTATCTCAATTTCTTTTCTTCTCTTGCTTTGCTGGTATGTTGTTGGTTGGCATCAGAATGTTAGTTTCAAACATTGACTTTTAGGCAAGTAAGCGCAGAATTCTATACTTTTATGTATGCCTGTCTGTGTTTGAGTTGTTTTCTGTGTCATGGTTGGACTTTCTTCATCAAACTAACATCTATTGGCAGGAAATTATGCTGGAGTTTCGTGCTGGTAAAATGGTTTTTGAGGGGAAAAAGGTTGCTCCTGATACCCGTAAAGGACTTGTTCGCATTGCGAAGGTATTTCGTTATTCTAATTCTAGCCTTCAGAGGTTGACATCCATTCTATCTAATATTTATTTGAAGTATTTCTGGCACAACATTTTAGAGTAAATCTATCTTCTTTCTGTATCAGGGTGATGAGGGGTTGGTGCATTTTCAGTGGCTTGATCGGAGCCAAAATGTTGTTGAAGATGTATCCTGGTTTATTTTTCATTTTTTCAAAAATCTTTTTCCAGTTTCTAATCTTGATTTGTGGTGTTGAAACTTTGTATTTCACAAATGCATGACGCATGTTCCTTTTCTTGAAATGTTTTAAGCCCTTTATGATTATTGTTTTCATAGTTGTATTTTGTTGTTGTTGCTGTTTTTGTTATTGTTATTATTTTTTAAAGTCTTTGTTCTTCATACTTGTTCAATTCTCCCTCTTATATTTGTACGTCCTTATTTTGTTGGAATTCTTGTTCACTTCACAGTTTCACCATTTCCATGTTTTTGTGTGTTTACTCTTTCGGTTTATATTTATCTTCTGTTTTTTTTTTCTATACTTTTGCTAAAATTTCCTTAACAAAAATACCACAGGATCAGATCATCTTTCCCGATGAGGCAGTTTTTGAAAAGGTATTTAGGATTATTTGGGATTTTTGTAATGCAGATCTGCCCCCTCCCAAAAATCTAATGCTCAAATCATAAATTTTGGTTCACTCAGGTTAATCAAGCATCAGGAAGGGTTTACTTATTGAAGTTCAACACTGATGATAGGAAGTTCTTCTTCTGGATGCAGGTTTGGTTTATGGTGAATCTATTTTCTTTTCTTACCATTCAATGTGTAAGTCTTATAAGATTCTAACTTTCATTGCTAATATGATATTAAGGAGCCTAAAGCTGAAAATGACTCACACTTGTGTAGCTCAGTCAATTACTACCTCAATCGACCATTAGGTATGTCAAATTCATCTTGTTGCTTTAGGCTACCACTAACATTATCTTTATTATATATTTTTAAAAAGAAGTTTCCGTTAACTGCACCTCTGCAATGTATTAAGCTTTATTTGAATTATGTACATGACATGTACTTCCAGTCCTTGACATTTAATGGCATGATATTTTTCGATAGATATTCATATCATATCATATCACATCATATGGCATTGTAGAACATTACCTAAAATGTGAAATCTCTCACTACAGAAAATCTTTACGAAGGCTTCAACTTTGACTTTCAAAACCTGAAAGTTCAGTCTTTGTTTTGTTGCATTTCTGCCTCAAGTTTGAAATTGTGTTTATCTTGCTGCTTTGGCAGAGTTCCTTGATGAAGAAGGGCCTGATGCTTCTGTTCCTCTACAAGTTTCTGAAGATATGGTTGAAGATGATATTTCATCAAGGTAAATTTGTCATAGCATAGCAGTGAAACTTGCAACCTTTGTCCTGTTAGTAGCCAAAAGAGGGAGAAGGGGACGGGGGGAACAATACTCCACAAGTAATAAAACATGAGTGGTGGACTTATAGTGGAATGTCAAATAAGTTTAGGGTTCTTTCAAATAGGTTGACATCAAATATTATATTACAAGATGAAAAAGGCTGACACCAAATACTGTATCAGAATATAATAGCAAATTCTCAATGATTCCAAAGGCTGAAATGGCTAAACATAAAGCATTTGTATTTTTAAGAAATGAAAAATGCTGGTGAGCTTATTGACCTTTTTATGAAAGATGGTCGACTCCTAGTGACTTGTCAAGGAAAACTAAATTTTCCCCTCCTGGTGTAGTACTCACCGTAATGTTAAAAAATTATGTTGTTATGATCGGACTCCCCTCATAGAAAGCTGAGGTGGGGAGGGTATCGGGGACATGGGCAACCTTTAATAAGATTTTTACAGTGTGCTCTGCATCTGGGCTTGCTGTAATGATGTAAGTTATTTTTTAATAATGCATGAAATTGTGCCTTGTCTCCACCCCTTTTTCATTTTGACAACATGAGCATTCTCTAAGCGAACTGTTCATCAATCACTTGATGGTTGGATGACTATTGTGGATATGCACATAGTACAGGGCCAGTAACTATCTACCAAGTTTTCTAAGCACCAGAAATCCCTTGTCTGGCTCCTTGGTCACAGAGGTATAGTTGGGGAGTGGAAATGGGGATTAGGGTTTTGATTATCCTTCCTTTAACTTGTAGGACTATATTTCATGACCTTCAAGGTGGTTTTCCAGCTTGTGCTTGTGTTGTAATTGTTTTCATTCATATGTTCTACACAGTCCTATAAAGTCTTTGATTCATGATTTGAACTGTTCCTGAATTTAAAAACGAACTGTTTGTTTCTGGGAGTGATTATGATGATATACTTAATTTCTTGCATGCGCAATACCTTTATTATTTTCATTTGAAAATGTGTGTTTTTTCTTTTTTTCTTTTTCTCTGTGTATTCTTGGAATTTGCATAACTTTACTCTGTTATGATCAATGTTATGTCTTCCAGAGCTGGAATATTGGTGGAACCAAACTTCGGTGCAGAAGTAAGTAGCGATGTGACTTCTTCATCTGGCCCAGTGAAATTGGAAGATCTTCAAAGAATCTTAAGCAATATTGACCCAGCAGGTATCAAGTTTTCTCCTTATATTATACATTTGTATATAAGTCTTTTCTCTCATTTCGTTGAATTACTCTACCTTCTGTCACTTCTTGTGTCATCTGCAGATACTGCTCTGGATCCAGATGAAGGTGAGATCATGATCTTTTATCGTTGGTGTTGTTTTAAATGGACACAAATGCCTTACATCCAAACTTTTGTGATTTAATATGTATAGGTTGCCTTGATCTAGGAAATTTCTTACGCTTTTCATTATCTGAACTATCTAATATATTGCGTAGTTTCAATGTAAAATGCCCTTCATATTTTTTATTCAAAAGAAGTAGCAATATTGTGGAAGATTGAATGTGTTGCTTATTTCCTGTAGTGAAATCCTTAATGTTTAAAAATTACTTCAACGTGGCATGATCAAGTGTTTTTTTATCCCCATTACAAAATAGTTAGAATGCGTACTCATAAATACTAGGTAGAAATAAGAAAGACAAATGAATTTCTATAACCGGGTTCATATTTTTAACCCTGTTTGCTTTTAGCATCGGAGGTCATCTATTTCCTTAATTCAGCCAGTAAATAATAATTTTTATGAACACTTTGCCCCGAACCATTATGGTGCTTCAGTACATGCCTTTCATTCAGTGTTTAGGCCCTTTATTGAGTGTTATTATTCAAAAAGGATGACGTGGTGGGCGGTATTCCTGGAATGTTCATTTTGCAAATTGCCATACTAGCCTGTTTCTTTTCTCGTTCTTCCTTGTGGTGGCCTTTCTCCTAGTTGTTTGGCAGAATAATCAAGTTCCTTGTGGGAAAAGTTCACTTTGCTCTGATGTAAGTAAATATGGTAATTAAAGCACAATTGGGTTAATTTAAATGGCAGAATCTGACAGAATTGATCCCAGAGGTTCAGGTGGTATTCAATGATTTTAACAAAACTGAGAGTTTTAAAAGCAAGGTGACAATGTGAATTTGGACCATTCACAGAGGATCTAAAGTGATTTTAATCCCTAATTTTCGTATTAATGTCTCTATTGGGACCTGTCAATCATTATTTAAAATTCTAACAATTGGCATACTGGCTGATTGTGGTAGAGTATCTTCTACAATTCTTTAAAATATGATATGGCTCTAACATTTTGACTTGTCTTTTGTCGGGCTAGGCTTGAGTTTGGGGGACATATTGAAACCTGATTTGATTATGCCATTGATTGAGACATTGCAACTAGAGCAGCGTTTAGAGTCTTACTTACCTGAGGTATGCATCATTCTGGTACTTGAGTTCTCTGTTTTGTTATACACTGTTTTTGCGCCATTGTTTGATTTGGTTGAGGTTGCAGGGTCAATGGTCTCCAGAGGATATATTGGAGTTGCTGCAGAGTCCACCATTCCGCCAACAAATGGATTCATTTGCTTATGTAAGAATTTAAAATGTCATCTTTTGGAATTGTAATGCTGTTTGGTTGTTTTTTTTAATGGAGGTAGTTCGTTTCTTTCTTTTATCATCATTATCATGCTAAACTTTCTTTTATCTTTCCCTAAATGTTTATAGGTACTTCGAACAGGACAGATAGATTTGTCTCAGTTTGGTGTTGACCCAAGTAAATGTAAGCAATTTATTTAGTTATCTTACTTTCTTTTTTTAAAATTTGATACTGTCAATGGGAGAAATTCTGAAACTTGACAATAAGACATAATAGCATGTGAGAAACATCAACTACTTGTGAGATGCATCTTAGCCATTGCATTACCATTTGTGGAGAGAAATAGAGGAGGGGAAGAAGGGGCGGAGGGATAAGGAGAAGTAAGACTGGTAATCTTAGAGGACGAAAGTGGAAAACTGGAGGGGTGAGTGAGGCATCCACCTAGATCCACCATTTCAAATACGTCCTAATGGTTTATTTACTGAGCAGGAACGAAGATGGAAATGCTGTGACTTGTATTTTTACTCCTTGACCTTGTCAGATTAGATTTTGGTAATGTTAAAGACATCAGTAGTTTCCCTTTTCCATTGCCTTCTGTGTGCCATACTAAAATCAGAAGGGAAAGCAAACTCTCCATCCATACTATCTAATCCATTTTTCTTATTTTCCTTCCTTTGTGGTAAATACTGTGTCAGAAAAGATAACTCTGCTCTCCATCAAGGTTCCCCAATTCGACTATCAGCTTACCTCTAAATGGGAAATGACTACCCATTCTACTAGCATTTTTCAGACAATTCTAGTTCCATTTTAAAGTTCCTTTGGCCTGACGTGTGGATGAATCACATTGGCCATATGCAACTTCATCAAATTGAAAAACTTTAGAGGGCCTGATGCTGATGTTATTTTCCAGTGTTTTGCATCCACTTGAAGATTTGAGAGCACCTCAACATGATATCAAATGACATAACTCTATATCATGATAATCCTTAACTACTGTTCTCCTCTTTCTTGCAGACAAATTCACTGTATTGTCTTTTCTTGAGGCACTTGAGGATTCAGTTTCGAAGGCTTCAGAGTCTGATGAGTCGAGGCAAGACAACAAGGATTTAAGATCTGAATCTTGTAATCGTAATGATCCCATGGATGAGTCCAAGTAGTGGAGACTTGTTTTTATGCGTTTCTGTTCATTTATCCTCCTTTTGTTTGTAGGACTTTTATCCAGTCTTCTTGTAACACTCTGTATACATCGTTGGTCAAGAAAAGTAAAAGATGCAACAAGAAATGGGAAGTGTTGAAGATTTATTTAGGGTTCCTACTATTTCGTACACACATCAATAAATATCTTAAAGGTTTCGTATTTTGTCCTTGTACATGTTGAATCGGTCATAATACTTGAACGTCAAAGTTAACAACGTAACGTGTCAAACTATTGGAGGTTAATGCGCTAACGTAGAATTGTTTGATTGATTGTTTTTTCAGTAAGATACGACTGACATGGCTGCAACCTCCGTGGTGATCGAGTTTATTTATTGTATTTGCTTCAATTGCACGTATATCCTCTTATGTAATTTTGCAAAAGGTTGGGTGGCCAAATCGAATGTGTCTAGAAAAAAGCTTGGGTGAAAATAAAATCAGTCAAACGAAAAGAAACTTAGGCTTTTCACATATAGAGAAAAATCTTTCAAGTTCAATATTTTAGAGAAATATCCTATGAAAAGCTAATACACAAAGGGCTAGTTTGGCATTGTTGTGTTATGAAAATAATGGATGTCATATTTGTTGTGAGAGAAAGCAGCTGTGAAAGAAAGTAGTTTGACGTTTAGTAAACTTTCTGAATGTTTGGTAAATTTTTGTGTGAAAGTGTTGTTAGCTGTGTATAATGACTAAAAAAGGCACTATGTTGAAATGACTTTTCTATTCAAGTGTTTGACAAAAAAAACAAAAATTTACTTTCACTTTCTCTTACATATTTTTTGTGTGAAATATGTTTCCATCACACCTAGGGGTGGGCATGGTCCGGATTGGATCGGTTTCACCTCAAAATCACGGTCGAACCAATTACAATATGACGGTTTGGTTTGGTTCAGTTTGGATAAAAATTATAAAGAAAACCGAACTAAACCAAACCAATTTAAGACGGTTTGGTTTGCCCGTTTTGGGCCTAAGCCCAATTCTCTTTCTTTTGCATTTTTTCAACATTGTTAGCGCAACTATAATCAACAAATTCATAACTTGCTTTATACATAATTCATTTTCTAGAGTACGAAACCATCCTAAAGCTCAAAATGTCATAAAACTTTATACTTCACTAACTAATATAGCTCAATTCAAATATTCATATATAGTTATTAACTAATTAGAGTATAACACATGTAAAATAAAATATAAATAAATAAATATACACATAAACGGCCCGGTTTGGTTTAGGCCGGTTTAGAAAAGCTCAAAACCAAACCAAACTAAACCATATACGGTCCGGTTCAGTTTTTAAACAATTTGACTTTTTCTTGATCAAAACCAAACCAAACCAGTAATTATGGTTTGGTTCAGCCGGTTTCATCGATTTGGCCGAATTGATGCCCACCCCTAATCACACCCTAAAAATTATTTAATCATAAAACAAATAAAGTATCATATAAAAAATATAGTGTCAATAATATGATCTTAACAAAAATTAAGCTAGTCATAAACAAGGAATCATATACAACTTCTAAGTAGATGAACTCATTAAATTGACGGCTATATGATTTCTCAATGCCTCCATTTTTTGTGCTACTACTAGACCATCTTCTTGATATGCATCAACCTCTCTCTCAATCTCTTCACCTTGGATGTCATTTAGGCCATCTTCACTTGAAAAAATCATATATAGCAGAAATCAAGCTGTCATCCTCCTATGTTCACTCACTGAAATCACACAAAACATTTTCATTTGACATGTACACTACTGTATAAAACAAGAAACAGCCATATAAAACAAAGACATGGTGAATAGTGATTAATTCTTCTAGCTGTGATGTGAGTCATTGACAGAACACTGAGATATATAACAAAACAAAGAGAACAAGAAAAGAATCAGACAACTAGACAAATTATTAATTAATTTGTTAATTAGAGTAGGGTATTTTACGATATGTTAAATCTGTAGAGGGTAGGTCGGGTTTTTATTTTATATTTTTTAAAATTACGAGTTTACCTTATTTGGATGGAAATTTGGATATAATTTAAATAATAAAAATTGGTGGCAGGCCCTCAATTGACGATATTTAAACAATTGGAATCCTTAATTTACCGAAAAAAGTGTTAAGAGCTAAAATGACAATATGCAAATAGTTCAGGGGCAAAACTGCAGAAAACCCTTTAAAAAAAGTGGGTGTGTACCCGCCAAAAAGACTCTGAATGAAGTCGCCTTTCGTGTCCTTCCTTCTCCAAAAATAAGAAGGCATAGAAAATTCACAGGGCACAGAGAGGAGAGAGCGAGAGAGACGCAATGCCTGAACGAGAACGCCAGGATATTTTCTTCTCATTCTGTGAGGAAACGAGAAATACGACAAGTACGACCTGAAGAAGCAGCGCGACCTCAACCCTTACCGCGACAATGCCTTCGCTCGTCTCTACGGTGGCGTCAACGACAAAATCTAAGCTGCTCTTCAGGTTTTTTTGAATCTCTTCTGTTCTTCATTCCATTGTTTCTGTTTGGTTGCCGAGAAAATGTAGCAACGGAGAGACAGGGGAAACTGAAAGATTTGAGTGCCTGGTGTTTGATTGTGTGCTGAAATGTGCAGAAAGCCGAGATGGGTGAGTAATCGGGCTGTGGAGGTTGCAACGAATGTGGAGATTCAGCAGACCAAAGATTGATTGGTGGAGGAAGTTCCTAACCTGCCGAAATTGGCTCAAGAAAAGGTTTATCAAATCATCTGTTTTTTTAATTTAAAATTTAAAATTTATGTATTTTAATTAAGCTTGAATTTTAGGAAATACGATTCGATATGATTTGGTGGCTGTGGGTTACCAGTTAGGCTTTTTCTCCAATTTTTTCTTGGTTTTGGAAAAGTGGTGTGGATTGGGCCTCTGTTGCTCTCTGTCCATCCATGATGCACAACAAGAGTGTTGTTCTTGTAGTACTAGACTAGAAAAAGGATAACTGTAGAAGAATCTGGAAGAAACTAGACTAGGAAGTCCAATTGGCATTTCCTCTTTCTTATACAAGTTTAATTCTGAAATCATTAAGAATAGTTGGAGAAGTTTTACACACCTGACAGAATGTTGACAATTGGAAGATATCTTACTGATTTAGATAAACTTTTGGCATATATATGTATATTTGACCATGATAGAATATCATATTTAAGAGCCCATCTAATTTAATTGAATGGGGATCGACAATCCATGGATGAATATATCAATAGTTGTACCAAACATCTGATTTTTCATAAGATTTGAAAACAAGCAGTTGCAGCTCATATAGTTTAGCTGTCAAGATTGTGTTATTGGACTGCGTTTGTGCGTGTTGTACATTGTGCTTAATAAAAATTGTTGGGAGCATTCCTATCAGTCACTTATCAAAGCTATAGTTGTTTAACCATTGTTGCAAATGCAATTGGAGCCTGCAAGCGTGTTTGCAATTGTAAATGTATTTATGTATGTAAAGTATGTTGGAGAACCTTGCAGCCATGCTTGCACATGTGTAGTTGGTGCCCGGGGATCAAATTATAGTAGGAGAGCGCTGCTGACAGCAAATCAGGTCAGTGCGGTGTCTATTTATCATTTCTGTTATCGTATCTTGAGCAGGAGTAGAAATTCATAAATGGTCAAATTTATAGAGAACATGCACTTCAACTTTGATGCCTTAAGACTGAATTTGTTAGCATTAGAAAATTTAATGGTGCATAGTTCTTCGGGTAGTATATTCATTTTCCATTTCTTGTGATAACTATAGCTAGGGTTTAGTTAGGCAATGAATCTGACCTTCTTCATATTCTTCTACTTGTGCTACAGAACATATCTGCTCAGCTTCAAATTCCAAAGCCCAATGACAATGAACTTTGGGTAATTAGAAAAACTCGTCATTACCACCTGGGTGGGATTCAAATACTGGTTTTAGTAGCGTTCTTACTGCGCTTTTTTCTTGCATATGAGACAACAACACCTGACATGGAAAGAAAGTGAGACTGCTTCACCTGAAACTGTTGAAGTAGTCAAAGAAGAGGCAAGTTCTTCTGGTAGTGTCTTAATATCATAGGATGATCAGTCAAGCAGCTATCATAATGTCAATGAACTGGATGGGGCGGAAGCTGATCTGTTTCAACCTATGACCTGTGAAGGCAACCAAATTTCTGATGAGGATCAAATGATCTGGGAAAACACGGGTAGTTTCACCAGGGAATGTCAAGTTTCTGAGGAGGATCCGGAGCTACAGTTCTGTGAAGGTTGCAGATGTCAGTCCAAAGGTCCAAAATTCTAGTGCATCTGAATTGAAAAGGTCAGATGCTTTTGTCTGACTCTAGATTTAAAAACCAAGCAAAATATGATGGTAGTAGATTTAACCCAAAGAGTAGGAAATCACAAGTGGAAGATGTACAAATGCTGGCTTTAGGTGGAAGGATAATAGATGAAATGAGTGATGTTGACCTGAGCACTTCAGCTCCAGAAAATTGTCAACTGGTGATAACTGATTGTGGAAACAAAAAACCTGCACAGCTAGACCTTCCAAATTCCTGCTATGTTGGAGAACAGGTTTTCCAGGAAAATAAATTGAACTTAAATGATTGTGTGTTTTGGATGGATTCAGTATTTTCCCTGAAGAATCCCAGCAGAAAAATGTTCTTTAATGTGTTGATTCAAAAGAACCAGAAGGAACTGGTGCCTGCAGAAGTGAATCAGAAGTTTCCAGAACCCTTTCTCTAATACAACATGGTATGCTAGATTTCAGTTCTAATGTTGCAGAAATATTGGAGTCCCAGAATGTGGATAATACTGCATCAGTATCTGAAAACAATGAAACAGCGGTTGAGAGTTACAACCTGGACTCACAGTCAAGAAATGACTTTCAGCTTCATTGTCAAGACTGTTCTTTGAAACTGGATAGTGTGGGAGATTTCACGTCCAAGCTAAACGAGAAAGTGCAAGTTGAGGGTGGCTCTGCGATAAAAGACGTAATTGAGCCCAAAGATTTCGGAACCAAAGATTGCAACTCACCTGTTGAAAGTTGCTCTGGTGTGATGACAAAAGCTATTGCCAGCAAGATACTTGAGTAGAGCAGAATAATTTGAAGAGTGATAAAATCAATCTCAGTTGAGATATTGGTGTCATACGAGAGTAGCAGGATATTAACCCCGGATCTTGTTTGAATGGAACCTTGCTTGCAAACAACGCTTCCTGCAAGGTTTTGGGGAAACTGTTCATGAGGTTGGTTTAGATGAGTGATGCTTGTGGAAATGAATCAAAGAGTTCCAAAGTAGCAGCAGCAATGCATGATGGCAGAACTGATTTGGAGGAAAAGGCTGACTACTTAAAAATGGAAGTTGCAGTGACCAGCTCTTTCAAGATTGAACCATCATCAGACAACTTCAAAGTTGTACGAATAATAAGCTAAGTGGAGTCTTCTTTATCTCGTCTTGATTAAGGCCGAAAGGCATTTGTATTTAGTCTCATATCTTTTAAAGCTAACCCAATTAAAATTGAATTACATTTTTCCTCTCTAATTTAGGGGTTTAAAAGAAAATTCAAAAGCAATTATAAACTAGGTAGGGAAGAAGCCATTGTTGCTCTGCATTTGTCTCCAATTACATAATACATTACCAATATATCCATTACAGAGAAACTTAGTGAGGGAGGAAAGAAGCAAAGAAAACCAAACGAACATTCCCCTTGCAAAAACCACTAGAGGCAATATAATTCAAAACCATCATAAAGGATATTCTATCAAGTATCAACACATAGTTTACTATAGAATGAAGGTTGTATATTTCGCCTGTTCATGAAAAAATTACATCTAAACTTACAGCCAGTTACACTTGTACAATATATCTAATTAATCAGCCATGATTTCCTCCTCTATCATATATAGGAATTGTAATTCTGATCCATAAAGGAATTGGACCTGTAGCTGTTTTGGTCTAAAGGTTGGCTGACCATATTATAAACATCATCGAGCTCAGAAGTTGACAAAGGCTCTGCATCTTCTGCCAATAGTTCATCGACTTCGAAGAATAAATTCGGATCCTCATGATCATCGGCATTCCATATTAATCCCGCTAGTTCATCGAAATTATACTCAAAATTACTCAGATTGCTGGTGGCTGCGTCCACTGGTCCGTCAAATTGATTAACACAAGGCTCTTCTTGGCTTTCAACAATCTCAGGCAGTTGCTGCGAGTGTAACAATGGCGGTTCGCGTTCTAGTACTGCAAAGAGTTCATCAATGTCGAAGCTTTTATAATTGGTGTCGATCAAATATTCTGGATCATAAGTGGTACTGTCGTTGGTCATCGACTGATTCCTCTCGTCATTCATAATCTGCGGCCCCACTGAATTTTCAGTTTTCATCTCCTTTGTAGATTGATCTCTTTTCATCTTCTTGTTTGATTGATCTTGAGACGAGCACTTCCTCTTTTTCCCAGACTTGTCCATATTGCCCTTCCTTCTCAGCCGACAAATCACAACGTCAAAATCATAGCAATTACTACTTGTGCCATTCTTGCAAGCCTGTTTGAAAAGGCTATATTCATCCAAAAGCCAGCCGGCGTGGTCCTCCGAAGTATTCCCGTTCTCGTACCGGAATTTCCGTTTTCTCCCTATAACATCAAGATTAGATTTTCCATTAATCTCATGCACCTCATCCTTGACATTTTGGTAGGTTTCGGTTTCGCTCCAAGTACCGCGGCCAGTCTTGCGTTGGATGCGCAAACCATTTCTCTGGAGCTCAGAAACGAAGTACAAGTCTTGATCCTTAAGTTGATCTCCTCCGTAATCTCTCCAAATTTCTGAGGGTTCTCGTTTGTTGCCGAAGAGGTTGCACCTGTGGATAACCTTGTTGTATGGCGGCATCGAAGTCAGAGGCCTTTTCTCCACCACCATCTTGTAGAGGAAGGAGCCGATGATTTCTTGGTCCGTGGGGCGGAACCGGAAGCCGAGCAGTTGTGTCACTCCGGAATTAGCCATGAGAGAGAGAGAGATAGAGAAAAGACCTTCACCACACAATCTTGCCGAATGACACCGATTTACCGAAGTGAATTCCCTGAAAACCTGAAAAGGGTTGTCAAAGAATCGGATTTCCCAGCGCTGGACGTGTTCATATGCACTGCTGATCCGTTCAAAGAACCACACAATCTTGATTTAACTTTTGCCCAAAGGAGGAAGACTGTGTTCTTGTTCAAGTGAAGTGCGCAATAGTGTTTATTTATAAGCCGAGAGTTACTTGGAATCAAAGAAAGCCGTTGGAGAGAGAGAGAGAGAGAGTTTTCCTAATTGATTTTAATTTTGGTCGAAGATTTGGTCAAACAACCACGAAGAAAGCCATTGCCTTTAGGCCCAGCCCCAGCAGTTGGATCCAACGGATGGGGTGCTGTTCTTATGATACCTTGATTTTAATTTTTGGCGTTTTTGCATGCTCATTGCGTAAAGTTGCCTTTTTATTTTATTTTTAAATTTATATATATTTATAATTTAAATTTTTTAAATTACTTTGTTTTTTTTATTTATTTTAAATTTATGCTCTTTTATATTTGTTATTTTTTTCAATTATACAAGCGCTTTTCAACTCACAGGTATTCTGAAAATTCAGGTGCTTCCCTTCTGCTCAATCTCCTCTACGCAATTTCAACTCACTGGTATTACAGTAGTTTGAACGAAATTATTATAATATTTTAAAACAATTTGTATAATATATATCAGTACATAAGTTGACAGGCATATGGAAAAAGGCCATATCAATATAGGAGAGTTGACCTTCAACTGTACAAGTATATCAACCCTGCAGATGCATGAGACTCAGAAACTAAAGAAGAATAAAATGGCAGAAGCATGTTTCTGCCTTTTGAATCTATATACGTATTTAAGAGTACTCGTGCTTCTGTATAATTGTATTTGTGATGAATTTTGACCTTGTACATATTGGAGTAGAACAAAAATAAACTAAAAGTTATATGTATGAATGAGTTTTTCTGGTCTCCAATTTCCTTCGGAACAATGAGGAACTCTGAATTACTCATATTCTTTTTCTTTTTTTTTTACCAAAGAGAGAGGATAAAACCCAAGAAAAACAACAATTGAGCCACACTGATCATCCAAAAAGTAGCAACCCCATCAAATCATCTATCAGAAAAGAACTAAGACAAACTGGAGGCTCATCAGAATGACTAACCCCCCAAAGCCAGACTAAAAACTCCGATTTGCCAAACAATATACAACAATATTCTTTTCCCTAAAATCCAAACCCTTACTTAACCCCAAACACCAAACACAAGGTGGGTAGTAAAAGCAACAAGAAAAACAGAGAGTAATTCCGATTTTGGCTTAACAACACAAACACAAAATTCATCACAAAGCAACAATTAAAACCCTAGAAATTAAAGCGAAAGGAAATAATGAAATTGAGAATAAATAAACCCAATGTGTATCTTACATGAGTTTTGTGGATTTACTTCAATTGATCCCAAAAAAAAAAAAAATGGAAGAGAAGAGCTTTGGGAAGAGAGGGCGTGAAGATTGAAACGAACGAGCAAAGAGCGGGCGTGGAATTAAATACAAGTATTTTTGGTTATGAAAGTTTAATTAAAGTCTAACGTGTCATCAAATTTGATTCCAACATAATTAGAAAATAAAAGCACCTAATGAGCTGCTTTCTCTCACAACAATTATTCACAATAAGCGTTTTTTCATCTCTTACCAAACAGGGTGAGCTTTAAATTTTTTTAAAATAATCACTTATCGCCTCAAATAAGCAATATTAAGGACATCTCCAGCCATGGGCTATATCCCAAATATAGCCTTAAATTAATGCAAAACTCATCTCCAGTCATGGGCTAAATAAAATTTTGGCCAAATTTGAAGGGCCACATTTGGCCCTTTAGCCGTCCAACCAGGCCAAATGTAGCCAAGCTTTGGCCTATGCCAAATTCATAGTGGACCCTACCATGTGCTTTTCTATCATCAAATATTAAAGCACTCCCCCACTTGCCTTATTTAAAGCATTCTCAAAATAATAAAATATGAAGGATCCTAAAATATAGCCCTGCATGACTAGAGATGGAAAAATTTAGCCCTACACTATTCTTTAAAAAATTAATATTTTAGGGGCTAAATTTTTAACCATGAATTACATTTAGCCATATGACTGGAGATGGCCTAATCATGCACTAATAATCAGTTTTCAGGGAGTTTTTTTCTAATTTACTCAAGAAATTTATATTGGGCTCGGCCCAGACCCGACCCGGTTGTTTCTAGTGGGCAAATGCCAACGAGTGAGGGAACTCGGATCTTTCGAAACGCCCGTCGTTTATCGTCTGTGTCTTCCCTCCTAAAACCCTAAACCCCCTCTGTTTGTCTGTCCCTCGCGTCTCCATTTCTTTCTCTCTATTTGTCTTTTGGAAAGATTCAGAAAACCCTAAGCAATAGCTAGGATCCGAGAGAAAGGGAGAAAAGAGAGAGAATGGGAATATTCGAGCCGTTCAGAGCAATCGGCTACACAACCAGCTCTGTGCCATTCTCTGTTCAGAGGCTCGGCACTGAGACCTTCGTCACTGTCAGCGTCGGCAAGGCCTTCCAAATTTACAACGTAATTTTTATTTTATTTTATTCATCTCGTTCGTTAGTATTTAAGTTACAATTTTGATGCTCACTTCGTTATTTTTTTTCCTTAAATTGTCTTTCGATGCAGTGCGCAAAGCTCAGTCTGGTCCTTGTTGGTAAGTTACTAACCATTAACAATATTTTAGTGTCGGGAATTCATGTTAACTCGTAGTGTTCTATAGAATTTGTGAATTAGCTCGGAGTTGTAACTTTAGTTTTGATTTGGGGTGCAAAGTCAGCAATTTCAATGTTTCAGGAGCAGGATGATGTTGTCTTGACGAGTTTTCTTTTTAGTTTCTCTTCGTCCAAATAAAATTCTACTGCATTCTTTCGAAATTTTATGCGGTGTAATTATATGAACTTTTAAAAATAAATAAAAAAAATCTATGCAGGTCCACAATTGCCGAAGAAGATTCGAGCTCTTGCTTCCTACCGTGATTATACATTTGCTGCGTATGGGAATGATATAGCTGTTTTTAAGCGAGCTCATCAGGTTGGTGGGCAGTGTTGTGTCTATAGATTTGTTTAAAAGGAATGAAATTTGTCCCCCTTCCCTTGTCTTAAATCCCAAGCTATAGTTTGTGGGTTTCAGAGTTCTTGCTTGTCCTTCTGATTGATGCTTTTGTATGCTAGCTTAGTTAAGAGTGACTTCCTGTATTGATCTTGTACAAAAATTGTTGGCACAGAAGAAGCAAGCAAAATATAAAGATGAGTAAAGGAGGGAAAATTTGATTAAACTAACGGAAGTGAATGAATAATGCAATCTAATGGAAGTCGTGGTTTTGCAAACCAATGGTCAATGTTGTAACGCTACAATTCCTTATGACAGAGATGGTATCCTAATTTCATACCTTTTAGATAGAATATTATAAATAATGTGGTGCTGGGCAGCCATCTGCATCTATCATCAGAAGCATCTGATGGACTGAACTTCATGTTTGACTATAGTTTTAATTCTTTAACAGGTAGCAACATGGAGCAGCCATAATGCTAAGGTCAATTCGTTGCTATTGTTTGGAGAGCATATCCTAAGTGTTGATATTGAAGGCAATCTATTTATATGGGCTTTTAAAGGAATTGATCAGAATCTTTCTCCCGTCGGCCATATCACGTTAGAGAACAACTTTAGTCCTAGCTGTATAATGCATCCGGATACCTACCTAAATAAGGTGACTGCATTTTTCTCAAAGAAGCTCTATTGCAATTTTCGTTGCAAAATAACCATGAATTTTTAGTCATTAAAATTCATGTATAGCTCTTTTTTCCTTCCAATTTAAGATGAAACCCTCATTATAATATGTACAGGTTATTATTGGGAGTCAAGAAGGTCCTCTACAACTTTGGAATATCAGCACAAAGAAAAAACTCTATGAGTTCAAGGGATGGAAATCTTCTATCTGCAGTTTTGTTTCATCTCCTGCACTAGATGTTGTTGCAGTTGGTTGTGCTGATGGAAAAATTCATGTTCACAACATTCGTTACGATGAAGAGCTAGTCACGTTTGCTCATTCGACACGTGGTGCTGTGACTGCCTTATCTTTCAGCACCGGTAAGAGTTTCAGGCTTTTGATTTATATTAGTGGCTGTCCATTACTATTTTACCATGGTGCTGTGAAGGTTGCTGTGTGGTACTGTAGAAGTATTTCTCTTTCGCTCTTAATTACCAAAAAATAGAACAATAAAAAGGGTTTTAGTACTATAATATCCTGGGCCTCTTCCCTCACAATGGGTGGAAAGACGCAGGATATTATAAACTGTGACGTATGGCTTAGAAATCCTGATTTGGGATTCTATACTGTCAACATGCCCTCTCACATGTGGATCAGGACTTAAGCTGAAGACGTGAGTCCAACCGCATATGGACAGCTTAAATTGTTGACGTAGGTTATGCTTGGCTAAAGGATTGGACCAAATACATGAAGTGCATGCTTTGATACCATGTTAATGTTAAGTCAACATCCAACCCAAAACCTATGGGAAAAATAGGTGGAGAAGCCTATGATCTTGTATATTGTTAGGCAAAGCTTAGAATTTCCGATGTGGGATTCTATATTCTCAACACGCTCCCTCACATGTGGAAAACTGAGCCAAACATGCTGGTGAACTAAATTGGGTGACGTTGAGCACATGTAGTTGCTGAGCCTAACATGTAGATTGCCTGCTTTGATACCATGTTAAAGTCAGAGCATCCCACCAAAAACCAATTGGCAATGTGTGGAAGGATAAACTTTTGTATTGTAATTCAAGGCTTCAAATTCTCAATGTGGGATTTTATGTTCTCTATCAGTTAATACCTTTGCATTTTTCCTAAATTAAAACTTGTGCAATAATTTTGGAATGTGTTCCATTTTTGTTTCTGTTGCTATCTTCCAAATTTCTATTTTCTCCATGTTTACGGGGACATCAATCTTGAAACATGTGCATAATTAATTCTCAATTGTCCCTTTTGAGTTGGGACTTCTATGTTTATCCTATAGAAGAAAAGAGAAAAATTAATGAGTTATGACCTGTTATATTTGATGGTTATCTATAAAGTTGGTGGCTAGTTAATGCTTATGGTTATTTATTCCTCTTTTTTAGATGGGCAGCCTCTTTTAGCATCTGGAGGTTCTTCTGGTGTCATAAGCATATGGAATCTTGAAAAACGAAGGCTTCAATCAGTTATAAAAGATGCACACGATGGTTCCATACTTTCACTTCACTTTTTTGTGAATGAACCTGTGTTAATGAGTTCATCATCAGACAATTCTATTAAAGTAAGAGTAATTTTTTGTCCTTGATTGGTTTTCATAAATAAAAATATATTTTGCATCTAGTTGCTTGTCCAACTCTGTAGGGAGAACATACACTGGTAATTACCACATTAATATATTGCTGTAATCAGATATTATAATTGGAAATTTGTTAATTAATACTTTGAAGAAAGCTACAAGTTACAACCGTGGTTTAATATAATTTTCTTCTCCATCAATAAAAGAAGCCTTTTTATGAGTGACATGACAGCTTGAACTGTTTCTGCTTCAGACTATTAAAATAGGTAGACACTAGAAAGTAAATACTTCAGCAATCTACCAACATATGCATATTGGTTGAACTTAGGATACATTGTTTGTTATTATTATCAAATGATAATTTCTTCTTTGGCTTTGCCAAGATGGTATATTTTTCTCTCTGCAAAATGATCCTGTTTGTTTTGCTCACTTTATATATTTTCTTCAATGTCACTCTTTGGTTGTTTGGTTTTTTTCTCTTTTGCTTTGTTTTGTTTTGTTTTGTTTTGTTTTTTTTTTTTGTGGCGTGGAGTTCCTTGTGAATTGTTATTATTTTTCACTTCATTGATTCAACTGAGAACACTGATTAATATTATATTTTTTGTGGCTAAAACTCTGCGTTTTTAGTTTAAACATTATAATGTTAAATATTTGAAGGAATTAAGACATTACAAGGTTTTGCATATATCATTATTGTATGACCTTGATTTACTCCGCAAGAAAGAAAAAAAAAATAGATTACCCTGTTTTTTCTTGTGCTGTAAAACTGATTTATATTTATGCTCGTCTAGATGTGGATTTTTGACACAAGTGATGGAGATCCTCGTCTTTTACGCTTTAGAAGTGGTCATAGTGCTCCTCCACAATGCATCAGGTATAATGCTTTTCATATTGATTTTAGGGGAGTGAATTTTTAGTTTCTGCTAGTGTTGTTATTGCCTTTGTGCTACAAGATTAGCTTATTTCTGCCCATTGACCTTGTGACCTGCATCTGTCATGTCTTTGTTATCTTGCGGTGTTTATATCTGAAGCAAAATCCATTTCATGATCTGTTGCTCCTTATCATGTTGCTTTTCTACACGACAATTGAGGACTTTCTCAACTTTTAGTTTAAATGGTGTACTAGATCACTTTTAAAGTCTTTGGTTTTCTGTGAAGTTTATGCACTTGCTTTATGTTGAGGAAATTAGCTGCATTTCAACATTCTTTATTAATCTTATGCATGAATTTAGGTTTTATGCAAATGGGAGACACATTCTATCTGCTGGTCAGGATCGTGCCTTTCGCCTTTTCTCTGTAATCCAGGTTTGGACTCAGTCATCATAAAATTCTGAATACTGGTTTTGTGTTTTTTAAGTTAAATATTTTCATAGAAGTTCTCAGAAGAGAACTGGAAATGTTTTTTCTTTTATCTTTTCACTCTTTTCCTCACATCCGCTCTTTGTAGTGTTTGTATGACTCTTTGTGTATGCCCGGGGATGAATTATTTTGAGTTTTCTCAGATGCACAATGAATTGTGCACGTGGACCAATTTTGATCTTTCATTTGGACCAACTCTTAAGATTAGAAGATCAGTCAAAAACCAGTTTTCAACCCCCAACCTGCACTTGTTAAACAAATCGTGAATGTTGACAAAACCGAAGTTTCAGGCTTTCATCCTTCAACCCCACACTTTGTCATCATGTGGACCAAGCATCCAGCCACCGTTCATCTTTCTCTCTCTCTCTCTCTCTCTCAGTGTTGGTAGTCTTCATCCTGTTGTTGCTCTTTGTGATAAAACAATAATGAGGTGAGGAGCACTGCTATGGATGAGTGATGAGATTGGGTGATTGTGGTTTTTGAGAATTTGTGTATGATTGGATGAGAGGAAAGTCAAGTACGATTTAGTGGTGTCTGGAGGTTGGATTGGCAATGGCTGGAAGTGTAATTTTGGTTAAAGAACAGTGATTTTTTCTATTAAAGTTAACACTTGAATTGGGTGAAACAACAGATTGTGCAATTTAATCCTTTTCCCCCATCTGTAGGCTAAGGCTGTAAAATTATAGGTAAAAGCAGATTTTGATAGATGAATGAAATATGTGTGCACTGGGAGTATGAGTTGAAGGGTGATTCTTGTGGACTTTGGTGGCTGATTGTTGAAAAAAGAAGAAAAGAAAGGAGAGTTGGGTCAGTTTTGAAGCATGATAAAAAGATGGATTTTTTAAACAAGCTAGAAAACCATCTGCAATATTTACACTTGGAAGGTTCAAAAGTTTTCCAAAGTTCTCTTTCTACCCAGCAACATGTAGATTGAGAAGGAAGGTGCATTGACAAGATTACAAATATTCTGTATTTACGCCAAACCTATGAAAGAACTCTGATGCTAGATATATCTTACAGCTTTGTTGTCAGTCTCTTTTGAGTAGAAGTGTTTAGAGGCCATACAATCAAGTAAGGTTGGAGATATGGGTACATTTGGTAACTGGTCACAAACTTAATGCACTCAGGTCAAGGGTTTCAAAACCAGGTTTTTGTTGGTGTTTTGATATTGGTCGTTTGGTCAAACCAATGATCAAGATTGGTCCATGTGTACCTTTTGTAATTCTTATCACACACCCCATCATAATTGAGCTATTAGTATAAAAAGTCTAAACAACTATTTTTATTATTTTTTATGGTTCTGTTCAGTGTTTGTAATTTAGTTACATTGTGTCATTAGGATCAACAAAGTAGAGAACTTTCTCAACGCCATGTATCCAAACGAGCAAAGAAAATGAGGATGAAGGTATTTTCTATTCCCTATTTACTGTTTTCATAAAGGAGAAAATAACTTATTATTGTTTTTCAGTTTGGATGTATTAGAAAAGGGCTTGATCATTTCTCCATGTTTTTCAAAATGTTCAAAAATAGAAAATGTCTTAGATGGATCCATGAAATGCTTATACTAGGTTTTCATTTTCCTAGGTATTTAGTGCACTATTTATAGTCTTTGTTACTCGGACTAGGTATATATTTAGTTCCTTTTCCCCTCCTTCTCCATTCCAAATATTTTACATCCTTCAGAAGTGTCTCAAGTCTCAACCTTCTCATGTCAGAGTTAAGTGATGGGGATACTGTGTGTTGAGTGTTAAGTAATGTGTAAATTTTTTATCGACCTCAGGTATTTACTGTACTCTAAGCTAGTCTGTTTCCTGGGATTAGTGAAGTATCCACACTATGCACAGCCATGTACACCATGGCTAGACTTTTATAGAAATGTCCATGATGGTTATATATATATTTTATCATGCCAATCTTCAATTGACAAATAGTGCTATTTCAGTATGCAGATGGATTAACTATTTAATTTCTGTTTTCCTCACCTTCTAGGAAGAAGAGATAAAACTGAAGCCTGTGATAGCTTTTGATTGTGGTAAGGTCCTTTTGTACGTGTAATTTCTTGTTTACTGGTGTCCATTTTAATAAGACTTCTTCTGACAAAAAGTAAACTGAAATGCTAGAAGAAATCCAAAAAGTACTGAAACAACACTTATCTGACACAAATTTACCAGTGAAAATTATATTTCAATATAATGAAATTTGATTTGACTTCTACCTCAACAAAATTGATGCTGAAGTTTAAATATCAAAACCATGGATTTAGTATAGCTAAAGTCGCTAGGACTGGTGTTAAATCCTATTCAATTTGAGAAATCAGTTTCAGAGTTGGCTCCTTTCTCATTTTGGCATTTTCTCAAATTGCATCAATGACCTGTTATACTCTTTGATCTATAAGATTTGTCGAATCTTCTGAATTTTTATACGAAAAATTATTTCAGCTGAAATAAGAGAGCGAGATTGGTGCAATGTGGTTACATGCCATATGGATACTGCACAGGCATATGTGTGGCGACTTCAAAACTTTGTTCTTGGTGAGCATATTCTGAAGCCAAGACCAGAAAATCCCAGTCCTGTGAAGGTTAGAATTTCAATCTATTTCAATACTGCTCATTTTTTTGTTTTGTGGTCAATATTTTGCAAGATTTATAACATCCATTTTTACAAGGTTTAATAGTCAAATTGGCAATTTCTGCTCATCTTTGGATTCATATGATTCCTGATGATTTTCAATCTATGAGATAACAGTAGCCTGACAAAAAGACCCAGTTCTGATGACTATTTGATGTGCAACCTTAAAGACTCGTGTAGTACACCATCCTTTTCAAACAGTCTACAATATTAATGAATGGTTGTCTTTTGTTGGTGACAGGCCTGTGCCATCAGTGCATGTGGCAATTTCGCCATTCTGGGGACAGCAGATGGTTGGATTGAGCGCTTCAACCTTCAGTCAGGAATGAGCCGAGGCAGTTATGTAGACATGTCAGCAAGAAGAAGCTTTGCCCATGATGGGGAAGTGGTTGGAATTGCTTGTGATTCAACAAATACTCTAATGATAAGTGCAGGATATCATGGAGACATAAAGGTCAGTTTGTATTTCTTATTTCAAAACATTATGCTCTACCTTACTGTCGGATTTACTCATATGCCTCATAAAGTAGAATACAAGGTCTGTGGTGCTGAAGGGTGGGGATTTACATGGTTTATGAGGCTGATGGTGGCGGGGCTGCCCTAAACCTTGTTTGCTTGTATGTTTAGAGATATTACAGTTTGCACTAAGATACGTTTTTCTCTTGTATATATTTTCATCTTGATCTATAAGGCTCAGCAAAGGGAAGAAATTTGCTCCAGCTCAACTAAGCTATTCCCAAATAAATGGAAGTAATAAATTTGCTGAATGTGTTGAATGTTTCATTCGTCACATGTTTTGACCTGCAGGTTTGGAATTTCAAAGGACGTGATGTAAAATCTAGATGGGAAGTTGGGTGTTCTGTTGTCAAGATTGTATACAATCGTTTGAATGGTAACTAGTGTTTGATATTCTTTTGTCATATTAACGTGTTTTGTTCAGCTTTTTGGTATCATAAATGCCTTGGATAATATTGTGATCAATTCAAAAAACTTTCAGGTCTTTTGGCTGTTGTGGCTGATGACTTAATCATCCGCTTGTTTGATGTTGTGGCATCAAGAATTGTTCGTAAATTTGAAGGCCATACGGATCGTGTAACAGACATGTGTTTTAGTGAGGATGGAAAATGGCTTTTGTCATCCAGTATGGATGGAAGTCTTCGAGTTTGGGATGTTATTTTAGCAAGACAAATAGATGCATTGCATGTTGATGTGTCTATAACAGCATTGTCTCTGTCACCAAATATGGATGTCCTAGCGACTGCCCATGTTGATCAAAATGGGGTCTATCTTTGGTAAGTCTTCATATCTATTGACCCCAAAAGGAGCTAGTGAATTTTTGTTGGGAGGTTGAAGTTGATAAATGTGATTGCATATAGAGTCGAAAAAACAGTTCTAATGAATACTCAGCCTACAGCTGCTCTCCACTTCAACATTACAGAAGAAACAAATCTTTTAAATTTTGTCGAAACAGAAGCCACCATGACGACGAAAACCTCTCTCTCCCAGTGTTCCTCCACCCCTACGCCTCTAATCTTCGAAGACCCTCCCATGCCTCTCATATAAATTACCCAGATTACAGCCAAGTCACTACAACCCCATAGAACCTTAGCCTTTTGCCTAGACCAAATGCATCGTGTTTTAGCATAGCAACCAAGTGAACCTTAAATTTTTTAATTATGTTAACAGTGAATGATTTAGCATGCAATCGATGGTAGTTTTAATACAGTAGCATTTCTTATTTGTTTTTCTCATTTTTGACCGGGATATTCATTTATCAAAAAATTCTAAACCTGGCTACCTTAACAGGGTAAATCAGTCAATGTTTTCTGGAGCTTCAAAGGTTGATTCTTATGCAAGTGGAAAGGAAGTTGTGAGTGTTAAGTTACCATCTGTCTCTTCGACAAAAGGTTCTCAAGATGAGGACTTTGATGAGCCTATTGTGGACAATCCACAATCTAAAGATGTTTCAGCTTTTACAACTCGTGACCTGCAAATTCCTGATCTTGTTACTCTCTCATTATTACCTAAAAGCCAGTGGCAAAGCTTAATCAATTTAGACATCATAAAGGTATTTTCTACTGCTGGTTATTGATTGGTTTCAGACTTTTTGACCTCATTTGTGAATTATGGTTGTCCTTTTGCCCTTTACATTTTTTAGTGATTGATCAATAAATTATGTTGCATCTCTGCAATGTCCAGGAACGAAATAAACCAATTGAACCGCCAAAAAAACCCGAAAGGGCTCCTTTCTTTTTGCCTTCAGTCCCTTCTCTTTCTGGAGATATATTATTTAAACCCAGTGGGTCAGTGGAAGAGGAAGCTAAAGGTGATGAAGTAGAAGACACAAGAATAAAGTCTGGTCTGGCACCATCGCAATTTGTGCAACTTCTTCACTCGTCTGCAGAAATGAAGAATTGTAAATATCTTATCTTTTAGTTTTCATTTGTGATTCAGTTGAAAGGTTTCCTTCTTGATTGCAGTAAGATCTGTGCAAAGACATGATAGTAAATTGTGTATTTTTTGCAGTTTCAGCATTTACTGATTATATCAAAAGTTTATCTCCATCAACTCTGGATATGGAACTTCGGATGCTTCAAATTGTAGATGATGATGACCAAGAACCTGAAAAGAGGCCAGAATTATTTTCAATCGAACTGCTTCTTGATTATTTTATACACGAGACTTCATGCAGAAACAATTTTGACTTTGTACAAGCTGTCATCAAGGTGTTTCTGAAGGTACAGACTTCTCCTTTATTGTGTATTTTTTCACTATCAACGGAGTTGTAGCATTGTCCGAGGCTTTTTAGAGCTTTGACAAAATTCCAATATCACATACCTAGAAGCAAGAACTCTTAATTTTCAAACTGATATGTTTTTATAAAAGTCACTGGCATGAGTGATCTTTTATCAAATTTATGAATCAAGAGAAATCCTTAAATTTGCAAGTTTCCAGTTGGTCTTCAGTGGCCCTCAACTGCTTGTTTAACCTCTTTCTTTTTCCATTGTTTTCTTCCTTGACAGATCCATGGCGAAACAATTCGGTGCCAATCAAGACTGCAGGATAAGGCAAGAAAGCTCCTAGATATTCAAAGCAAAACATGGCAGAAAGTAGAAAATTTGTTTCAGAGCACTAGTTGTGTGGTAGCTTTTCTTAGCAACTCACGGTTTTGAGTGCCCTGAAATTTTGTCATGTATTTCTGATTTTCTACATATCCATCCCCAATTTTGTATCATGCTTAGGAACAGTTCCGTGTAATAGATAATATTTCTGTTGCATTCTCAAGTTGGCCAGAGTTGATGCTTGCTTTTTCATTCGATCAACTGTCTTGGCAATTGTTAATCGAAGCCAGGACTGATAATGAGTCGGGACTTGAGAGTTGCAAACTTCTTCAACTGAAATTGTTTATTTCCATGGAGACTCAGTTCCAGGGAAGACGATGAGTTATTATTTCCATGGAGACCCAGTTCCAGGGAAGACGTTGAGTTATATATTTGCAGATGTCTAGGGAAATGGTGAAGATTTCACATCGTCTTAAAAATTCGGTTGTACTATAGTTTTCAAATGCGATCAACAGATTTTTACAGTGTATTATTATCTTCTGTAACTGTGTCTGCCTCTGCAAGATGGAATAGTTTTACCCTTGCCCTGCAAGGTGGATTATTTTTCTTTTGGACTGGGATATAAAACATTTATTTTACGTACATCATATTAACAAACGTAATGTCTACATAGAAAGGAAACGACAAAGCCAATAAAACACATGATTGTTTGTACATGAGCATTTAAACACTCATTTTCTGGTAATTTGATTTATACATTTATAAGGTAGCAATGCCAGTACCCGATTGCTATATTCTCCAAGCGCCCATATGGGAAAGATATTTCTGTAGGCAGAATAACTGATCATGCAATTTTTATTGAAGACTCCCATGATTTGCTGTCCAAATAAAAAATTGTAATATTTTAGGATGAAAAGTGTGTCATGCAGAGATTTGAATTTAACCCATCTTTCGAGATTAGAAAGAGAAGTGCTGCTAAACTAATAGTTTATGTACCTGTTGTGGGAAATCTCCATTTTCCATCTGTGAATTAATCAACAGCTTTGCTGCACGATGCAAGGGGATCGGATCCCTCTCAGCCTAAACAGTCAAAAATGGTAAAATAAAACAAAACAAGTGAATTGTTATCTACTATATCTATAGACACAGGTTTTGTAGGAGAAACACAGAGACTGCAACGCACCTGGCCTGCTTCAATCAGACCCAACATTGCCCATCCAGTATTCACTATGTGTGGTTTGTTCCCTTCGAGATTTGTGTATACCTATTAGTCCACTCACAGAAGAATAGACACCGTTACAAATATGTATGTAATAGCATCATGCTGCTATTGTACAATTCAAAATGTGCTCTTGACGGATAGTCTGGTGACATAATATATAACAGCAAATGCTGTTATTATCTAATCGAAACTATTCTATTGTCGACCAGTCTAGCAGCTTATGTTGTCAGAATGTGTTTCTAAACTATTAGGTAGGTCACAATCCCTTAATATAAGATGCTAAATTGTTTGACAAGAGGACATTGCCGCTTCTATAGCTACAATCATACATCCTCCGCTTCCTTAAATTATAATAGTCACAAACTAAACAGAAAAACCTCCTAAACTCAGCAAATCAACCCAATGGTGTGAGTTGAAAATGAACATAGATAATTAGAATTTTACCAAAACATATATGGATTCCCAAAATTTATTGATCCTTACCTTGTTTTGGCATGATAGGTAGCTCTCTCCCCAGCCGCCCGAACCAAGTTGTTTGGACAGTAAGAAATCACATGCTCTTCTAATGCTATGGCTAGTATGGTAGGTCTTACCGCCAGCCACTAACCCCTTTATCCCAAACCATGTTCCATAGGTGTAGCAGACTCCCCAGGACCCATACCTGCAACATTAATTGATTGATATAAGGTTATATTTGCTGATTGGATTTAGATTATGAGGTAGAATTAGATTGCATTGGATTACATTAGATTGGAGAAGACAACACTAATCGAGTGATGTGTTTGGTACCACATATGATTAAGGGATTAGATTAATTGAAATATGCTATTATATTACATGGCCTAGAAGGATCACATTGGATTAAAGACGATAACACCAATCCAACTTGACCCCAACCTTCTGGTGGGATTCGGAATCCTACGACGAGCCTAGTAGGATTAAACATAATCCAAATCAAGGTCGCTTTTAGGCTACCAAATATTTCACTAAGATTAAAAATCACATCTAGTCATATTAATTTAATGCCATTCTAATATTTCAGTAAGAGAAACAAACTACCATGAGCCATCAGGTAGTTGTATGTCCTCGATGAATTTAACTGCCTTTGCAATACATGCTTCAATTTCTTTCCTCCTATGTCCTGGATATAATTTCATGAATGATTTAAGGCCTTCAATTGATGCTGATGTGCATTCCACGTACCTACATTTTTTTTTATGAGGATATAAAATGTCATAAGATCTTTTGTGCCACTATTTTATTTGTTTTCGACAGAAAACAAAGTAATTTTGTATCTTACTGATAGTCAATAATGATGTCTCCAAATGTTTCAGCTGGATTGATCATCTGGGATTGAAAAGTGTGTCAGATCCTCTCAAAAAAGTTAATTAACCACATGTAATTAACGTACTCTAAATATCCATTGAAAAGGACAGAATTGCTTCATCACCTCCAACCAGGCATAGGATCTTGTGAGTTCATACGATGCAAATCCTCCAGTACTGTTCTGTTGTGTCAAAGAGTGAAGTTATTGGAAACTTATAAAACGCACACATGGAAGCATGACTCTACAACGTTGATAATGTTTTCTTGTCAGACTCATATTGTCAGGCATATATTTATAATGAGTGATCTCGACCATACATTAAGACAAGAATCAATTTGATCAATGATCTGTATGTCAAACAATGTGACAAATAAGAGAACAACACTCGCGGCATATATAAAAACTTGAACAAAGTCCCATGATTATACTTAATCGAATCAACTTCTAATGAATTATATAAATACTAATTAAAAGTAGTTTTTACCTGTAGGGATAATATCACATTAACAGCATCATATAGTTGATCCGCTTGTATGGCTTCTCCCACAATTTCAGACGGCATAAGTGATAGTAAGAGTGCCGCCTGTAATTAGTTGGTGTAAGTTTTTCAAAGTTGTTTAAGCTACAAACTAACAAAATATTAGGTGACAATCATAAGGGATCAGCAAATAAATTAGCTTGCATTATATATTGCCATGTTCATATTTTATATACCAATCAACTGTTTGTTCCTTAAATATAGTCAGTTGAGATGGTATAAATCGCTTTATTCTTACATAAATTAATGTCATGTTTATATATATAGAACTTTAAGGGATGTTCAAATAAGCTTATTGAGGGACACTTTTGTAGAGCTCATTCTATATTATATTTCCGAACCATCTATTTTCGAAGTATTCTCTCAAAAATCATCTTTGTGAAATCACTAAACCATTTAACCAGCTCCTAATGCACATCATGTGTTGCATTATGTGGTCAGTTAATGTAATCAGAAAATGCAGTTTCTCCAATATTATTTTATGCCAACTCAAAACCCTCAAGTATATGTTGTAATTGAGGTACAAGGCAAAGGATTACCTTCAAACCTTCTGCCGTACAATCTGAGACAGGCCAACCATTGTCTGTAGTAGAGAAGGGCCATCCACCCTTCGAAATGTGGCGGTACCAATAACTAAGATTGCCAGAGCTGTTTGTCTTAACCTTAATTCACGCACCAAAACCCAGTTGATTATAGTTAATTGGGGATGTCATATCTTAATTATATTATATTATGTTTTGGTAGTGATCAATTAAGTTTGAGGTTAAATACTTGTGTGTTTTTTATGAAATTGTGCGCCTTCTGAAGCACAAAACCAGATTCATTGACAAGGTTGGTTGCAAGGATTGCTTGCACAGCCAAAGAAACATCCCAAAACTGAGATCCATTGTATCCCTACATGTCATCAAAATAATGTTTAATTAGTCCCACATCCTTTAAATATAATTATGTAATCATTGATTAATAATTAAACAATATTAATTATTCATTTGAGGACCTGCATTTTCATTCCATCTTCTGCAACCCAAAGATAATCTTTGATTCTTGAAAGATGGTTCTTGTATGCTTTTGAATTTGAATCCTCCACCCAACAACAAATCATGTTTAGTACCTGTTGATCATGAAGAAAAAAACACTTGGTCCGGTAATTAATCTTGAAAAAACCCCAAAATAAATTGATAGAGTCTGCTTTCTTTCTTGCATATTTTATCTTTTGTTTCTTCTATTTTTATTTTTTAAGCAAACCTTATTGACAGGTCCAATGCAAATATACTGAGTGTTTTCATCCTCATAGTGTATGTGCTGCATTACAGTGCGGAGAGCCTTTTGCCTTAGCCTTGAGAGAATGGCCATTTCATGAGAAGAGGCTCCCCAACCTTTTGAAGACTCCCCCACAAGATGTCCTGCAAAATGGGATGTGGATAATACAAGTCCTCCTGCAAGCAAATTATTTACAAGAGGAAGATTGTTTTAGTTTATCTTTGTTAGGTTTCTTTGGTAATATTGGATTTGGATTGTTAAGCAAAAGGAATTACAGGCTTCAATGAAACTGAAATTGTGATTTCAAATCAAATCGGATTGGATATCATTAGACTATAAAACATATCAAGATTAAAGTACCAAGGTTGAAATGTCATAATTTGATTGATTTCAACTGATAAATTAAAGGTTGGGATTAGATTATTGGTGCAACTAAACCCATAAAAGAAGTTTAATTAGCATTTGAGCTATCAAACCCTAATCAAACCTAATTAACAAACTATTAGTACAAGGAAAATGGGAGGCCCAAATCTATGATCTAATTAGAAGTATCAAGAATATTTCTAGACCTAGCCTAATAACACCACCACACTTTTCCTTTTTCCTTTTCTCTTCTTTCTTACGTCAAAACTTCAAATTAGGTCGTACATCTTTGTCTACTGTTTTAATGTCATTCGAACCAAAGTTTATGAACTAACCACAACCACACACTTTTTAAATTATATTTACTTTAAAAAGTTAAATTATTATTGGTATATGTCTTATATTTTAAACCTACTTGATTATGAAAAACATGATCATGTCATGAGATCAGATTCGATTAATAAACTAGGAAGAATAAAATCATCCCGATTCTAACTTCTTTGAATTCTTATGACTCCATCTGATATTGAGTGGGCCTCACAACCTTCCACCAAATTTGACTTGCCTGTTGTCAGTTTTTTTTTTTTTTTTCTTTTCCGGATGCCTGTTGTCAGTTGACTCTTTCTTTTTTACATATTTGTTGTTTAATCTTTTTATTTTTCTGGTAAGTGTATTTTAGTCCTTTGACCTGCACTGCTTTGCACTTCATTGGTTACTGCATTGCAGCATCCCCAAGACTCAATCGTGCTTTCAAATACATATATATATATATATATATATAATAATATGTGATGCGGTCCTAAACTGGTTTTCCATTTTTCTTAATTGATTAAAAATATAAAAATCTATCGTTTTGCCATAGATATGAAGTAAGAGTGCTCATAACAGTCGAGAGAGATGTATTAAAAACCAAAAACAAAACAGTCTAGATATATAAGATCCCGCGAGGGATGTGATGAAATATTACTATAAAGAGAAAAGAAAGGTAGGATGTGGAAAAGACAAATAAAGCATTAAATTACTAAATTATCTTCATATAGTATTGAACTTAGGTTTTATGTTTTTTTTTAGAATCTTTCTTATTGAGAGGGCCGATAGCATACTAAACTCACACGCACTATACAGATGCTATAAAACTCAAAGCCATGATCTTTTTGGGGGGGAGGGGGGAGGAAGGTGAGGGGGTATATTTGCTCCAAACCATTACACTAGTGGGTCCTTTGCAACTTAGGCTCTATTGAGATGAACGTTAAAGGATTGGATTTGACAACAAAGTTAAATTTACTAAAGAAAACTAGATATATTAGATTGTATGCATTTGAAATAATTAGATGTAGAACATTTGGATGATTTAGATTAAAGTGACTATATGCAATGAGTCATTTGAAATCCATTTTCTTTTTTTTTTCTTTTTTTGTATTCAAATCTTGATAGACATATAGACTATAGTAATATAAACATCCAATTTAACTTTACAATGTCACCTAAATTCCTAAATTTGAAATCACTCGATCCAAATGGACCCTTATATAATATAATTGGCAAGGGTCTTTATTTGCTTAAGTTTGATTCAAAAAGAAATTTTCTTAAATAATATTTTTGCAGTTAATATTATATGTATAAGATGTTATTTTATTTATTTCTTTAACGAAAAGGGTAGAAAGAATGCGTAGCACCTTAGCACATAGATTTCTTGCTTGGTCCCAATCAATCAAGTGATAGGGAAAGGTATAAAGCTCTCTTCTGAGTGATAAAACAAGGCCGTTGATGGGACCCACAAATCTCTTCCCATATAAATATGACATGGGCAGATAAACCATCCTGCAGTGACACCACATTCGACCTGCACCATCATCATGCATAATTAATTCATTAATCCATTTCATGATTGACTTTTAATTTCTTAAGCTTTTTGTCTGTATTCTGTAGCTATAATTAATTAGCAGATTCTTTCGTTAATTTTCTCCGATCACATGCATTCATAGATAATATTCTTGCACATTATATATGTTATAAACAAAGAAGAAGACAACAAAAGAAAAAAACAATACAAAATATAAGCGTTTTGAACGCAAGATCTTATATTCGATTTCTTACTTTTAATATATCGTATGTATAAAAGAAAAATAAAAAGCTTTTAATACGTCTACACACCTGGGTGTATTGGGAGAGAGTAAGGTAAAAGCCACAACTCCGGTGGCAGTGGATTGTTTCCACTCCATTCGTAGACACCAAGGACCTGCCAATTTTATTTCCAAATTAAGCTACAGTTAAACATATATTAGTGATAATTAAGAAGTGATACATTAATCCTAAAAACATCTTGAATAATATATATGATGGCTCCTCAAATCAAGTGTATAAATTACCAATCTAAAGAGAAAACCGTGCAAGATGATGAGTATTAACATATGGCGGTAAAACAATCAAAAAAATTTATCAATCTATGAACAAATAAATTTGCATTTTGTTTTGGCTAATTTCATAAACCTCTTAGGACCACAGTAATTAGTGGAGGGCAATGGCAGCTTAATTTGTTAATAAAAGTGTGCTTACTGAAAGCCACATCTTTCCCCATGATGGAATGAAGGTAACCCCACCACCATCAAGAATCCATTTTCTTGCCCTATCCATGGCGCCATCACCACCGTCCATTTCCTCTCCAAGCAATCTCAAAGTGACATAGGACAGAGCTGTACAGAACATTGTGCTGGGGCCTTCTATGTGCAATCCCCAACCCCCATCTATATTCTGCAATTCATTGCACCCAAAAAAACATTAGCAATAATACACTTGTAGTAGTCACGAGTTAGTGGTCTCAAATTCGGATCCCTATAACACTTTAAGAGCGTGTGTATGAGAAAACTCTCTTACCAAAAGATAACCATAAATATTAAAATGGATTGTGGGTATTAATACTTCCATTCAAAGACAGAAGAATTAGGTGGTTTGGTTAATTGGTTATGTCAGTCAACCCATATCCAATGGATTTGTTAGTTCATATATATAATTTAATTAATTACATCTAGAAGATAATTTGATTGGTTCCAAATAAATGGCCAAAGTCAGCCTAGTATTAAACACATCAATTACTACTTTTTGTGGTCGATCATGTCATCAGCTGTCAATTAATCTCACTAAAAATCATTTCAAATGACAAGTAGCATTCGGGAAATTAAGAAATTGATATACCTGATGGTTGTACAGATAGCGGCAGATCTCCTGTTGATGCTCATGCGCCAAGATTGCATGAAGGGGCCCTGTTACAGATAAGCCAATAACCTAGGACAAAACCCCATTGCTTAAATTAATTAGTGCGATATAAGAGTAGACATCTTGTATGATGGCTATCCCACACTAACACGGAATGCCACTATGACGGTATTCTAAATCAATCACTACAATATATAAAAACAATTGACAATAACAATAGATGATAATATATATATATATATATATATATGTGTAGCATATAGTTGTGGATGGTTTTATCAATCACTACAATACCCTAGACCCTAACTATTAATAATTGAACGAAGTTTTTCTTGACAAGAGACTTGTAGTTCATGTGGTTAAAAGCAGTTATTACTGCATCTGAAGTCTGGGGAGACTTTAGAAAAAGACAAAAGAGAGAGAAATTTTTTAAAAGAAGCCAAAATGGACAAAATTGCCCTTATTTATTTTTTGATTTCCTAAGGAATCCTTTACATTTGCATGTCTTTAATTTGAAAGTTGAGAGGTTTTTCTGTCTTTTTTTAAAAAGCTTTGGCTTTTTCCAAAAATGAAAATTTTTTGTTGCCTGAAACCTAAATTTACTTAAATAATTAATAATGATAGATATATACATACAAACTAACATTATATTTTCTCCTTTCGTTTTTTATTTTAATTTTTGAATTGTGTTTCTCTCGGGTACTTGTGGACTGCAAAGGATTCCCAAAACCCTAAGGGCATGTTTACGTATCAATAATGGAGAAAGTAAGGAATCGGAGAATTTAGGAATCGGAGAACTACTGAATCGGTATGGGAAGAATCAATCCCATTAAGCTGTTTACTAAACATATGGAATTAGAAAATGAATGGGATTGATTCCCATTGTAATTGTTTACTAATTTGCATGAATCAGAATCCAAATTAATTTTAGAATTATGGTAAAGTGGTAAGGATATTTTTGGAAGTTATTAAGAGAAAACAGGAATGGGAATCGTATCGACTACTCCCCCCTAGTTGATCTGATACCTAGTTTTGAGGGAATGTGATTACGGATTTTGAGGTGGGCCCACTTATTTTTTCATTCCTGATTGCAAGTAAACGCAGGGGAAGTCAGGAATGGAAATCATTCCCTTTTCTCCCATACCCATTGCTGATACGTAAACATGCCCTAAATTTCTTGTTCGATTTCCATGTTTTGTGGGATTCCTTATGGACAATGAAGAAGGATTGAGAGAAAGGGGATATATGGTATATTGGCCAGCTAGGTACTTACGCAGTGTATTATTGTAGCACCAAAAAGGGAACAAAAACAAATAAAAGAGAAGAGGTAAACCCCCCTTAGTCTGAGCTGCTGGAAGTGCTCTAAAGAGACAGGCAAAAAATTCTCAGATTATAAATAAATAAATAAAAATATAAAGAATTAAGGAAAAGAGAGGTGGAAAATAGGACCATCAATAATGAAGGCAGCCAGCTTGATTTTAATGTAAAGTTGTTTTCTATACAATTGTATATTATTAATTGTAGGACATTGTATATATAAACAAACATTTGATGGGGATTAATGTATATAAATCATATACAAATATGACTACGACATAGAATTCATCCGTTATATATATCTTGAAAACCAAGAGAAAGGGAGGGGAAGTGGGGAGAAGAGGGAAAGGGGGACCATTGCATTGGATCATTGTTACAGCAATGAAAAGTTTTTATTAAAGGGGAGAAAAGAAAGTCTTGCTTATTGATTTGAACTCGTAAGTTCGAATAGACTAAAAAAATATTCATTTAATGGATACTTTCATTATCATCGTACACTTATTATCTTATTATATGAAGAAAATGACTATGACGTTAAATGTATCGACAGTTCGTTTGAACGACTAAAAAAGGGGGAAAGGGGACCATATATGTGATGAAAAGGAATTATACAATATATTATGTTTGAATGAATGTTCCATATGAAATTACAGAGGCATTTTACATTAGTGTTTAATATTATAAGGAACTTTATCCCTTGAACTTTCATAAATTTTAGATGAATAATGGCATTATCCCTTCAACTTTCATAACTTTATCCCTTGATCGAGAGCCTAAATACGTACTTATGTAACTTGAGGTATACATCTTTAAGCAAATCTCTAAAATGCTAGAGTTAATTCACGCAGAAAATTTTAGCAAATCCTTCAAAATTAAACATCTATTCCTATAAATTTAGTGTGAGGCTGCAGAGTTTTGGATCTTTCTTCGGGGAAGCTTACCGAAATATTATTTTTTTGAAGTAATGTTAGAGTGGATGCATCTTTAGATTATTTGTTAATGTATTCGGACTAACTTATTACATCAATTATTATGATCAGTTAATAATTTACACATGTCACTTCTCGTGTGTCACGTCATGTAGTATTACTTTTTATTATTTTATTTGACTTTAGAAGTTTAGAACAACGTGAATGGTTTTGCATGAGTAGTTAGTTTTTCACCTCGTTTATATGGTTGGTAAGGCTTTTGAACCAAAACATGAAAGAGAATATATGGTAATTAAGGTCAATGTGTATAACCCAACCTTAGTCTTATTATAGGAGTAGAAATTATGAAAAGGTATTTGTATACACATAGTAACATATATAGGTTAAGTATTGAAATTAATCACAGGGGAGCATTTACCCTACCCGAGATCCTAGGTTCGATTCTCCTACCCCAATTTCGTTTGTATAAAAAATAATAAATAAATAAATAAATATTGAAATTAATCTTACCAAGCCAGGTAGAAGAAACAAAGGTCCCCCATAGTCACCAGGCCAGAAACCATCCTCAGCCTGCAGAGTGGAGTAAAAGCTCAAGGCCCTTCTCAGTGTGATCCCCACTGCTTCCTCACTTATTTCTTCTTCATCACTTCTCACTTTCACCTGAGCTGGTACTGGCTTCATTTCACATGCTTTCTCCTTTGCAAACTTTGTATTCAAATATATATATGCGCATACAATTAGTTAATTAACCCAAATTAATTAAAGTCATTTCATATATATCAGAAAAATGAAATATTTATGAGAGAAACCATGCACAGTGAGAGCTGCCTCACCTGAAGTCTCATTAAGAGATCGGAGCTATGTTTGGATTGAAAACGATTCTTGCGAAACTCATGACGAGCTTTTTCCACTTGAGCTCTCTCTTCTGGTGTTCCAAGATTTGGATCAAACTCCCAATATTGTCTTCCAATGTGATTATTTACACTTGTAAGCCATGGATCTTTGCCTTCTGAAAGCTTCAGTCTCCACATTATTCTTTTACCTTCTAACAGACATGAAACAATAGTATTATTATAACATATAAGAATCTGATATCATATCTTATAGTAGGGAATGTGATTTTGTGAGTGGAGATTACATAATTCATTACAAACCCACCCCAAAAAAAAACCCCCCAAAGAAAATTATGTTCTATCTATCTAAGAAGAAATATACGGTGGCTAGCTAGGGTTTATAAGCATCAGATAACTTTCAGAGGAAAGTGTACAAGAAAGAGAGGGAAGGTTTCCTTAGCTATTTCACTTACGATTTGGATTAGGAGAAAACTATATAACTTTAATGTGACTGTGAATTTGTGAGCCACAGTAACGTCCTTATACATATTTTGCACATGACATGATTACCAAACTACCCCCCATCAATTTGGTCTTGGACTTTTATTTTATTTTAAATTTTTTGTCCTATGGCACTTGACATCTTAATATCCATCCCCACGAGAACCCAAATTTAATTAATTAAGATAATGCTAAACCCTAAAGAATATACTTGTAGAATTAGACTTGTGTGTACTTCCCACATTAATTTTCAGTCCAAAGACATCCATACATGTACTGTATATGTGTGTCTCATTGTGTGTATATATAAGGACCACATTGTTGAACATAATTTTTTAAATGAAGAAAAGAAATTAGGACCACATTGATTGTCATCGCTGCGATCATTTTAGTGTTTATCGAAAATATTGTATTGGTTATTAATATATTTATTCTTTTTTCAATTAAAGGTAATGTAAATGACCCATTAGTGTAGTGGTTTGGAGTAAATACTTTCTCCAGGAAAGATTTTGGTTCGAATCGTACCATCCGTGTGTAAGTTTAATATGTTACCGCTACTTTCGATAGGAAAGTTCATGAAAAGTTGGTGCTGTGTGGTTGTTGAGATTTGAAGAACTATTTGGACACATCCCCTTCCCTTCTAACTAGATCTTTTAAACAAAATATATTTGGCCAGAATCCTCTATTCCTTCCTAACTACTAATTAATATTAAACATATTATAGGAAAAAATATATATATCACTACGGCTTCGACAATTTTTCTTTGTGCACCTTACTTCAAAAGCTGGGTGTTTTTTTTTCTTAATCAATCATAATACATCAACTTATTTGTTCTAGACCTCTCCATCCCTAGCTAGGAATAATTCTACCTCACATCCTTATTTTGGTTTCATTTGAGCAACAAAAACACAAGTAATGAGAGTCATTTATAGTGAGGGCTTTATATATGACCCTTAGGTAAGGCTATCTCTTAACCGTTGGATAAGAGCTAACCAACTGGGCACTCATAACCGTAGCCCACAATTCACAGTCTTCAACCCAACCCATTTCAGAAACAGTTCCATCCTGAACACAATTCAAACGCTTATTCTGTGTGGTGCAAGAATTCTATAGACAAGGTCCTCACTATTAAGAGATATGACCTCATTTAAGAGATATGATCTCTTGATCCAACAATTAAGAAACATGACCTCATTTAAGGATCTTAGATAAGGCCCTCATTATAGAATGATGCCTGCATGGTGTTAATATTTGGGTTTTGATAATGTCCTCATTGCTGAGGGTCGAGAATGGCTCATTCATGCTCTTAAGAAGGTTTTTCTCAAATCATAGTTGCAGGAGACTCAAATGTTAGCTTCTTATTGATTCTTTCTTGGACAAATCCTATGTTCTGTGGAGGATTTGTAATATTATCATTCGTTATATTCGTCAGCTAGCTACTTCTTTCCAACACATTCAATTTTATCACATGTTTCGTAAAGCTAACTTCTTGGACGATGCTATGACAGAATTAATTAGGGCATTCTGATCATGAAACTAATTTTATGGTGCCAAGTGCCATATGAGATATTTCTCTAGGCAGAATAACTGAGCGAGTAGTAATAATTATCAATTAAACAATATAATAATGTATATATTAAAATGGTAAATGTTATATCGCCACAAGTGTTTGGCTTCTATTGAAAATTGTAAATTCGGACCATTCATCAGGTTGATTCTTGCCTAAATTGAATGTGTGGTCTAAACTGAAAATGAGGCAAGACTGTTATCCCTCTACTAAAACTTTGTTAATACATGTGTTTGGCTTTATACTTGTTGAGGAAAATCTCCATTTTCCATTGGGTAATTAATCAAAAGTTCAAAACCTTTGCTGCACGGTGCATTGATTACCTTCAAACCTTCTGCACTACAATCCGAAACAAGCCAAGCCTGGTCTTGAGTGGAGAAGGGCCATCCACCCTTGGAAATTTGGAGATACCATTTCTCATTTTCAGGGCAATCTTTCCTAATCTTCAAACCGAAATCAAGCCGAAGTTAGAAGTTGTGAATGTGTAGTTTTAGCTATAGAAACTTAGAGTAAGCAACTTTATTTACTTCACAAAGGTTGATTTTGGGTTTAGTACCTGTGTGTTCTTGATGAACTTTTGAGCCTTCTTTAGCATTGAACCATATTCATCCTCGTAGGGTGAATTTGGCGTTGGCATTTAAAAGGTTTTTAAAATTTTAACGTTTTGATTTTTATATATTATTTTAATGCTTTAACTGTTTTCTTTTATTTATTATAGGAGTTAAAATTGTTTAATTTTTCAGTTTTTATTTTTTATTTATTTCCTTAATTTTCTGGTTTAATGTGGTGGATGTTACATGTTCTTGAATGCCTATAAAATGTCACTCCTCCTTCCATTTGAAACACACTGTTCGTAGGAATTTGATGGCTTAAGGTTCTTCTCTCAATGGCCGAAGCTCCCTATTTATAGGACTCCTAGAAATCCTACATATCTAAGGTATAATTACAATTATTATAAAAATAGGATTCCTACTAATCTAGGGTCTTCTTGATTTCTCCTTATTCGACTTGGATAAGACTCGAACCATCTTGAACTAGGAACTTTGACAACACTCCTTGTGACAAAAGGAATGATTTGGCTTCTTTACTTGATTTGTACGAAATCCTCATCTTCTTGCCCCTTTTTAGCTCAATTTCTCATATTTCCACAAATCCTTCACAAATCTCACAAAACATATTAAAACAAACAATTTAAATCAAGGAGAACAATAAATAAATAGGTAAAAGAGGTACAAAAAATATATATAAAATATATGCTTATCACACACCACAATCTGACTTCTCTCGTCTCCTACTTTCATACTTTCTCTACTTTCGACTATTATTTTTGGGCAACAATTTTGTGACTTGGAGACATTTATCCGATTATGAACGTGCTCATAGCGGATCTTGAGCTTATGTATTAGGGGTCGTATCTTGGAGTCTTATAGAACCGTCAGTACCTGACATCAAAGACATTGTCCTAAAGCCTTTGTAGCCTCCATACGTACATGTACTGACGGTCTACAAGACTTTAAGATACGATCCCTTATACACAAGCTCAATGTCTGCTATAAGCATGTTCATAGTCGGATAAATGTCTCCAAATCACAAAACTATTGCCCAAAAATAATAATCGAAAGTAGAAAAAGTAGGAAAATAGGAGAAGAGAGAAATCAGATTGTGGTGTGTCAAATGTGAAAGATGAGTGACCTTTTATAAGCATCTAAGGACATGTAACCTCCACTACAATAAACGAGAAAATTCAGGCATTCAATATAAAAATAAAACATAAAAATTAAATAATTGTAACTCCCATAATAAATAAAAGAAAACAGCCAAAATATTAAAACAAAAAAGGTTGAAATTTTAAAAACCATCAACGGTCAACATGTGGTGGTGCATGACAGTGTCGAGAGCCTTTTTGCCTTAGCTTAGAGAAGGGCCATCGCTTTAGAAGAATCTCCCCAAACTTGTTAAGATACTCCCACAACACGTCCTGCAACAGAGGATGAGGAAAATACAAGTCTTCCTGCAATGCAATTAATACGTTCTTCATCAAAATTAGACAATAATGAAAGGGCCCAAAGTATTTGGGCCATTGCTTTATGGGGTTGTCGAGTTGAACACAAACCTACCATGGGGTTGCATTTGTAATATCTAGTTGTTAGAAATAAATGAAACTTAGATACAATCAATAATAAACTATTTTAAACTAGATAGGGAATGAGAATCGAATTCGAGTGCAAGAGGCAGATTATTGTATTTTTTAAATATATAAAATGAAAATTGTTACTTTACTGTTAGTTGTTTAATAGTTGAGCCTTGACTTTAAAGGATTGATCAATAATAAACTATTTAAAACTAAATAAGAGAGGACAATGAACTCGAGTGCAAGAGGCAGACTATTGTATTTTTTAAATATATAAAATGAAAATTGTTACTCTATCGTTAGTTGTTTAATAGTTGATACAAGTACAGTCAAACATTCTTGAAATTGCAAGACTCATAAAATAATTCATATAGAAAATGAAATCTAAAGCTCTTCTAATCAACATCAAGATTCTTGTTCTTGTTTTTTATTTTTATTTTTTAAGTTGCTATATTGAAAAATGTTCTTTTATTTCATTTTGATAATTGATATGCTATACTTATATTATCTGAAATTAAAAGGTTAACAATATGAAAATTACGTAAAAAAATTATTTAAACCATTATCTTTTACCTTGGCGCATTGGCTTCTTCTAGCTCGATTCCAATCAAGCTGTTGGCATTCATGGGACCCACGTATCTCTTTCCGAACAAAAACGACATCGGTAGGTATACCAAACGACAATTACGCCACATTCGTCCTGCACTATCGACTTATCAGCAACACATCACGCTTTCTAATTTTAGTAATTTTATAAAATATTATTGTTATTTTCATGTCATCTCTGAAATATATATATATATACACAAAAATTCTTCTATGCGAATGTCCAGACATCATGTATTTTCTATTACCCTCCATGTTTTACTCTCAATTTACAATGATACGTGCGGACATCTAGATGAGAAAATAACTGTATATTATATATATATATATATATATAATCCCATTCTTCAAATAATTTTATTTGATGGACGCCTTTTAGGGTATTCTACAATTTTTTTTTTGTTCCAATGATTCAAACCATCTATTTTTTAGGTCTTCACTCATAGAGCATCCTTACAAAAATTAGACAAATCAGAAACCATTTAGACATCTAATTGTGTCATATAAAATCAATGAACACAGTGCTTCAAGATAGTACTAAAATTTCAATAATTTAATTGAGTGGTCAAATGATATCGGATTCAAGTAATTTTTTTGCAGAAATGATCTTTGAATAAACATCTACAAAAAAGACGATTTAGATGAATGAAATATAATGTAAAATGGGCTCTACAAGGGTGTCCTTCAATCGAAACTCACTATATAAAATGGGCTCTACAAGGGTGTATTTCAAAATAAAATAATTAAGCGGGTCGAGCAAACTGGGTAACAAAGACATCATTTTTTAGTGATGTGTGTGTGGCATACCAGTACTGTGGCCAGAAATTGTCGTGGGTATGAGTGCGTGATGGGTGTGCTATTGATCTTGACTTCTTGTCGAGCGACTGTGGCCGATAAAGCAACAAATTCTCGGCTATAAGGTTCTAGGTCTCGACTACAAGACTTTTAGAATGAGTGTGTGGTTTGATAGTGTACTGAGCTCGGTGGCTTGATGGTGGCATTGGACTCGGTAGCTCAGCGGGTTGAGATAGCTCGAGAAATGCGGATATTCAAAGGTATCTAAAATGAATGATTGAAGTGGGTTTTGAGTTGATTGGTGTTGGACCCTTGTTCCTTTTACTTCTATTTATAGACTTCACATCTTTCTTGGCCGAATTGGCAATCTTGGCCGAGCTTTTGATATGCGTCCAATAAGTTTTATGGCTTTCCTTGTACGCTTTCACTTGTGATTGGTCAAAATAGGCGGTGAAAAAGATGATCTTCGACAGCATTCTAACATTTTGAGCGGTGGAAAAAATGAACCTCGACTGCGTTGGGCGGTGCTGTTTTAACTTCATCGTTGATTGATCATCCATTCAACCAAAACAACAGAGACCAAAGACAGAGTTTGAATCACATTCAACCAAAATATGTCGAAACCCTTCATCTTAAGCAAGAGAAAGGCCCTCATGAAATAAATAAATATATATATATATTTAAAAACAAAAATAAATAATAATAAAAACCAAGAGAAAGGAACTTATAAATAGACCCCATAATTCAGCTCCCAAGCCAGCCAACACCTACATTGTAAGAAAAACATTTTATCCAAGAACCATCAAGTCTTCTCAAGAGGCCCCCCAGCATTAAAACTACATTACCATCCATGTTGATGCTCAAAAATGGCTAGGCCAAGATTGAGTCCAACTTAGTGATGATTGTGTGATGGATGATGGATGAAGGTGAAGACCTTAAGCATGTATGTAAAGACTTGGGCAAGTGATAAATGTAAAGAAGACAAGATGTACGTGGTTCACCCCTAATGAATGGGCTACGTCCACGGAGAAGTATATTCTCATTATAATAACGTATAAATACATTAATACATGGGGAGAGAGGTCCCTTCTAAGTTGAGAGAAGTCTCTATTTATAGGGAGGTGAGAGTGGGAGGTTTGTGTAGATTTCCGATGTGGGACTTTGCGCACGTCGTTGTGGAAGAGTGTCTTCCTTCGGCGTGAGAGAACAGTAGTCGTTTTGAGGCTAGATATGCTCGGTTGATTATGGTGTAAACAGTAGTCCCCCAAGTTCGCGGTCAAGAAGTGACTTCTGGGTTGGGAACTTGTGAGTTTTTGTGTAATCATGACCGAGCATTCCAGGTTCAGTGGGAGCCGTAGGGCAGTTCCTAGTCCCCCAAGTTGGCAAGCTAGAAGTTGCGTTATCACTGGTAGCTGTGTGAGCTTCTAGGATTATTTGGTATGAGCTTGTGTTAGCCTCAGTGATTGTTGGTAGCTGGGTACCTGGGCGTTTGGTGAGGAAGCCGGGTCTGGGCTGCAAGGGGCTGGGGCCTTGATGCTTCGGTGGCCTTGGGAAAAAGGGTTGAGCCTTTAGCACCCTTGGTATCCTTTAGTTTCAATGCTTCCTAAGCCATGCAAAATGTGGCCACAATTTTTTTTTTTTGTTTTTTTTTGTTTTTTTGTTTTGTTTTTGGGCAAGGATTTGTAAGCCATGCCTCCCAAAAAACTTTCATGGTGCTTGCCGTTCGGCAAGGAAGCCAAGCCCTTTTTTTTTTTTTTTTTTTTGGAAGGAGCTGGGCTCCTTTTTTTGTGGAAGGAGCTGGGCTCTTGGAGACTCGTCGAAATTAGGAAGCATCTGAAGCTTGGTTTCGGCAAGTGTTATATTGGAGCTGGGACTGTGGCTTGGCCATTTGAATTGCTCCATATTTTCAGCTAGTTGTCTTCAATCATGCAAACAATAATAACCACGTAAGCCATGCAAATATAATCATGCGAGCCATGCGAGCAATAATAATCATGTGGGCTTCCTATTGAATTCAAATGGTGGTTGGTCTCCTTGGCCCTGCAAAGTGATGCTGTTGGTGACTTGGAATATTTGGCAATTGCCAAATTGGAGCATCTTCAAAGTGGCCCGGACAACAATTATTCATATGCAATATTCATGAACCATATTGTTGAATAGGATTGTGCAATAGATTATTTAAATATTGCATGCTTGTATACAATATTTATATGTAAGAAGAGAAATCTTATCTGGAGTGATTTTTCCTTGGCCATGCGCAAGACATGCATGGTGATATCCTTGGTGCATTTGAGATATTTGGCCACCCATAAATTAAGACTTTCAATGTGACTGAAAGGTGGTTCCTTGGGTTGAAATGGTGGCTTCGAGCCATGATTTTGTTGAGCCTTGTGCACATGGGCTGGGCTTTTCCGTGTTGGTAGTGGTGAAGCTGCTAGGCCTTGGGCGCGAGCAATTGACTTCGGAAAAGTTTGTGGGCTTTTCAGCCTTTGTGCCTTGCCGAAGGCACAAAGTTGCATGTCGCAGGGTGGTGTGGTTGGGCATGAGGGTGCCGAAGGTATAGAGCTTGCGTGTCGCAAGACAGTGTGGCCAGGTATGAGGGTCCGTGAGTCACTTGGAGCTGGGCCTGTTGAGGTTAGAGCTAAGGCACGAGAGCTAGGCCCGTGTATATAGCTCTATATAAAGAGGCATTATCAGATCAGTCTCTCCAAATTCTAAACCTAGCGCCGCATCCACATTCCTGCGTTTCTCTCTTCCTCTTCGGCCCTGTCTTCCTATTCATTTCTCTTTGGCTATTTCTCATTTCTCTTCGGCTCTCTCTCTCTCCTCATTCGATCTTGTAGATCCAAGTCCAAGAGAAAACTCCAGGAGGCTATCTCTCAAGCCTTCTCCAAATTGTTGCTTATTGTAGATCTCGTCAATGGAGAAACTCCAGGAGGCCGTCGGTGGAAGGCTCAAGGAGGAGGAGTCCGAATTGAGCATGGTGAAGGTGCCTAGCCCAATGGTTTTGTTGAACTCATTGCCAGCTATCCCACCAGAAGATCCTTTGGGAGAGGACACCATTATGCAACGGGTGTTTGAGGTGATTGAGGTGCTCGTGGTTGTGTTTGCCATGGATCCCTCAGAAGTTACCATAGATGCCTTTCTGTTTCATAGAGGTAGGGTGATAGAGGAAATTGAAGGCATGATTCCAAATTGGGATCCGGATTGTGGATTGGAAGAGATGCAGCTTGCGGCGCTGGCACGTTGCCTAGATACCTGGAGGGTATATCTGCTAGATAGGAATTTTGTGGCCAGAACTGTTGTGTTGAGCAGTTACATGTTTTGTACAGGTAACATCCGAGACGAGTTTGGCATTTACTTAGGTGTGCTTGACGAGTTTCACTTCCAATTAGTGTATATGACCACAAGGCTCCGAGATTTCGTGGAGCAGATGGATGAGTTGATGATAGATGAAGCCCTATATGATTCTTCTGTTTCAGACCCTTCGGAAAGTGAGTCAGAAGAAGAGCCATGGGTGAGCTCAGCCATCGATAGTATTTTGAGAAATGCTATGTTTGAAGGATGACCCGTGCAGTGCCAGCAATACCATAGTTCATCTTCCAGGCTGTATAGTGCAATACCCATAGTCCCCCAAGTCCCCAAGTAAGAAGGACACTGGAGGGAGTGAACTTGGCATGAGGGTGCCGAAGGCGCAAAGATGCTTGTTGCAGGGTGAAGTGGCTGGGCACGAGGGTGCCGAATGTGATACCAAGCTTGCATGTGGCAAGGCAATGTGGCTAGGCACGATGGTGCCGGGGACAACACAAAGATCGCATGTCCTGAAGGCTTGACCTTCTTTATGTATTCTCGTTATTTATGTAAAACACTTGATATGATATTAGACTTGTTGTCATTTGATATCAATTGTGTCAACCATGTGATTGATGAGAATGAGCCAGAGTCGGGCGTTTTATTGAATATGTGCCGAAAGGCAAAAAGTACAAGAGTTGGTTGAGTCAAGGCTCGAGACCAAAATTTAAGAAAACATAAAAACATAATGTCTTAGGGTCTAGACATGCTTACTTGTAGTAGTACTTGAGATGATCGGCATTCCAGGAATGAGGCAAGATCTTGCCCTTGGACTCACGAAGTTGATAAGCGCCGGGGCGAGAGATTCTGGTAACCTCATAAGGACCTTCCCATGTTGGGCCCAAGGTACCTTCAGTAGGATTTTTGGTGGCCAAGGAAACCTTGCGCATGACCCAGTCCCCAACCTTGAAGGCACGGGGTTTGACCCGGGAGTCATAGTACTTAGCGATGCGCTGTTTGTACGCGACGTTGCGCATGTTGGACTGGTCACGGAGCTCACCAATGAAGTCGAGGTTTAGGGCTAACTGCTCGTCATTGGCTTCGGCCTCATAAGTGGAGGTTCGGTATGTGGGTAGGCCAATTTCCACTGGTGCCACGGCTTCAGTACCAAAGGAAAGGGAAAACGGTGTTTCCCCTGTGGAGGTACGGAAGGTGGTGCGATAGGACCAGAGTACTTCTGGGAGTAGCTCTGGCCAGCAACCCTTGGCTTTGTCAAGCTTAGTCTTCAAGGTCCTCTTGATAATCTTGTTCACGGCTTCGACCTGGCCATTGGATTGAGGATGGGCCGGGGAGGCGAAGCAAAGCTTTATCTTGAGGTTGGAACAAAATTGCTTGAACTTTGCACTGTCAAATTGCCGTCCGTTATCCGTGACGATGGTGTTGGGGATGCCGAAGCGACATACGATATTTTGCCAGACAAACGTCTCAATGCGAGCTGCAGTGATGGTGGCTAAGGCCTCAGCTTCAGCCCACTTAGTGAAGTAGTCGACAGCTACGACTGCATACTTGACCTGGCCTTTGCCCTCAGGCATAGGACCAATGAGGTCAAGTCCCCATTGCGCGAATGGCCAGGGACTGACCATGGCTGTCAATGGTTCAGCTGGGAGTTGAGGGATGTTGGCAAATCGTTGACACTTATCGCATTTCTGGGTGAAGGCCTGGGCGTCAGTGTGAAGTGAGGGCCAGAAGTATCCTTGCCTAATGGCCTTATGCGCTAGTGACCGAGCGCCTAAGTGACTACCGCAGATGCCTTCATGGATTTCTTTGAGGACATAATTACCTTCCTCCGGGGTCAGGCACCGAAGGTAGGGGAGACTGAAGCCACGCTTGTATAGGGCGCCATTAAGGATTAGGTATCGGGCAGAGCGATAGCGGACACGCCGCGCTTCAGCAGGGTCAGCAGGTAGTGTCTGGTTCTGCAAGAACTGAAGGATGGGATCCATCCATGTGGGGCTGTGATCGATGGCGCAGATGAGTGGTGCCCGTGTGCTGGGCTGATCCAAGATTTCCCTGTGGATATTCCGGCCGATGCCCTGCTCTATGGCCGAGGCTAATCTAGCCAGAGCATCGGCGTGACTATTCTCAGAGCGTGGCACCTGGCTTATGAGATAAGCATTGAAAGTTGTAAGCAAATGACGGGTATGTTGGAGGTAGGCTGTCATGGAGGCGTCCTTGGCGGTGAAGTCTTGGTTCACTTGGTGAACAACGAGCTGTGAGTCGCTGAATATTTGAATTTACCTGGCGTCCATCTCCTTGGCTAACCGAAGGCCAGCCAAAAGTGCTTCGTATTCGGCCTCATTGTTGGAGGCATGGAATTTGAAGCGAAGGGCGTACTCAAGGACAAACTTGTCTGGGGAGATGAGAACAAGGCCAGCTCCACATCCCTGGGCATTGGAAGAGCCATCTATATACAAGGTCCACAATGGCTGAGTCAAGTCTAGAGTGCCGTTGCCGGCGACGTGGACCTGGCTTGATGTAGGAGTAGGCTCGATCGTAGTCTGTGAACTGGCCATAGTAGAGGGTTTGGTGAATTCAGATATGAAGTCAGCCACGGCTTGGCCCTTTGTGGCTGGGCGGGGTTTGTAGTGGATATCAAACTCACCAAGTTCGATGGCCCACTTAACTAACCTCCCAGAAGTCTCCGGTTTCTGCAACACTTGCCGGAGCGGGTGGTTGGTTAAGACATGGATGGTGTGAGCTTGAAAGTATGGTATGAGACGCCTAGCCGAAACCACCAGGGCGAATGCCAATTTCTCGATGTCCGGGTACCGAGCCTCGGCATCTTGTAATGCTTTGCTGACGTAATGCACTGGGTGCTCAGCACCCTCCTTTGTCTGGATGAGTACGGAACTAACCGCTGTAGCCGAGATGGAGAGATAAATCATGAGGGTGTCTCCGGGCTCAGGTGTGGACAATAAGGGGGCTCGGCTCATATACTCAACGAGCTGGTCGATGCGGGGTAGGGGGAAGCTATCCTTCGGGCAGGCCCGATTGAGGTTGGTGTAGTCGACACACATGCGCCAGCCTTTGGTGCCCTTTCGAACCATCACCACATTGGCCAGCCAGGTGGGATAATCCACCTCTTTGATAAATCCAATGGTGCTCAACTTATCCACCTCTGCCCTCATGGCCTCATATCGCTCTGGGTCATAAGCCCGACGCTTCTGCCGAACGGGTCGGACGGCAGGGTTAATGCTTAGCCGATGGGAGATGATGTCTGGTGAGATGCCAGGCATGTCATTGTATGACCAAGCGAAGACCTCAGAGTTAAGACGGAGGAAAGTGATAAGATCAGAGCGAAGTTCCTGTGAGAAGGAGGTGCCGATCCTGACCTGCCGGTCCGGGATGTCTTCATCGAGAGTAACCAGTTCAAGGTCCTCCACAGGCTCGGCCTGTTGGGTGACAGATTCCTCCCTAGGGTCTTCTGGGCGCTCGGTGCCAGCTCGAGGTGGGGCTGGAACCTGGGTTATTGCAAGGGCCTCACCCCTATGCTGGCGATTAGTGGACTTCACTACTGAAGCATAGCAACTTCGGGCACCAAGTTGGTCGCCACGCACCGTACCTGTCCCATAGGGCGTGGGGAATTTTAGTAGTAGAATATGTGTGGAAATGAATACCTTCATTTGGGTCATGGCCGGGCGTCCAAGGATGACATTGTAGGCTGTTGGGCATTCAATAATGAGGAAGGGAGTGGTGATTGTCATCCGCTGGGGTGCTGCTCCAATAGAGATGGGGAGATGAATGCTTCCAATGGGCTGGACCACCTCACCAGAGAAGCTCACCAGGGGTGTAATGTTCCGGTTGAGTAAGTGAGACGGGACCTGGAGCTCGTTGAAGGCCTCAGCAAACATCACACTGACCGAGCTGCCGGTGTCCACCAAGATACGCCCAACATCAAAGTTAGAAATGTCGGCGCGGATAATGATTGGGTCATCATGGGGGAGAATGACACCACGCTCCTCCTCCTCGCTGAAGGTAATGGGAGCCCAGCCTGATTTATGTGTTTTTGGCAAGCGTCCCTGCTCAGCGCTGAAGACCTGATGCGCATAGATGGAGCGGACATAATGCTTGATGGAGTTGTTAGATGTTCCAGCCAGGGTAGGACCACCACTGATAGTTGAGATCATGTTGATCTGCCGTTGGTGAGGGTTAGGTGGGGGTGGGAGATTGTGCACGTATTTGTCCAGCTTCCCTTCGCAAATAAGTCCCTCAATGATGTTGCGCAAGGCAACACAAGATTCAGTATCGTGGCCACCGAATTGATGAAAGCGACAGAAGACCCCGGTGTTAGGCATAGGCTTGCTGCCTGGTCTCCGAGGGGGAGGCTTGGGTATGATAGGTGCCTCGTGCACCAGGAGATTCTCGTAGGTAGTGTTCAGGGTGGTGAACACCTCGAACCTTGGCTTGGGTGAGAAGGGGAGTGGAGCCCGATCACTCCGATCACTTGTCCCATGTGGGTTGCCTCTGCTGGACTGGTGGTGGTTGCCGTGTCTGCCCCGCTTGTTATTGTTGAAGGTATGCTGGTAGCTATCCTTCCTTTTGGGGTGCTGGGCATCCTGGGTGCTTGGGGCTGGAGTAGAATGTTGAGGTGGGGCCGGGGTGGGTGTTGAAGCAGGTGGAGGTTTAGCAAAAGGATTACGCACTGGGGTGGCCGGGCCACGCTTGGAGTTGAAGTACTCAGCTTTGGCGTGAACTGCCGCCTGCTTCATTAGCTCAGCATATGTGTTCCAAGGGTTGCTGTGCACCAAGTACCGGAAGTTGGATTCTCGGAGGCCACTCTTGAAAGCACCGAAGGCGGCACGATCATCAGTGTCTGGGCAGCGAGAGTATTCATGGCTGAACCTGGCTGCATACTCTCGAAGGGGCTCGTCCTCGCCCTGCCTAAGCATGTACAGGTCGTCTGCGGAGTAGAGGCGATCAGTCTGGATCATGAAATGGTCCAGGAAGGCCTGCTTCAGACTGTCGAATGTGTTGATGGTGCAAGGGTTCAACCTGTAGAACCAATTCAGGGCCGCGCCGCTGAGGGTGGAAGGGAAGAGGAGGCACATGCCTTCGTCAGTTAGGCCCTTGCACCCCAAGGCAGATTGGAAAGAATGTATATGGGTAAGAGGATCCTCCGTGCCAGTGTAGAAGGCGATGCGGAGGGGCTGGATTTCCTTCTCTTGGTGGTAGTTAAGGATGCGTTCCGTAAAGGGCCCAGGCCGTGGCTTCGCCCAAAGGGGTTGATGGGCGCGCTGCTGCTCGCTCTCCAGGCGTCGAACCTTCTCAAAGAGAAGCCTCATGGCCGGGTCGGCATGAGGGAGAGTCTCGTGTGCTGGAGGCCTGGTGTGTGGGTGGCCATGTGCTGGATAAAGTTCTTCGAACGCCTCGATGTGATAAGACTTGTAGTCTTCTAAGTAATCCTGCCCCCAGTTCTCCGAGTCCCCTAGTCCTTCCCCAGGGGGTAGCTGGGTAGGATTCTCTGGGGGGCCTAGGTGCGTCACCTTTGGGTCTTGGAGATCAACGGAAATATGAATGGGTTTCCCCTGACGGTCCAAGATACGATCCCTGCAATCCCTGTAGACCTTTGTTGGTTCATGAGGCCGGTCCCTTGGTGGGGAGATGCGGAGTTGCCGTGCCTTGGTTGTCTCCGGATGGAGGGGGCCTTTACCCTTGCTGGTCCTAGGCTGGATTGGGGGACTATGGTAGGAGTGCTCTGGCTGGTGTGGCTGGGTATGCTCATGTTCCCTGGTAAGACTGCGTTGGGAGCCCTGGGCTTGGTTCTTTTCCCAGTTACGCTTTAGGGTGCTGTAGTCATGCTCCAGCTCAACGTTCTTGGAAAGAAGATGGTCACACTTCTCGGACATCTTGATGACACTGGCGCGGAGGAGTTCCACCTCGGCCTGGAGATTGACCTCCGCCGAAGGTCTCCTCTGGGAGGTACCCTCCTGGGGGGGATGGTGCTGGGCACCGTGGCTATCCTCGGTAGGCATAGCTGAGTGTGGAGTGGAGAAGAGGCGACGGGCCCGGATAGGTGAAGGAGCCAGCTGGGCTGGTAGAGAAAAATGGGATTCAAGTATCGTTTCCCACAGACGGCGCCAAACTGTTGATGCTCAAAAATGGCTAGGCCAAGATTGAGTCCAACTTAGTGATGATTGTGTGATGGATGATGGATGAAGGTGAGGACCTTAAGCATGTATGTAAAGACTTGGGCAAGTGATAAATGTAAAGAAGACAAGATGTACGTGGTTCACCCCTAATGAATGGGCTACGTCCACGGAGAAGTATATTCTCATTATAATAACGTATAAATACATTAATACATGGGGAGAGAGGTCCCTTCTAAGTTGAGAGAAGTCTTTATTTATAGGGAGGTGAGAGTGGGAGGTTTGTGTAGATTTCCGATGTGGGACTTTGCGCACGTCGTTGTGGAAGAGTGTCTTTCTTCGGCGTGAGAGAACAGTAGTCGTTTTGAGGCTAGATATGCTCGGTTGATTATGGTGTAAACAATCCACATTTAAATTTGTACCAAACAAAAGGAGGAGTGGATCCCTCTAGTCTTGATGTCGGAAATTGATTGCAAAGTTTGCATATGAAGGCGATGATTATGGTAGTGTAGACAGGATTTGGAGGTTGGAGATGTTGATGATTGCATTAAACGTGAAAGAGTGTGGATGCGTTGATGGTTGTTTAGTTGTCATTGTCATGGACTTCATGAGTCGTGCTTATTTTTTTTGCATCTCTCGTCATGTGATTGATTACATCATATACGCTATTATTCTTGTTGATATGGATTCTTGGCCTCTATATGTTTGCGATTTTCTTTTCCAAGACATCATAATTCTGTTGAGGTTGTGATCCTAAAAACTCAAGGTACCAAACTTTGTGTCATGCAAATAACATACTTGTTTTTAACATGGCCTAATATATGGATCCGTATTCTTGTAACACTGACACTTGCAAACATGTGTTCATGTATCTGCACCTATAAGGTCATTTCAGTCATAGGGCTAAATGTAGTATAGGGCTATAAATTTAACCCTCCAAAATATTAATTTTTTAAAGAATAATGTAGGGTTAAAATTTGGGAAATTGGCGGCTTTGCCCCCGGCTCACCTAATTTATTCAATAATATCCCCATTTTGAAATCCAATCACAAATACCCCCTATAAAAACTCCCTATTGACTGTCTATTGCCCATTTGGCACTTTTTTTTTTCTACTCAGTCATTGCTCTTCCTCTTCCTCTTCTTCCTTCTCCCAAACCTCACAAAATCCACCTCCACCATAGAATCTCCCCTCCTTTCCTCTCTTCTCTCTCTCTCTCTCTCTCTCTCTCTCTCTCGCTCGCACCCACGTTGGCGACAGTCACTGTCATCTCCTCAGAAACCCTAACCCACATCAGCTATGACGATCTTTCCACCTCCATCTCTCACTCTCTGTCGGCTCTTTCAACCTCCATGCTTAGAGATGGCGTCTCAGGTAGCCAGCGTGACTTTTCTCCTAAATATTTGGCTTTTCTTCTCCTTGATTGTTTGGGGTTGTGTTAAATTTGGTTTGGCTGTAATTGGTTTGGGTTAGGTGTTGTTGAATATCCATGCTCATTCATCTGGGTTTGTACCAATTGCACTTAGATTGGTCTGGATATGTGAATCTTGAAACTTGGGATTTTCCATTTTATGTAGTAAATCTGTATAGTGTGATTCTGATGTGGTACACCAGTGTTCCTCTGATTTTAATGTCGTATTGTAGTTATGTTGCTGTTATATTGCTGTCATATTGCTGTTATATTGCTGTCATATTGCTGTTATATTGCTGTCATATTGCTGTTATATTGCTAATGTATTGTATGGTTATTGTAGTTATATTGTGTTAATGAATGGTTATATTTGTGTTTATTTTTCACTTAATATCCTATAATAGGCCGTTGAATTGTGTATTGCTTGTTATTGTCCAGATTGCAACGGACTGAATTTTGTTTTAATAATAATGGCGTGCAGGGAAAGATGGTTTCTGCAATTAAGTTGATGATTGGAGAGGAACCCCAAATTTATTCATTAATATCCTTATTTTGAAACTCAATCACAAATGCCCCTTATAAAAACTCATTATTGACAGCCTATTGCCCTTCCTTTACTTTTTTTTTTTCTCAATCGTTGTTCTTTCTCTTCCTCTTCTTCCTTCTGCCAAATCTCACAAAATCCATCTCAACCATAGAATCTCCCCTAACTCTATCTCCTCTTTGTTATGTCTTCCAACTAGGAGCTGATTTGAACCTCAAGGTTGAACCCCAAATTTGGAATAGGACCCTAGCTAAGGCACAACTCGCCACCTCCGTTGTCGGCCTCCATAATGAAGCCACAGTCTTGACTTGCCACCTCCATTGTCGACTTCCACCACAAAGCCACGGCACCGTCATCGTTGATCTTCACTGTGGTGAGTTCTGAATTTTTATTTTTTTATTTTTGGTTTTGGGTTTTTTTGATTGATTGAGATTATTGGATGATTGCTTTCACTGTTTTGAATGAGATATTAATGGGTTTCTGTGTGGCTTGCTGTTTCTGTTATTGAATGAAATTTACCAACTATTTCATGTGGTTGTTAAGCTCTTGGACTTGGATACATTTTATTGTGCTTATGATTTGTCTTTGAAATGACGTATACATTGTTTTGTGATTGAGACTTGGACTTGCAGATCTCCTTGAAAGTAATGTATTCACTCTTTTGGGTGGTATGATATTCAATATGAAATAATCTTGGACAGTCAAGGTTTGTCAATTTGTAAATAGTTAGTTAGTAATAGGATACCCTAGGTTAATGACTTTGAGTTGGATTTAACTTTAAGAGTTCTTGATACATGCCTTCCTTGCTGGAGCTTGAAACACAGCTATACTAGCTGAACCGTTTCACTTTGCATAATACTGATGTTTTAAAATTGTTGGTTATTGATGTTTTATCTATATGGTTTATCCACTAGTTGATAGATTTTTTATTGGTAGCTTTACATGTGTTAACAAAAGGAAATTTTTTGATGGTCAGAAATGGACACAATTGCAATTTTGGTTTGCTACAATGGAAAATGGGTAACCTCAAAGAAGATGTGCACATATGAAGGGGGTGACACAAAAGGCATAATAGTTTCGTGAAACATCACATTTGGTGAGCTTTTGGAACGGGTGCATAAGATTGTTAATACAGACAGCAGGGAAGTCAAGCTTTGTTTAAAGTTCTTAGTTTCAATATCCTCGAATGAGTGTAAACATATCAAGATTGAGGACAATGATGATGTTCAATTTTTTATTAAGTACATTTGTGACGTAATTCCTTCGAAAGTGGCTCCTTTACTGGTGAGCATAGAAGACAAAGGAGTGTCAAATGTCGTAGGTGATCGTATGCATATCACGACGGATATGAGTCGGATGACCTGTTCTTCAAATGCCATAGTTGAAAGCAATGGTGATGTACATGGTGATTTTGGAACACAATATTTAGACATGATTGATTTTACAGGGGTGGAGGGGGTGCATGTGGTGATAATGGTACGGAAATGAATGGCTTGCAAATGCACTCAGCCCCTCCTATTTTGGCCCATTTGGAGACATTTTCACAAGTGGGTGTGGTGGGTTCCGGAACAACGTCTGAACTTTCTATTCGACATAATTGGAGGCAAATGGGTGAACAAAACGTGCACAATTTGGGTATTGTAAATGACGAAGAAGAAGATATTGAAAGCGCGTATTCACGGAATAATTGGGATCCAAAATTGGAAGTTGGGCAAATTTTCTCTAGTAAGGAAGCCCTATCCAAGAAGTTACAGTTGGCAGCAGTAAGAGGTCACTTTGAATTTAAGGTGAAGCAGTCTTGCAAGAGTCGATTGGTTGAGGTTTGTTCTCAAGGTCCATGCCCATGGCGGCTTCGTGCATCTAGTTATGGAGAAAAGAACTTCATGATTGTGAAATATAATCCGGTCCATGAATGTGATATGAGTTTTATACATGACAAGCATCGTCACGCAAGTGCTAAACTCGTTGGTAATGCAGTGAAGCGGAAATTGAAAGATTCTCGCACAATATACACACCAAGTGATATAATCAGAGATGTGAAACAAAACTTTGGTGTCACCATTAATTATTGCAAAGCTTGGAGATCGAGGGAGTTAGCTCTAATGTCCACTAGAGGTTCAGTAGAGGAGGCATATTCTCTCCTTCCAGCTTATTGTCACGAATTAGAGCGTGCGAATTCTGGCACAAGGACATACATCCACACCGATGAGAACAATCACTTTTTGTATTTTTTTATGGCTGTTGGGGCATGTATTAGAGGGTTTCAATCTTCAATGCGGCCAGTCATTGCTGTGGATGCCACGCATTTAAAATGTAAGTATAAAGGTGTCCTCTTTGTTGCCAATGCATTTGACGGAAATCGAAATATATATCCTCTTGCTTTTGGAATTGGGGATTTAGAGACGGATGCATCATGGCATTGGTTTTTCAGCAAGCTTCATGAAGCTATTGGTGAGTGTCCAAATCTTGTGATTATTTCTGATCGGAATATTAGCATAGAAAATGTGTGGCACAACATTTTTCCAACGGCGCAACATGGCATATGCTTTTACCATATGAAGGGGAACATGAAACGCACTTTCAAATTGAAAAAACGTGATAAAATATTGCTATACTTTGAACAAGCTGCGAAATCTTATGGTATCGCTGAATTTGATCGTCATTTCACAAGATCAAGGAAATGATGAGTTGCTCAATATCTTGAAAGTGCAGGATTACACAATGGTCTAGAGCCATATGGATGGACGTCGTACAATGTAATGACAACAAAAATTGCGGAGTCAATCAATTCAGCCCTTCGGTTCGCAAGGATGCTACCTGTGGTGCATTTGATTGATGAAATCATCAATCTGCTTGTGAAATGGTTCAGTAAACGTCGTGATTTTGCTTTGAAATGTACATCAACATTGTGCCCTGACTTTGGCGAGAAAAAGTTGAGACGCAGGTTGGAATGTGCTTCTAGGATGAATGTTGTGAAACTGAATCACGTAGAGTATAATGTCGTGGATGGTGATATGGACGGCCACGTACATTTGACGAATAACACTTGTAGTTGTAGGAAGTTTCAGCTTGAGCAACTACCTTGCAAGCATGTAGTTGCAGTTTGCCGTTTCTTGAAACTAAATGTATACTCCATGGCTTCTCGTTATTACACTCGAAATACATGGTTGGATGCTTATTCAGATACCATCTATCCGGTACAGCCTCAAGAGTTGTGGGTCATTCCTGAAGATGTCCAAAGTAGAGTTGTGCGTCCTCCAAATGCAAAGGTCATGCCAGGTCGACGAAAGAAGTTAAGGATTCCCTCGCAAGGAGAGGATATCATAAGGAGAAAATGCTCAAGGTGCAGTGGCACAGGCCACAATAAAAGCACCTGTAAAAACAATGTTCCACTACCTAATGTTGGACATATATTATGAATTGTGTTGGTTTGTTATGGAGTGTGAATTTGAATTATATTTGTATTAGGTTTGGTGTTATGTGGATTGTGAATTATGTAAAATTTTCATAATTTGGTATGTATTTGTGTAATCTATGTGCTACATTGTTGTTAACATCTGTCATTTTTGGGCATATATTGTGTATTCAAATTTTCTGATTCAGTTGGTCAAATCGGGGGTGGGTATGCCATTCTCATCCCCATCCCCACCTCCATTGCGCAATGTATCTTAGACAATATGATTTCTGTTGCTTTGGTAGGTCATGTAAACTTGCCTTTGATTTGTGGTGGGTTTCGTGTTCTGTTGAATGGGAATTCTGTTACATTTGCATAATTTGGGTTGCATTGCTACAGCATGCTGTATTGCGTCCGTATTGCCATTATATTGTACGTTTATTGTACCGGTATTGTGTCCATATTGCTATTATCATTTCTGTGCGAAATTAAAGGGCCTAAAATGTAATTCCAAATGGATCCAAAACATTAAAGTTCTTACAATTCCTTTATTACACAATTACCGTGGTAGTCCGACTATACCTTCTTTTGTGATTACAAATTCGGCCGATGCATAGGCCAGATGTCTGTTGCTTTGGTAGGTCATGTAAACTTGACGTTTATTTCTGGTGGGTTTCGTGTTCTGTTCAATGGGATTTCTTTTACATTTGCATAATTTGGGTTGCATTGCTACAGCATGCTGTATTGCGTCCGTATTGCCCTTATATTGTCCTTTTATTGCATCGGTATTGTGTCCATATTGCTATTATCATTTCTGTGCGAAATTAAAGGGCCTAAAATGTAATTCCAAATGGATCCAAAACATTAAAGTTCTTACAATTCCTTTATTACACAGTTACCGTGGTAGTCCGACTATACCTTGTTTCGTGATTACAAATTCGGCCGATGCATAGGCCAGATGTCTGTTGCTTTGGTAGGTCATGTAAACTTGACGTTTATTTCTGGTGGGTTTCGTGTTCTGTTCAATGGGATTTCTTTTACATTTGCATAATTTGGGTTGCATTGCTACAGCATGCTGTATTGCGCCCGTATTGCCCTTATATTGTACCTTTATTGCACCGGTATTGTGTCCATATTGCTATTATCATTTCTGTGCGAAATTAAAGGGCCTAAAATGTAATTCCAAATGGATCCAAAACATTAAAGTTCTTACAATTCCTTTATTACACAGTTACCATGGTAGTCCGACTATACCTTCTTTCGTGATTACAAATTCGGCCGATGCATAGGCCAGATGTCTGTTGCTTTGGTAGGTCATGTAAACTTGACGTTTATTGCTGGTGGGTTTCGTGTTCTGTTCAATGGGATTCCTTTTACATTTGCATAATTTGGGTTGCATTGCTACAGCATGCTGTATTGCGTCCGTATTGCCATTATATTGTACTTTTATTGCACCGGTATTGTGTCCATATTGCTATTATCATTTCTGTGCGAAATTAAAGGGCCTGGAATGTAATTCCAAATGGATCCAAAACATTAAAGTTCTTACAATTCCTTTATTACACAGTTACCGTGGTACTCCGACTATACCTTCTTTTGTGATTACAAATTCGGCTGATGCATAGGCCAGATGTGGGGCAAATACAAGGTGAAATTTCCTATGTGTTTGACTACATATAGTTGTTGAAGGAGCATTACGAATGTTAACCCCAATAGATTGCTCATGTCTTGCCAAGAACACTCTTGAATTTATGCAATGTGCCCAAGCCAGTCCCAAAGCTGGATTCACCCGTCTACCTGATGTGTGCAGGGACTCCAAGTTTCCCAACCTCACCCCATTCACTCCATCACGTGGCCCGATAAAATCCACCACTTGGTTGGTGACAACCACTGCCAACCCAAACTTATTTGCTAAACCCTTCAATGTCCCAGATATGTTGAAGAACATTTCAGACCGCCGTTTCAAATCTGCCGGGGTTGTCTGATACTGTGATCGGAACAATGCAGCAATGGAGTCAATGACAATGAGTTTCACTGGTAGGCGGGTGTGATCAATGGCAATAAATGCTTCTAGGTCTCCAAGGACATGGATGAGTTGTTCAACATCATGAACACCACGAACATATATGTCTTCCAATGGCTCCAACCTTATCAAGTTGGGGTATGATGCATGATAAAGGTTGCCTAGTTGTTGCAATCGAAATGAGAAGCTGAATTCTGTGAATAAGTAGACGGAGGAGCCCCCTAGTCCGCCATGTGAGGGTGGGAGCTGAGCTCGTACCGTAAGTTGGAGACAAAGCTGCGTCTTCCCGGAACCACTCTCCCCTACCAATTCTGTTATGGAGTTGCAGGGTATCCCACCCCCCAAGCAGTCATCTAGGATTGGGCATCCAATGGATAATTTAGGGGTTGAAAGAGGAAGGAGCATCAGGTTTTGGAGTGTCATGTTTCTGTAATTTAGGGGGGGATGTGATGGTGCTACAAGGCATGCATTATATATATAGAGTTCATTTTGAAGGTCTGTAATGTAGGCCATATGTCTTTTAAGGGATGTATAATTCATCCTTTTTCCAGGTTGCAATTACATTTTTATTTATTGTATATTTTTATTTATTTGGACCACATAATTATAAAAACTTTCTGATGCAGTACGTACTGTAATATGATCATATTGCCACTATATTGTACTCTTATTGACATAATATTGCCATTACACGTATGTTTATTGTATAGTTATTGCTGCTATATCGCCACTCAACTATACACCGGACAACTGTATACGCACAAATACACAAAGAGGCATCATCATTCCATAAAATCCTATTTCCAAACTTACATAATACAATAGGCCACCCCATCGTTACATAATACAAAAAGAGGCATCATCATTCCATGAAATCCTATTTCCAAACTTACAAAATACAAAAGGCCACCCCATCGTTACATAATACACAAAAAGAGGCGACCTCATAGTTCCATTTCCCTGCTGTTGACAAATTCAAAGTTTGGGTTCTCTTCAAGTGCGGCGACCGCGACCCATGAAATTCATGACCCCGGTCACAGTGATGTTGTCCCAGTTTCCTGCTGGATCCACTATTTTTGCAAACTTACGAAATAGTTCGAATCCTCTTTCCACTGTTTCTTGCTTCAACTTGGCCATTTCTTCTGATTCCTTGAATACCATAATTGCTGTGGCAGGGGCAATTTCAATTTTTCCTTTCATTGCCTTTATATGTACGAGATGCATGCGGGCATGATAACGAGAGCGAATTGTGCGCTTTTTTATGACACCCCATCTAGCTTGGCCCTCCACAATTTTTGAAACTATGTCGGCATGGAGATTTTTCCAAAACATGGTATTGCCTCGACATTGCTGCATGCCATGGACCAAGTCTGCAGTGAGTGAATTGGGTGCATTGGCTTCTGTTTCAGTCTTCCCTCCTTCAGTAATTGAAAGCGTTGGGTTTGGTGTGAGGTTATGGTCCATGGTTTGGTGTGAAGTTTTCAGTTCACACAGCTGGGTTGATTAATATAGGTAGGCTTTAATGAGCTGGAGTAATTGACACAGTTATTGGCGGGAGGGATTAGGGGGAGTAATTGGCGGGAGGGATTGGCGGGAGTCTTGGGTTGATCTAGGTGTTTTTGATGTTCTCTTTCTGCTGGCTTTCTCTGGCGCCTTCTGTTTTCTGGCTGCCTCTTTATTTTGCTTTTTTGTTGCTTCGTGATTTGTCTGTTGCTTGGCCTTTTGGCTGTTCCTTTTAATGAAAGTTTCTCTTTGTCCAAAAAAAAATAAAAATTCAATTCAGGGATTTGCCTATTTGCCTAATTGACCAACTCATTCAAATTGACCTATATGGTTATTGTCTTATTTCTCATTTCAGCAATCGCATTTCGTTTTCATATTTCAATTTTTCATATTTTCCTATTTTCCATGTGTCATCCAATAATTCTTGCCTATTTTTGCCTATTTTGCCTATTTCGTATTTTGGTATTTTGCAATTTCCCAACTTTCCTGTTATACTATTTCCAGTTTTCCAATTTTTCAATGTTCCTATTTTCCCATTATGTAATTAAAAATAGTTGCCTACTTTGGCTAATTGAGAAAGTAATTCAAATTGTCCAATATGGTAATTGTTTTCTTTCCCATTTCCACAATTTCAATTCGTTTCCAATTTGCGTATTTTCCGCGTGTCCCTGTTTCCTATTTCCATTTATCCAATTTTCAGTTATTGTCAAATTATCCAATTTTCTTTTTTCCAATTGCCCTATTTTATAAGTTTCCTTTTTTTCCTATTTAAAATTTTCAATTTTCCATTTTGCGAATTTGCCTATTTTCCAAGTGTCCTTTTTTCCTATTTCCTTTGTCGAATTTTCGAATTTTCCTTTTTTCCAATTTTCATGTTTTCAGAGTTTCCTTTTTTTCCTTTTTCCTTTTTCCTATTTTGCAATTTTCCTTTTGTTCAATTTCCAATTTTCCAATTTGCCAAGGGTCTTTATTTTCCAATTACCCAATTTTCGAAGTGTCCTTTTTGCCTTTTTCCAAATTTCCAAGTGTCCTTTTATCCTATTTCCTAGTTTCCTGTTTCCAATTTGCCTTTTTTACTATTTCCAATTTTCCAAATTTCCACGCTTCCATTGTTTCGTATTTCCGTATTTCTGATTTTCCAAATTTCAAATTTTCCAAATGTGGAAATTTCCAATGTTCCAATTTTCCAAGTTTCCTTATTTCCCATTTTCCAAGTTTGCACTTTTGCTATTTTGCTATGTTCCAATTTGCTTTTCTGAAATTCGCAATAAATGCTTTGTTAGATAGTCCTAGTTTGGGTTCAACTCCACACTTTCCAATTTCCCATAACAGTTTGCTTTTTCCTGTTTGTCAGCCCATTTTATTGTTGTTAATGTAATGCTGGACTGCTGTCAATTACAGCCAACGAGTGAATGCTCTACTTTGCAATCCCATCCATTTAATTCACCACCTTGCTTTTTCCCGTTTGTCAGCCCATTTTATTGCTGTCAATGTAATGCTGGACTGCTGTCAATTACAGCCAACGAGTGAATGCTCTACTTTGCAATCCCATCAATTTAATTCACCACCTTGCTTTTTCCCGTTTGTCAGCCCATTTTATTGTTGTTAATGTAATGTTGGCATGCTGTCAATTACAGCCAACGAGTGAATGCTCTACTTTGCAATCCCATCAATTTAATTCACCACCTAAATACCCAATATACTTCATATCAATTCCTACATATAACTCAACCTTCCTATACATAATTGCAACGTAGGCAACTTCTTAAGTGGAAAGGTACTGAATCTTACTCAAATGCAAACATTCAGTCGCCAGTTGTGAATTGTCCCGATCAGTAGTTCCAAATGTCAGATGTACGCCCTCCCAATGACCATGGCAGTTACCCAGGGGACCAGCCATGGCATGTGCCATTCCCATCTCCACCTCCGACTCCCAATCATGATCCCACTTCATCTGGAAGTGAGGCTGAGAGCAATGATCCGCTTGAAAAAATCTCTGCCGTCAAGCACGACCTCGAATATTTGTCTAAGGCAACCGATTGGTGGGAGACAAAATGTGTTATTCATGGCCAAGTTATGGGAAACTTGGCCAACAAGTTGAACAAAGCATATGCTGGAGAAGTCAAGCAAACTCTAAAAGCAAACAGTCGGAGCAAAGAGTTAGAGTCGTTGAAGTTGAAATTGGAAGAGAGAAAGAAAAATGCCGTCGAAAATTTCACAAAATCTGAAGAATATAACCATGAAATGGTTGAATGTTTCAACAACGGCTTCGAAATGTTCCGAGATTATGCTTCGGTCATCTCACCAGACTACAATTGGAGTGAAATTGATGTACCTGGTGTTTGGCAGGTGCTGAATATGGGTGATGAGGGAATGGCTCATCATAGCCTCGTGCAAACCGCGAGGAGAAAGCACAAAGACATGGATCTTTTCATGGACCTGTAGTAAGGGTCAGTGCTGCTGCAGTTCGTCTCGCCCGAGTACATGGATCTTTTGGTGCCTTCGTTTTTCCTTGGCGGAATAGGATTGCTAAGGTGCGGAGGCGATTTTGCTTGCATGTGTCAACTGTAGTCTAATGGATGTGTGTGTATTGTATGTAGATTGTTGTTATATTGCATGTATATTGCTGTATATTGTAGTTATATTGCCTTTATATTGCTTAATATTGCCTTTGTATTGTATACATAGTGTATGTATATTGCTTAATATTGCCTTTGTATTGTATACATATTGCATGTATATTGCCACCCTATAAGAATTATAGTGTGATAATATTGCTATGGTATTGTTCTTATATTGCTATAATATTGCCTCTACAGTGCATTATATTGGCGTAATATTGCTATGACATCGTATGTCAATGCCATTTGGTCTAATAACAGTCTCAACTTCGTTGAAGGTATCCTCAATTCAAATATCACGGACACAACAATTGTTATCCATCCTTATATTACCATGAATTGATGTGTACCTTCCAAATGATAGTTCGAGTTGCACATCGATTCATATTGACAAGGAAACTAATTCTCTCCCTCAATGAATCGTCCTTGAAAATAAGGTAGCTATGAAATATTGGGTACAAAAATGCAAGAGCCACGTAAATTAATTGGGCTAAAACCACATATTACAAAACCAGGATGATGTTTGGCATGATTTAAAAGAGACGGGTCAAATACAATACAAAAGAAAATCCATTCAAGCTTGGCCAATGGATTGCACAATAACCCTTGTACATGTCCCATAACAGTTTGCTTAAGTCACAACTACACTAGATTACTAATATACAAACGCTAGTACGGGAAGAAAAACGTACAGTTTAAACATTACTGGAGTGAATACATGCCTTCCATAAATGGAGTGTGAAGACTGACAATATGAAATTATAGAGACCATACACAGACTCACCTAAAACCTCATTAAGAGCCGGAAGGTTGCTCTTTTTGCATAATTCCTTGAGTGTAATGACTATAATCTTCACCAAATTGTAGAGACCATCCCCTAGTACAAGGGCAATGGCGATAAAGACCTGCAAACAACACAACGGGTCAGAACATCGCTTTTGGAGCAAATTCGCATATATGAGAGAGGATGGCCAAAAACAACCAATATGAGAGAGAGAGAGAGAGAGAGAGAGAGAGAGAGAGAGAGAGAGAGAGAGCGTGTGTGTGTTTGAGACCATGCTTCCGTACTCTACCTTTAGGTGTTTTTCATAAGAAATGCAACAAGCTCCATTCTACAAATAGTTACATAACACTCATGTAATTCACCTAAGAAATGAAGGTAGTGTGGCCCAAATGAAAATCGTTCCATAATACCTTATATCCATAAAGACCTTTCAAATCATTACTACCAAGATCCGCTGGATACCCCAGAATACTGGGATATTAATGGCCAAAGAAAACCCCATGATAAGATGGCCCCAAAAAGAAGTGAACAGCTGACTATGTGAGACCATATGAGACCGCATCCAACATAAGTTGGACTGAAGTCAAAATAAAACCTGCGTGAAGCAAGTCATGTAAAACATCAGCAGCTTAACTGTTATAAAATATTGTGAATCTTACTGGAAGGAATCCTTTTATTCCACTTCCAAGGAACTTAACAAATGGAATTCGGGTCGACGCCCAAAAGAACAAGGGGTCAATGCGTGTGGGAAGAGAGGGAGGGAAAGGAAGCTGACAACAAATAGGAAACCAGTCATCCACCACAAGCTTGGATTTTTAACATCTTCTGCCCGATTACCAGGGTAATCAGCACCAATAAGATTATATGTTCTCTCATCCATTGCAGGTTGAGATGACAAAGACTATTTTACCTAATTACACAGAAATCTTAGTACCATACAATGATATCAGAAAGGATCGTTTCCCATGAAGTGTACAAAAAAGTTTACCTCTTCTCAGTCACTTATTCATAGGCTATATATTGATAGTGTGGACAATATTTACACAGCGAAAGAAATTGTGAACAGAACAAAATAGACTAAGCTGACCAGACAGAAACATGGGACATGCTGGTGATGTTGAAGCAGGACACAAAGACAATGTGCTAAGATTAATGCATAAAATAAGACACTCCAATGTTCCGATTGCACAAGGTTTTGACTTAAATTACTACTTAGTACTAACCAACCCCAATATTTAGGAACACATAAACTCTATTCTTTCCAACACATTGAAGTTTGTGAATCCCAAATATGAGGTATTATTACATAAATGCATTCGAAACAAATTTCTGAAGCTCAACTCTACTTTGCTCTGTAGATTATCCCTTACCTTCTGATTTTATTTCTTTCTTTGAAAATAAAATTGATACTGTGCAAGATGGGGTATTGAAAATGAACTGTAAAGTCAATAAATGGATGCCCATTCACCAAATACTGTATACATACAGGATCCAAATAATCCCAAAGTTATGGAACAAGATTAAATAAAAGCAACTGAAAAAACAATTGTTATGGACCATGTTATAGCATGTACCTATTATTATGAATAGGGAAAGCTATCGTAGCCAAACTTGATTTATGGACCATCTTATGACTATAAATATTGAGAAGTAAAATAATATTTTCAATTTGGTGGCCTTTAAGGTTTGTCTAGTAGGCAATCATGATTTATGGATATAATGAAAGAAATTACTCACAATTTCTCCTCAAACTCGGATAGTGGGGTCATTTGCTCCTTCAAACCCTTCCTCTTACGGATATCTGTCACAAGCTGTGCAGCCTGGGATGCAGCTTCCAACGGATCACACATCATCATCTCCCAATGATGAAAGACACATTGTGGGAAGGCCTGCTCTCAAGTCGAAGCGCTCAGTTGAGCAGACAACCCAAAACATTCAATGACGGGGAGGTATGCCTTCATATTGTAGAGTGGAGTACGAGGCATCTGCATTTCCTGAAACACGTGCCCACGTTTCTGATTAAGAACACTGAAGATACCTCCAACAGCCTTTCCTGAAAATTGATATCCATTAGAAAAAACAACAATTTAACTCGATCAAGCATCCTTGAACACAAAATTTATAGCAGTTTTTCCAATACCTATGATGCGATCGCATAAAAGTCACCTTCTCATTGTTCTCCGGTTCCATTCAACAAAGACTGCAAAGAAAACAGAAATAAACACAAATCCATCATTTTGTTTCAGCAACAAGACACAACCTCGTAACTAAATAAAGTAACTGATAAAAACCCTAGTTGACCAAATGCAAAAAAAAATTACAAACTCATACAAAATTAACACCACATAAAAATGGTGTACGAGTTCCACTAGCAACGCAGAGTAAAAATTATGAAAACAGTACCTGAAGTTCACCGATCAAGTCAGAGAATTAACAATTCTTAAGCATCCATAAACAGCAACTATAAAAAGCATCCAAAAGCAGCAACTATAAAAGCTTCCATTTACAGCAACTATAAAAACATCCATAAAGAGCAACTACAAAAGCATCCATAAACAGCAACTATATTTACATATGGAGGTGTCCAAAATAGTTAACCTTCAAAATCGAAACAGTGTGTGTGCCATGTAAGGCAATTAGCCACTGCTTCTAGATTGTACAATATTACACCTCACAATACTAAAACCAACTAGCTATAGCAAAAAGGCAGGATGACGAGCCAAATTAGGCCCAGCAAAGCGTCCACGTCTACATCTTCATATCAAGGAGTTCCTGACATAAATAATGAGCAAAGTGAATTCCCAAGTCATAAGTCCTCACTGAGGTAAATTCACACACATTAAGACATTTACCTCATAAATATGCCTCCCCCCTGAAACCCTCTATTGCAAGCTTTAGTCGGTAATATTTGATCTTCGACGGGTCAATCTTATCCACGGAAAGCCCAGCACTGAGATGCTCGATGACTTGAACGGTCATGATTCCGCAAGACGAACTGTGAGGCCAATAAGTTGGGAAATTACAACTGCATTTATGTAAAAAATGGATAAAATGCACTAAATTCACAATTCTTACCCATCTCGTTGTTGTGGCACATCTGAAATGATGCAAACTGAGAATGGCCTAAACGTCGACATCTGCAGCCCCTTATGCTTAACCTCTTCAACCTCAGAATTTGCATAAAACCTCATATCGTACAGCACTCGTGCAAGCGTATCGCTCACAGGTTGCAGAAGTGTGACCAGCTTCGAAGATTTGGTATAATCAACATATGAGTCATACACAGTTGCAGTCTGTCGGACGAAATCAATTTCGACTGCAACCCAATGGGACTCTCGAAGATTATATGGAAAATAAACTTTCCGAACTTTTTTCCACGCTTGGGCATACCCGTGTTGCCACGTACCGTGCACAAAGTGATGTACATTTTTCAGCTTGTTGGCTGGAAGGTGACTGCCCTTTGAAGAAGCTGCCTTTTTCGATCCACGTGTCTTGGCAGTCGCTTTTGACGGCTCTAGACATTGCTGCAAACATTGAAATGAAGCCATATTACATAATGACAACCAAAAGCAAAATAAGCAGTAAAATCCACCACAGGGTAACATGTTTACCTGCAAGGCATAATCTGCCGTTGTCCAGTCGGTTCCAAACAGCCCCGGATGCGAGAGTTGCCTTTTCCGGATAAGAAATGTTGCCATTTCCAGGTGCTAAAAGTTGACATATAATATGAGCACATTTTCAGATAATTGTACAGTTAAAAAAAGTGAGAAAACAATTGAATTAACGTCAAAAAGTAGAGATTTGTGTTTTCTTACCCTTGAGCTAATCCATGACGTTTCATCGAGGAGTGTGTAGAAAAAATCAGCGCCCACTGAAAATGCTTCAAGTTGCACCTGCACACTAGATAAGGCAAACTTGCAACGGTTACGTTTGTACTCATCTCATAAGTCTGACTTTGTTGATGACAATTATAGACATGCATATTAATACGATGACGATTGGATTGCGAAGGTCAAGATTCCGAACCTGATATCGTTTTTCCAGGCTGTGCAAAAATCTATTACTGCTTTCACATCTTCAATGGGCAGCGGTTTTGATGGATCAAAACATGCCGGGGTTGCACTCGCATCCGACACACTCATTGTCCTCCTCTTCCTCAAAGGATCAGTGAATGGACTTAACAATGTCTGAGCCGGGCGCTTCTGTCTACACCCTTTACCTTCCACTTCTTTTTTTTCAACACTTGAACTACCTTCTTCATCAGCAGCCACACTAATTGCAGGTATACTTGGAGGATTCATCGGACCTCCCGATGCCACACTGTCAACTATTTTCCAATCTTCTAACAAAAACATAAGCATTCGGCAGATTTCATCACACCCGGCCTCATCTTCCGGGGTAGGCAGCTTCTCGGATTGTGCATGTCCAGCTGCTTCACGCACTTGTACATCAGCAACTGGAGTTACCATGGCTGCGGAAGGTTCGGGTCCATCACTGGGGACTTGTGTTTCCATTGCTGCCGGATTTGTAGGCGGAGTGACATTGTCATCTAATGGCGACAAGTCTGGAAATAGGATTCCTTCATTCATATGAGGACTACCGAGGTCCTCACGTCCTTCCCCAGCTTCTTTCACCCCACCAGCTTGTTTTCGCAGCTGCTCTATCTCCAGCTTAAAAGAATGCTCCATTGAAGCCAGTGTGTTGCGGAAATCCTCCACACACTTGTTATTTCTTTCAACTTTGGATGACTCCCTCCGTACCATTTCTTCCAACTCATGCACTCTGTTGAGAAGCGCTTGATTTGAACTGGCAACTTTGGCCATTTCATCCTTCATCCTTTGAAACTCACGCTTTAAAGTGCGTAACTCAGTGGACGCCGTTTTACCCTGCATTCAGTTATAATGCAAGTGTTACAATATGTCCAAAATATTTCGGAACAAAACAGCAGTTAATATCCTATTTTATTATGACGTATATATTGGAAATTAGGTAATCCTTGCCTTCGAAGACGACGGAAGGCTAGCAGTTTCTTCAATGTCCTCATCTTTTTCTTCTACAGAGGCAGACGTGCTGGTTTTTTGTTCAGTGTCATCGCCAACCAACTCAACAACTTCGTCAGTGTTGTCAACACTGTCACCCCAAGTCCAATACGGTTGCTGCTTGTCAATTACAGATGGCTGGATAAGTTGCACATCAACCTGCAATTTACGAAGACAATAGACATATCAGTTAACATATCATATTATATATTCATATGCCTAAGATTATCATTACACACTGAACTAACCTCACGGTTCTCGAATACTTGGCTCATTAGCTCATAAAAACGAGGCAAACTGTTGCTCCTCCAATGTAGTATACGAGGGATGTAGGCATTATGTTCGTGCACCACCAAATGTAGTGCAGCCAACGCTGGAAATACCTCATACGCCCAAATCTGGTTTGAGGAAGAAAAGCGTTAGAGATCACATGCTATAAGCTTAAATAGGGCATGAAAAGCCAAGCATACAATAAAGAGAAATAATTAGCATGTATTAATTGCAGTCTAAACCTTGCCCTATGATTGACAAAAGTTAAAAGAAATATAGGCATCTAGAGATGAAAAGAGGCTAAAAGTGGTTCCAGCCACATTAGTCATTAGTCTAAGAGCAGTCAACACAAATCAGGAAATAAATTATTTCCTAATATCCAATATCCCCCACTTACATAAAGGGGTGAAAATTTAAACTTGTTTTTCTGACAACTTATTTCTATAATGAGGTAATTAGTGTTCACTTACGGTTGTTGATAGAAACACACGGGGCTAATCATGAATATTAATGACATAATATTCAGCCAAAAAGAGAATAATATTACTACTTAAATAAAATAATACCTTCTGTTCATTTTCTATTGTTGAATTCCCCTCTACCCCTAACCCCCTCCCATCATTTTCTCCCCTTTCCCATAAATTGTTTAACTAATCAATTATTTTATTTATTTTTTTCAATACCACAGCCGCCCACAACAGCCACCCAATTTGCTCTCTCTCTCTCTCTCTCTCTCTCTCTCTCTCTCTCTCGCTCTCTCTCTCTCTCTCACAAAATATCTACCAACACACACACACAAACACAACATCATTAGTCAAAAGAATCTGTCAAAAAACAATAACAGTGGACAGAGTTCCTTTTCTTCGTCTTCATCCTTCAACAGCTAAACCAATCAATCCCCCCAAAAAGTAATAATTTCATATAATAAACATGAACCCATTACTGTTTTGGCTCCTCTTTCCAGCTCTCAATTTCTCTCTCTCTCTCTCCCCCATTACTGTTTTAGAATCCATTACTGTAAACAAATGCTATTTAACTTCAACCGGAATGGAAATTTGCTAACCTGAAGTGCAAACGCAAAACCCTTCAGGTGGTACTCTCTTGGTCTACCAGTTGCCATTGTCTTTACTTTCTTTTCAGATTTTCTTGTTTTCGCAGCTTTTTTGGGCGCTTTCACTCGGTGGTAATCTGCACAAAGTGCCCTCAGAAGTGACGCATTTGTCTTGGCATAGCAAACAGCACCCCATGGATATTTCCCGAACTCTTCAAGGTCTTCCGCCAACTTTAAATAGCGCATGTCAATGTGGACATGTTTTTCGCTGCCCAACAGCACAAACACAGCGAAGTACACAAATCCAAGCTTCAATACATCGTCCGCATCAGCGCAGTCGCGGAAGGCTTTTTCTAATTCCAAAAGGCTGACTGTTTTATTGTTGCCAAAATACTTCCTTTTCAATGAGCAGTTCTCATTGCTGGGAATCGGAATCCAGGGAAGGTTTCCAAACCTTAGCCCTGTCACGATGCAAAATTGCTGCGGTGTGAATTGGATCACCTTATTTCCAACGATGAATTTTATCCCGTTGACTTGGGAAACAGTCTTCGGATCAGCCTTCCTCAGCAACAATCCGTGTACAATTGGCGACATCCACTTCAAGTCCTCAATTAGTAGGAGATGACCAAAACAACTCTCTTTGAAGGTTCGTAGCTGTTGCTCACTGAATTTCTCCTTTATCGTTGTGATTGCACTCTTTGTATGGGATAGGGCCAATGCTTTGCCTTGGAACTTTTGTTCCTCTCCAATCATTAACTTAATTGCAGAAACCATCTTTCCCTGCATGCCATTATTATTAAAACAAAATTCAGTCCGTTGCAATCTGGACAATAACAAGCAATACACAATTCGACGGCCTATTATAGGATATTACGTGAAAAATAAACACAAATATAACCATTCTTTAACACAATATAACCACAATAACCATACAATACATTAGCAATATAACAGCAATATAACAGCAATATATCAGCAATATATCAGCAATATAACAGCAATATAATGGCAATATAACAGCAATATAATGGCAATATAACAGCAATAACAGACCCAGGATTAAATTACGAAAAAAATAGAGAAAACAAAGATCCAACAGATGCCAACTTTACACTATCAAACGTATGTTAAAATATTGGCATTCTCATAAAACTCACAAACTCTCCAATCACTTTCAAAAGTAAAGGATGAGAATCTTGCATTTGTTGGTGGTGCTACTGGTTTCAAATTATGATGTTGGTTTCTTACGGTTTAAACCCACATTATTGTTATTTCAGAGAGTATCTATGAGTTTTATATGTATTCTTACATGTTGCTCAGAAAAGCCAAAAGTCCTAATTTGATAATCGCCTAAGTGCTTTCATAGAAAAATCACAATCACAAAAGAGTTAATACACCACTTTCAAGGAGGTCTGCAAGTCCAAGTCTCAATCACAAACCAGTATATGCATGATTTTAGAGACAAATCATAAGTACAAACAATGTATCCAAGTCCAAGAGCTTGACAACCACAAGAAATAGATGGTAAATTTCATTCAATCACAGAAATAGCAAACAAACCACAACAGAAACCCATTAATGTTTCATTCAAAATATTGAAAGTAATCACCCAATAATCTCATTCAATCACAGAAACAGCAAACAAACCACGACAGAAACTCATTAATGTTTCATTCAAAATATTGAAAGCAATCACCCAATAATCTCAATCAATAATAGAAACCCAAAAAAAAAAAAAAGCAAAACCAATATTAGAACTCACCACAGTGAAGACCGAAGATGAAGGTGTTGTGGGTTTGCGGTGGAAGTCGACCACGAAGGTGGAGAGTCACGATTATGGCTTCGTTATGGAGGCCGACGACGGAGGTGGCGAGTCACGCCTTGCCTAGGGTTCGATTCCGAATTTGGGGTTCAACCTTAAGGTTCAAATTAGCTCATAGTTTGAAGATATAACTAAGAGAAAATTGAATTAAGCGAGAGTCTAAGGTGGAGGTGGATTTGTGAGGTTTGGCAGAAGGAAGAAGAAGAAGAGACTAGACAGAAGAGGAAGAAGAAGAGCAACGACTAAGAAGGAAAAAAAAAAGTGACAGATGGGCAATAGACGGTCAATAGGGAGTTTTTATAGGGGGTATTTATGATTGGATTTCAAAATGGGGATATTATTGAAAAAATTAGTTGCGCCGGGGGCAAAGCCGCCAATTTCCCTTAAAATTTTCCATCTCCAGCCATGCATGTCTATATTTTAGGGCACTTCACATTTTATTATTTTGAGAAAAACTATGGTACAACACTCATATATTCCACAACTATGTATTATTTAATTTAATTAAACTACTATCTATAGAAAATATTCCATATATGATACGTGTATGTTTTATATTTTTTTTAAAACAAAACAAATTTAAAACATTTAAAAAGATTTTAAATAATAAAAAAAAGTAACTCTTCAATCAATGATTCTGACCTCCAAAGATCACAAACCAATTATATATATATATATATATATATTTTAAACAAAATGAATTTGAAAACATTTAAAAAGGTTATTAAAAAAATTTTGAAAAAAAACCTGACGGCTTGCTCCATGATGTCTGTGTGCCTTTAATATTGGTTATTAAATATGTAGTTGCACGAGATATTTCATGCTCTTGCCCACGTGTGATACTTTCTCTTCTTGGAAAGCACATGTGTTGGGCCCACAAAAATTTTGGTCTAGGCCAAATCTGGGCTACAAGTAGCCTGATTGGAAGGCTAAAGGGCCAAATGTGCCCTTTAAATTTGGCCCATTTTTTTTTAAGCCCATAACTAAAAATGAGTTTTGCATTATTCGAAGGCTATATTTGGCCTATGACCAATGATTGGAGATGGCCTGACAATACTAAGGTGCAGCAAATCCCACCTGAAAAGAACTCAATTTCTCCCAAAAGAAGACATCTCAATACAATTCCTCCAATACCCGTGATAGTGAGACAATCAACAATGTCACCCTTATCTTTCGATACTTCATTTAACAACCAATAATCTATTCAAACTTCCATGATTCCCATACCTAATAGATAACCCCAAAAAAAAAAAAAAAAAAGGAAAAGTTTTTTTATTTTAATACAAGCAATATTGGGAGAAAAGATAATCGAATCCACTTCGGATGCATGCAGTGCCGAAGCCACAGTGGGGTTAGTGGGGTCGCACGACCTCTTGGAAGCCATGGAAATCAGCTTAGACGTCCCTTGGAGCTGCACAACAAGTGGTCGATGAAATGACTGAAAGAAGGAATGTTTGCAGTTGGAGAAGAAGAAGGGAGGGTTTGCTGCGTGCGGGGCTTTTTTTTTTTTTTTTTTTTTCAAAACAACCTAGGCAAAACGACGTCGTTTTGGCCCAGAGAATTTTTTTAAATGACCTGGCCCAAAATGGTCTGAAACATATAATAATAATTTAAAAAAAAGCCCAGTGTATGTCCTTCTTCCCAGTAGCGATTCCTTCATTCTCAACCCCAAAATTCTTTTGTTTTTTCTTCCAAACCCTAAGTTCCCAACTCCCCCAAACCCTTAACTCCATCTCCTCCCTTGCTGCCGCCACTAAATTTTTATTTGGACTTTTATACTAAGACCCCTTGTGATAAGATTCCTAGCTCCGCCACTGAATGCATGTATGGGAAAATTTTAATAAAACAATTCTGCAAAAGGTAGCAAAACAAACTGAGGAGTATGGTGAGCCACAAGTTAATGGCCATGTACATCACATTCTAGAACATGGAGCTTTATGCATCTAGAAGGTCACATTATTGTAATTGAAATTATTACTTATGAATTTAAAATTTAAATCACAAATTGTTTTCTAGAAGACCTCAAATTTAAAAACACACAACTGCTAAAAATGCCTATTCGGTGGCATGGGAAAATACAAAAAATCCAAAAGCAGCCAAAACAATCACGGTGTGTTTGTCTGCCATTCTCTCTCATCACCCCTGTGAATCCAAATTGTTTAAATTTCTCAACTGCCACCTGCCTCATTCAGAGCCCCATCTACACTTCTAACTCATTCGGAGTGAGCAAGACAGAGAGGAGAGAGAGAGCTCTGCATTTTTCAGCAGCTTTCTATCTGTCTCTTCTCTACCAGTGCAAATATTTGACTGATAATCAAAATCTGGTAACCTTTCGTTTTCACTTTCGCTTCACAGATCTTAAACTCCCAAAAAGCAAACTACTTTTGCTATTGTATCGGTTGTATTTGTTTTCTTTTCGTTAAAGTTCGCTCATTTTCTGGCATTTTGGTTTTCTCGGGAACCAAACAGAAGAACCCAGAAAATGTGGAAGCTGAAAATTGCGGAGGGAGGGAGCCCGTGGCTGCGCACACTCAACAATCATGTGGGCAGGCAAGTGTGGGAGTTTGATCCCAAGCTTGGCACCCCCGAAGAGCTCCTCGCGATCGAGAAAGCTCGCGAGCACTTTCACAACAATCGGTTCGTTAAGAAACACAGTTCCGATCTGTTCATGCGCATGCAGGTAATTATTTACTCTGTGTATTTAAATGCGTTATTGGTTTGATGAAAATGAAAGCTCTGCTGCTTGTTTTGAGAGTGCTTACGTGAACTTTAAGTAATATGGTTTTCATTTGTGGATCTTGTGCTTTCTTGAAGACTTGAATATGAATATGTATTTTATATTTTGATATTATATTTTAGAGTTGAAGTTGACCCCAGAAAAACCTGGTTTGACTTAAGTCATCAATGGGTTAGTGCGGAATTGCGTGGTGGTGTGAATTGTGAAACCATGATGGAGAAAGGGAAGTTCTTGAGTGTTTATGAAGTTGGGGGATGGAAAACTAATTGATAGCAGCTTGTTTGCGTCACTTTGAGTCTCCTGGAAGAGTTCCTAAATATGCTCTCTTGTCTCCCTTGGATGAGATTTCTAAGCAAATGGGGATTTGTCTTTAGTATTAACCTTTTGACAATCTCCTTGTTGGTTCCAATTTCAGAAGAACTTTGAGTCTCCTGGAAGAGTTCCTAAATATGCTCTCTTGTCTCCCTTGGATGAGATTTCTAAGCAAATGGGGATTTGTCTTTAGTATTAACCTTTTGACAATCTCCTTGTTGGTTCCAATTTCAGAAGATGTCACAAAATGTAAGAGCCAATGATAGCTGCCTCTGAGGATAAAAAACTAGGATAATGCTACTTTTATCGTTGAATATTTACATCTGATTTTTGGTTTCTGAATGATTTTTAAGCTGCTATCTACTGTTTCCGGCTTAATTGTCATGTTGGTTGGATGCTGCTGATTCCTTTGCCAATCTCTTTTTTAAATATTTTTTTTTATTATCATTGTAATCCAGGACAACCCTTCACTCCACATCATTTTAGTGCCATTTCTTTTGAAATTTCATTGAACAAAGTACTCCGCTTTTAAAATTCCAAAGCTGCCATCTTGAACAAGTATAAGTCAGCATGCAACTATATATAAAATTGTATCACTAAATTAAGCTAAAGGAGCAGTAAACACTTTGCACAATATTGTTATATTAATCTACTTTGTAGTCAATGATAAATCTTGTAAACGATTGACCTTTTATTTCTTTTCATTTTAAATGTTAAGGGGAAAAGTGTGTAAGAATACTCATTGGAAGTATTCCTGAAAATACGTCAGCCTTTTCAGTTCTCCTAAAATTTGGATTATTCTTACTGTTTAATGGACTGATAGAGGTGATATTGTAATGACTTGGGTTCTAAGGTTAGCGAATATGCAATCATAATCCTTCACCTATGCATTTATCCAAAAAAGAACATCTTAGTGTTTTGCCTCCCCAGGTTTCCACTTCTTGGTATGATTGTAAAAAATTCTTTTTTGTGGGTTCCATCTAGAGAGTTATTGAGTTTGAACAGCAGCAGACTCTCTGAAAGGCTTTCCCTTTGACATATTGTCCAATATTATTTGAAGAATAATCATAGTTCTAATTATCTAATAACAGAATTTAAGGTTTCTTACAAAAATTGATTCTAGAATTTTGTATGCCTTCCATAGTTGGAATGGTGGCGAAGATTTTATGATTTGCTACTGTAGTAATCCAGAATATCAAGCTGCTCCTTGAATTTATTTATTTATTTTATTTTTGTGTGAAAATCATCCTAAAATCTCTCAACTGGAAAAGGATAGACCATCAGTGATTATATTATCTGTTTTGAGGAAAAGCATGATGAAAGAGGATCATTCAAAATATTGATTGTTCTACATGTTATCATTACCGTTTCAGATAAAGTTGCTTGTTTCTTTACATTTCCCTGTCACTGGAACAATCAGTCAGACTGTGAATCAATTGTTAGCTAATGTTTAATGGTTTTAATATAATAGTTTTAAGGGAGAATGATCATATAATAGTTTTTTTTTAGCTCTGCTTTTTGGGGAATGGTGAATGAGCCTGTCAATGCTCAAACATTAGTCTTCTATTAAGTTAATTTCACATAATATCTAAATGTTATCACTTATTATAACTATTTATCTTTCCTCACTGAAAAATAGTTATCCAAGGAGAACCCAGGTCATGCTGTTTTACCCCAGATCAAAGTAAAAGACACAGAAGATGTGACTGGGGAGACAGTGACAAATACATTAAGAAGGGCTATAAATTTCCATTCAAGTCTTCAAGCCCATGATGGACATTGGCCCGGGGACTATGGTGGCCCTATGTTTCTACTGCCTGGCCTGGTAAGTGCTGATGCTGCTGCCAATAGCAACTGTTTGACTCAGCCTTCGAGAACATAAAAGTGCACAGCAAACATTCATTTTTTTAATTCCTTATACAATAAATCCATTGCAGAAAGAAATAATCATTTTAATTCTGGACACTTCTTCCCATCAAATGATCAGGTAATTACTTTGTCTATCACTGGGGCATTGAATGCAGTCTTATCAGATGAGCATAAGAAGGAGATTTGTCGATACCTTTACAATCATCAGGTAAGCATCAATTTAGATTGTGGGATATATTTTTGTAGTGCTTCTGCATGTGGGACCAAAATTTGTTAATTTAGAGGTGTTTAATTGCAGAACAAAGATGGTGGGTGGGGCTTACACATTGAGGGCCCAAGTACTATGTTTGGTAGTGTCTTGACTTATGTTACTTTAAGGTTGCTTGGTGAAGGAGCAAAAGATGGACAAGGAGCGATGGAGAGTGGGCGTAAATGGATTCTGGACCATGGTGGTGCTACTGCAATTACATCGTGGGGGAAAATGTGGTTATCAGTTCAGAACTTAACCTTCATCTTGTTGGTCTAACTGACCTTCACATTTGATTACTAGTTTATGTTGGAATGAGTTCTATATATCCACAATCTAGTCCCTTTGTTTATTTGTTGTGGTATTGGTGGTCTGTAATAGGTACTGGGAGCATTTGAATGGTCTGGCAATAATCCCCTGCCCCCTGAGATATGGCTTCTTCCGTACATGCTGCCTATCCATCCAGGTTCTTGCCATTTATGCATTCTATGTGGATGAGTGTATTTCCTGTATGTATGCTGTGATTTTGGAGAATAAGTGATTATCTTCTTATAAAAAAGAAAAAGAAAAAAAAGAACAGGTGTTTCTGTAATTTTGTCTAACGTGGCTGATGGTAACTTGTAATGTACCATCAGCTAAGGTAATCAACATAGTTTGGGTGTTCATATTAATTCGATAGCCTACATTTTATGCTTCACACTGAACCTTTTTTTAAATCATATTTAATGCTGAAAAGATCAAGCTCTGGATTATTTTTTTAGCATCTTCCACATGATATAGCATTCCTATTCTGCTAACCATGAACAAAATATGCTGTATTCTAGTGGATTTTTTGTTCCCTTCTTAAAATTGTGCTCTTTGTCCTACAAGTGAGACTTCGAATACTATCGTTCTCAACTAGTATGTGTTATAGTGAAGTTTCAGCTGTTCAATGGTGAATTTTGTCTATAAGTTCAAATAAAGGTTTCTTGTGGCATACATGAACTATTGTTTTGATCTTTCAATAAATCTGCTAGTGGAGGAATTGATTTTCCTTTTACTCTGCAGGAAGGATGTGGTGTCACTGCCGAATGGTTTATTTGCCAATGTCTTACTTATATGGAAAAAGGTTTGTTGGCCCAATCACACCAACAGTCTTGTCTTTGAGGAAAGAGCTTTTCAATGTTCCCTATCATGAAATAGATTGGAATGTGGCTCGCAACCAGTGTGCAAAGGTTGGTCGAAGTGATTGTGATTAAAAAAAAAAGTGTTGAGTAATAAATTTTCTTCAACAACTTGACTAAATCTTGAGTATTTACTAATGTTGTGTCTATCATTTTCACATTTCTGTTTATTAATATATATATCTGGTTCCTATATATATATATAAAGATAGATACATTGATGAACAAAATTCAGTGAATGTGTTCGAGATACCTTAATGGATTACAGTTGACAGATTGCATATCTGTACTGTTCCGTCAATTGGTATACTGTCAAGTATCTGTCTCTACTTTCACATTGATCCTGATTTTTCTAATAAGAAAACTTGTTTCTTTATTTTTGCAGGAAGATTTGTACTACCCACACCCCCTTGTACAGGATATACTTTGGTCCTCTCTCCATATGGCTGTTGAACCAATCTTAATGCGTTGGCCTGGAAAGAAGTTGAGAGAAAAAGCTCTTAAAACTGCAATTGAGCACATACATTATGAAGATGAGAATACTCGTTATCTTTGCATTGGGCCTGTGAATAAGGTATGTATCCAAGCAGTGTGGTAAACTTTCTGTCTGTTAAGCAGAGTAAAGATTAATTTTTTAATGCTGTGACTTATGCTATATTTTGAAGAGATGATGGAGAGTGGGAAGGAGAAAACAGGTAGTAGACATGGGAAAGATAGAAAGTGAGAAGGATATAAGTTTCTCTGCTTCTTGTTTGGTAGAAAGGAAGGAGAGAGGAAGGACAGTTTGATATAAAAGATTACATTTTGCCCTTTATTAGGAAGAATATTTTAGTATTCTGTAAGGAATTTTATAACAATTTGTGTAGATTTCTTCCAATCATAACATGAGCGCATTGGTTTTGGTGGGTCTGCAGTGGCTTTTCATCCACCCTATTTTCCTTTCTCCTGACCCATATCTTTACCAAATGAAGGATCTCCTATCTTTCCATCCCTTTATCCCTCCCACTTTCTGGCCTACCAAACTTGGTGATAATTATGAGACTGTTATTGAAGTTTATTTATTAGTTAGGTTCTTATATGCCTTCACTGATCTTTGATCAATCTGATCCTTTTCTGGATGACTTTTTTAACTGTGTTTTAGTTATTCACTTATGTTTTTATTGATGTTCATGTTTTGGTAACCAGTACATTAAAAACCCCTTCCTTTCACATATTTCTATTTGGCAATTACAGTTTGAGGTTATTGTGGATTGCAGGTGTTAAATATGCTTTGTTGTTGGGTAGAAGATCCGAATTCAGAGGCTTTCAAGTTGCATCTTCCAAGAATCTATGATTATCTATGGATTGCTGAGGATGGCATGAAAATGCAGGTCTGTATACTACCATCTTACCTTGAATTGTTTTTAATAATTCTTCCATGTTTCTGGTTTGGTGAATGTGACGTTACAGCTTTTAGAATGCTTATTGAAAAACATTACTACATAACGTCCAGTGCTAGTTGTATTCAGTAGTCACCAATAATATGATATGGTAATTTCCCTTTCTACAAAAATACATGTGATCAAGTTTAATACAATTGCTAGGTAGGTGAACAAGTTTTTGAAGTTTTTATAGCTGCTGTGATTTATTCAACTATCCAGATGCTTGCATTGCTGTGCTTACTGAGACAGACACATTTGAAAGTCTTAATACCCTCTAACTGCGAATAAGTTCAGTTATGCAGATTTGTTTTACAGCACTTAATGAGACAACATTTGTTTAATGAGTTTTCTGTTAAGCATCCTGATTTTATGAGTCACTGCAGGGGTACAATGGAAGCCAGTTATGGGACACTGCTTTTGCCGTTCAAGCAATTATCTCAACCAACCTTGTAGAAGAATTTGGTCCAACTCTAAGAAAGGGACATAAATTCATCAAGGATTCACAGGTGGCGTTTCCATGTGTATCAGAAATCATTGTGCTTCTTAATACTGTTATATTTTAATGGCCCCGCCGTTTCCCTAATTGAATGTTTTTATTTTTTATTAAGGTTCTAGAAAATTGCCCAGGTGATCTTGACTTTTGGTATCGCCACATTTCAAAGGGTGCTTGGCCTTTTTCTACTGCTGATCATGGATGGCCCATCTCAGACTGCACCGCAGAAGGATTGAAAGTGAGTGTTGACCAAATTGAACACAATGCATTTGTTTATTCCTTGTTCACTATTTCTAAGCCTTTCTTTTTTCAGGCTGTTCTATCATTGTCAAAAATTCCATCGGAAATTGTTGGTGAACCACTAGATGCAAAGCGGTTATACGATTCTGTCAATGTCGTACTCTCATTGCAGGTTAGCTGAGACCATTATAGTCTGAAGTAGATATGTGTATTAATTTTCTACCACCCATAACATCACCAAGAACTACTTATTTATGCACTGAAGGGTGTCTTTAGAAGCGATAAAAATGCAGCTTGCATGTGACTATAAATATGTGATAAAGTGACATTTTTTTATAAGGTGATTACAGTCCTAGAACAATAAACTTTTCAAACTTCACAAGAACCAATTTTGTTAATATTGTCTAGGATTTTGGCTGTTGCAGTTGTATTGACATTTATCTTTTCTAATAAATGCCTCTCTTGAAGATCATCAACATTAACAACCACAAAAGAATGGTAAGTTGCACCAGTCCTCATCTAAGGTTAACCTAGAGTACAGGATCTCTATTCTCAATCCATTAAGCTTTCTATCAGAGGCTTCACTCCCATCCTCCGCTAGATTTATCTATCACTTAGATTAAATACCCCATCAAATGTATCAACGATGTCAAGATCATCATCATCATCAGCAGCATTTTGTAGTACCTATTTTAAATTTATATCCTAGGTTGCACCTACCTTGAACCTTACCTGTATTTTTTTAACCATTTTTTTATGCCTAAGCTGATGGATACAGAGAAGTCTGATTTTTGTATGTATATATCCCTTATTTACAAAAATCTAAAGAGAGGGATGGAACTTTATACGAATCTGATTCTCTTAAAATTCTGGTGTGGAGGGTGAGTTGTGATGATTTAAAGGTGAAATAAATGAAGCATATACTGCCACATAGTATATGTGACAATGCCTTTTTTATTTGGACCTATTATTGCATTACAATCTGAACTGTGTTAATTGATCATGATGCTTCTTTCTTTCCCCGTCTACAGATTTCTAATTAATGCTCTTCTTTGCTTTCTCCGTAACAACTGATCTACTGAAAGAATTTTTTAATCACTGATAGCAATCCATTATAATGTGATTGCAGAATAGTGATGGTGGCTTTGCAACATACGAACTTACAAGATCCTACAGGTGGTTAGAGGTAGACTCTCCATTATCATTCACTTTTCTTCATTTTATTTTGGTGGATTCTGCTCAAGTCCATGATCTAGTAATATGACTGCCATCTAATAATCTCCTCTGTCTAGTAAGTGTTAGAATTTCTGTAGTGCACCTTAAAAGGACCTCATTACTCCATATGTCCAATTCTGTTTGGTGATTGCACATCATCAAAGCCCTTACGCGAGATATCCTAAGATTCCTGTTTAAGGGCATCTTCATTCTCCTGTTGTTTATTAACTCAAGATAGTGAAAACCACTTGAACAATGGAAAATGTATAAGAAAATTTTACCATCAAGATGTAGATCAAGCTCTCATAATTCGTTTTATGGAAAAATTATCATTTCTTCTCTAGTAAATTTTACTTCAAACTTGGAAAAAGTCACTATTGCATGTGATGACTCATATAATGATTTAAAGTTGATGCCCTTCTTTTGGCCCAAATTTAGAATCTGTCGTAATAATCTATGCTTTTCACCATTACCTCCTGAGATCTGTGGGACCTAATCTTTTTCACTGTTTCTTCTCTTTTTCCAGTTGATCAACCCTGCTGAAACATTTGGTGACATTGTTATCGATTATCCGTAAGATATCAGCACCTTGAACTGCGTCAGTTTCCATTACTTTTTGGTTTTGGTTTTTCAAATTACTTAATTAGTAATAAGTACTTTCTACATGTCTCTGTAGTTATGTCGAATGTACCTCAGCTGCTATTCAAGCTCTGGCATCATTTAAGAAACTATATCCTGGTCATCGGAGCGAAGAAATTGAGCATTGCATCAAAAGAGCTGTTGAGTTTATTGAAAAGATACAAGAATCTGATGGTTCATGGTTTGCCCCTGTTTACCACTATATAAGCTCTTTCTAGCTGCTTTCTTATTCTCTGATCTATATGTTTTTAAGAATTTGCTCAATCAATGCATGTACACTTTTTAAGTGTAACACAATTTATGATTCCCTGTTTGTTGCTTGTACAAAAAACTTCAATGTTCTCAGTTTGATCGCACCTTTTATTTCTAAAATTGCTGAACAGGTATGGTTCATGGGGGGTTTGCTTCACTTATGGTACATGGTTTGGGGTAAAAGGGTTGGTGGCTGCTGGAAGGAACTATAACAATAGCTCTAGCATTCGTAAAGCTTGTGATTTTCTGCTATCAAAACAGCTTGCTTCTGGTGGCTGGGCCGAGAGTTATCTATCATGTCAAAACAAGGTAAGTCTGTTTATTTTAATTGTTTCTTAGTTATCAAATAAATGCACATATTTTTCTATAAATTATCAAGTGGTTCATCAATCCTGATATAGAACAAGATATGTGTTTGTATGTGTGTGTCTGTGTATTTATATATTGAATCTAAATGAAGCTTCTATTTCCTTATCATCAATGTATTGTTATATGGCCATGAAAACCTGTGACAGTCTTGAGTCCTTAGTTTTTTCTTTTAGTAAAACTCTCAGACAGTGATTTGATAGAGAACTGGTTAACAAGGTGTAGAATATTTGTAACGTTTGTTTTTGAAAATGCACTATCTTTATACTTTTATTTCATAGTGTACCTAATATGTTGATGCGTTGGCCAAAAAAGAGACTCTTGAAGAGATTGTAACTTTGCTAGTAATGGGATGGTTCTTGACTGAGGTGACAATATTAAATTCTAGGTTAAAATTTTATTGTGATAGTTTTTGTGATTCTTGTCTTCTAATATTCTTCTTATCGCTTTTCTGGACAGGTGTACACAAATCTTGAGGGTGATAGGTCTCATGTGGTAAATACCGGATGGGCCATGTTGGCTCTTATTGATGCTGGGCAGGTATGCATGTAGTTTTACCAAATACGTTTCATGTACATGTGTATGTTTTTATTCAACTTATTCTCATGTTGCAACAATTGTTTTGGGTTTTTTTTTATCGGATAAGAACAAATAGTTTTATTAATATGAGCTAATCATCAAAACACTAAAGTAGACGAGCAGTGTAGTCCACCAAATACACAAACAAAGCCTCTACTGTCCAAACACTCAGTACAACACCAGAATTTTACAGACAACATAAGTCCTAGTTCTAAGTTCTAACGATTTAGGACAATACAGCCACTCTTTAACCCCCCTTAAGAAAAAAAGGTGCCACTCTTTAACCCCACTTAAGAAAAAAAGGTGAAGTCTCTCTGTTCATTAGACATTGAATCCCACAGAAACACACAAAATCTGGCCCTCTCCCACTAGAGATCTTCATCCTCTGCATTTTTCAATAAAAGTTCTGCCATTCCTCTCCAACCAAACAATTCCATAACTGCCAAGACACAACTCCAAAAAACTTGACCCTTTTTCCCTCCAGATCCACATACTTCCCATTTGTTCGTTTTCTGATGCTGATAGGGATTTTTGTACACTGCTTTCCTTGGTGTTATTCCTAGCATTTGCATTTTTCCTGATTGTGGTAGTCTTTTTTATTGGAGCAGGCTGAGAGAGATCCAACACCGTTGCACCGTGCAGCAAGACGTTTGATAAATTCTCAAATGGACAACGGGGATTTTCCTCAAGAGGTACTTCATTGTTTGTTACAGTACTATTTAAAATGCATAACCTGAGAACAAGTGCTCTAAGTTTCTACCATTTTGCATGATTCTTGTCTTTTTGGGTTTCTAGTGAATATTGCATTGAACAACAAGATCTCTTCATGTTAGGATATGAACATATGATATTGATAAGATAGTTATTTGTATTATAAATTGAACAAAATTTTTGGAAAATTATGAATACATCATATTAATTCCTCGTAATATTGGCACACTTTTGTGTGGAAAATTGTGTTGTTTTGCTCTGAGCTTTAGCTTGACACGTTTTTTGGATGGAAGAATTTCATTGTGCTTTTGGTTGATTTAATATGTATAAAGAAAAGCATGCAGAAGATAACAAGAAACCATGTCAAGCCAGGAGATGTGCAACAGGGTGGTTTTAGAATTATATGGATATTTCTCATCATTTTAATTCTTCTTAATGTTGAACAAAGTTTTGGATGTTGATTTATGTGGAGGAATTTTGACTAATCAATAGGAGAGAGTTGGTTGAATTGTAGTGCATTTCATTACAATTTGTGTGAATTTAAATCCCTTTTACTATCAAGGTGGTGTTGGATGTTCTGCCAAAATGAAATTAGTGCTAGCTTCTAATCTCAATAAATTGTTTTCTTAAATTTTGATGTCATTTCCGAAACATTAATATGGTGTCTATTAGTGCAATGATGATTTAATTTTACTGTCACCTGTTGAATTCGCATTTAATCGTTTTCCTTTGACTATTTTTTTACAGGAAATCATGGGTGTCTTCAACCGGAACTGTATGATCACGTATGCCGCATACCGGAACATATTCCCTATATGGGCATTGGGAGAATACCGCTGCCGGGTGTTGCAGGCTTCATGAGCAAACCTTGCCATTTATTTGTATAACATTCTCTCATGCAAGTTAATGTATTTCAAATTCAACTACCTTTTTTGTCAACTAAACATCGCAAAGTAATGAGTTCTAGAGCCTAAAAAAATTTCATAAAAGAAGAGGAAATAAATCATAACAAATTCCAGGTGATTGTGTATCATAGTGGTATCTGATATGGAAATTTTGAAGTTACTTGGCTGAGGCACAGCTTTTACCCATCTAACACTCAGTGAGGCATACTTATTAACTTGCATGAGGAATCAACAAATCTTGTTTAGTACTTATGGTAGAAAAATATAGTGCACGATTGTAAAATAAAATTTAGGCATTCAATGTTCTCTCTAATAACAGCCCTTTGTTGTGTTTGCCATGGGCGAGGGTTTATTGGAAGTTAAAATAAATTTTAGGGCCCGTTTGAATTGATGGATTTGGAGGAGTCCTGTTTGGGACTACTTTAGTAAACCCAAATCCACTTTAAATTTGAAATATTTGGATGGAGGTATTTGGATTTCACAATAATGCTAAATTTTTTATTAAAAAAATGTAAATATTAGATTGAATGTATTTGAAATAATGAGATGTAAAAAATATAATGATTTGTTATTTTATAAAATCGATATTTTGGGGCAGAGGGGGATTAAACCCTAGAGTCTCGGAATGGATTTGAAATATATTCAAATCTAAGTGTACATAGATAAATATCAACTTCTATTATAACACGTGAACTTCTATTATAACACGTGAACGAGTATACCATATTACTATATTTTGATACCAAATTATAATTACTCCTTGTTTGACAACATTTTCACATTCTCAAATTATCATTCCACATTTGAAATTAATAATTTATGGCTTTTAAAAGCATTATTATGCTCTTCGGTTAAGGTTAAGGAGATCAGGAGTTGCATGTGGGCTCCACGTGCCCAAGCTGCAATTATTGGTTAAAACAAACCCCAAGCTCCAATCCAAACGCTCCCTTTCTAAATTTGAAAACCCAGCACTGAGCGCGAAATTTGAAGCCGAGGCCATCATCATTTCAAAAAACAAAAAACCAAGAAAAAAAAATCTCTCTCTCTCTCTCTCTCTCTCTCATTTGAAGGGTAAAATTTTCTCGAACTCCGTCCCAGAAGAAACGCTCCCTGAGATTCGTTCTTCTGAGTATTTTATTAATTCCCTTGTTTATATTCTAAGTTTCGTTAATCTCCAAGGCATTCTTTCAAATTTTGTTCCTTAATCTCTCTACATTTTATTTTCCGTTTGGCAGCCGAGAAAGAGCCGGAAAAATAAAAGAAAATGGGAGAAGAGGAAGCTTTGATACTGCGTTCTGAAGTAACAATGCAAAACCCTCCTTTTTGGCCCCGGGGTAATTCTACTCGGGAACTGACAGAGACTATGTGTAAGTGCTTGCTCTAAGACTTTTAGGGTTTAAATCTTAGTTGTTTCATAATTTGTTTTAGAGTTCCTTGAATTCTTTAAAAAAATAACATTTAGGATTTAGCTTGATGCTCAAAACACTGATTCTAGGAACATTGAGTAATAAATAGTGGGAATGTTTTGAATTTTTTACCTCTTTTATGTGGTTCGTGTGTTTTCTTAAAAAGTTCAAAAAAAAGGCTCAAACTTTGAACCACATGATTGATTGTACTACGTTTCTTTTGTTGGTCCTAAACTGTCCAACATCTATGCTTGAAGTTTCAACTTGTTTCACCTTTTTTCTTAATTAAAATAGACTTTTGAGAAGAAAAAGAAAAGAAAAGAAGCAATTGAATGAAGCAATATCGGGTTGCATTTGATTAGTTACTACTTGGTTTCAGTTCATCATGGTATAAGAAATGAATAATGTTTAGTTTGCTTTGTTTAACTCCTGTCTACTTTGACTTTGCAGGATTTCAATATTTTGAACAATAAAACCAAGTATTTTCCACTGGTATATTTAAGTTGTGATGTCTTTTATACCCATCAGCAATCCCAACTTTGAAGGGAATTAATCTTGTATAGTTAGGACTTGCGTATTTCTTGCTACTATTCAAGATGAAGAGACATGCACATGTTAAAGGGAGGGGACCCACAAGAGTCAATACGCAACAGGTGGTTTTTGAGTTAAAACACAAGGTGGTTTGTGCACTGAACAAGCTTGCTGATCGAGATACTTACCAAATAGGCGTTGAGGAACTTGAGAAGATGGCTGAGTGCTTAACCCCAGAAGGGATTGCTCCATTTCTGTCTTGTATTTTGGATACAGATTCAGAACAAAAGAGTGCAGTTCGAAAGGAATGTATTAGACTGGTTGGTACATTAGTGAGATATCATGAGGGGCTTGTTGGGCTGCATCTTGGTAAGATGGTTGCCAGCATTGTTAAGCGACTAAAGGACCCAGACTCTGTTGTGAGAGATGCATGTGTGGAGACTGTTGGTGTTTTGGCTTCAAAATTGAGTAATGATACAGGTGAGGGTGATGGAGTCTTTGTTGTCTTAGTAAGGCCACTTTTCGAAGCTCTGGGTGAACAAAACAGGCAGGTGCAGTCGGGTTCAGCATTGTGTTTAGCTAGGGTCATTGACAATAGTCATGATCCTCCAGTTTCAATTCTGCAGCGTATGTTGAACCGAACAATAAAGTTGTTAAAAAATCCACATTTCATGGCGAAGCCAGCAATTATTGAATTGAACAGAAGTATTATCCAGGTGAGTTCTTAAGCAAACATAAGTTGTTCATGATATTATTGATTGTCTTTTATGATTCTGGTATTGCAAATTTTGTTTTTCCAAATGCTGTATGAAGAAATGTTAATTGATTTCTATCTGCAAATCATTCGAGTTATTGTTCACATAATCAGGAGAGGTTTTAAATGTTGAGTTTACAATCTATACCAATGAAAGCAATTTAAGATGACAGCTCCTTTAATCATCACAGATTGATGTATTTGCATGAATAGCATTAGTTTGCTTACTTATTTGTGTGCAAAAGAATCTTCTTTGAATCTCTGTTTTCACATTAATTATTAGAATTTGTAAAACATGCTATATGGTGTTCCCTCTCAATCATAGTACAGTGTGTTTTTTCAATTAATCAGTGAATGGGATGGGATAGTGCCGTTGGCTACTACACTTCTAAACAACCTACTTTGATACTTCACATGCTTGTGTTTATTTTATTTTACTGTATATTTTTGTAGCACCTATACTTTTTGTACATTGTGTGGTAGAAATGTTTTTTGGTGCACAATTTGATTTTCTGTTCTAGGCAGGGGGTGCTCCAACACAAAATATTCTCTCTGCTGCAATGGCTAGCATTCAAGAATCTCTCAAGAGTAATGACTGGACAACACGCAAAGCTGCATGCATAGCGTTAGGGGAAATAGCTTCAGGTGGTGGATCCTTCTTGGGCTCTTTTAAGGCTTCCTGCGTTCGTTCCCTTGAATCTTGTCGCTTTGACAAGGTTAGTGTTAATTAAAGATCTGCACTCGGAGAATCTTCTTTCATGCAGATGATTAAACTAGATCTGTTTGGTGCTTCTTTTGTTTCTAGGTGAAACCAGTTAGGGATACGGTCCTGCAGGCTCTACAGTGCTGGAAAAGTCTTCCAGGATCAGATACTCCTGAACCTTCAGAAGCTGGATCTTCCATAAAAGGTTTACTGACTGGTTGCCAGTATCTGTAGATGTGTGTTCAGATTGGTTTTTCTTGCTGCATTTTACTTCAATTCTATCTTGTGTGCTGGATGCTCGCATAAACATCTAAATCCATAGTTGGTTTTACTTGTTTTCTGGTACTTTGTTTGTGTTGCCTCTGGATGCTTCCTATTAAGCTAAGAAGATTTGGAAGCTAGTGCAGTTCAATCGGATTTGGACATTTTGTGATGCATCTTGAATCCTACAATGACTAGAGTAGTTGTGCAGTTTTATTAACCTAGTAAAGGAAACTATTCTATTATCTGAAATTCAATAAAATTCCTTGAGAATAGTTCCTGTATATTAGATGAAATGAAAACTCCAACTTTATGTAAGGAGTTTATGAAGTGTTTAACCTGAAAGTCCAAATATGAACTTGACTTGTAGCTGATTTTATTTATCTTACTTGGTTTTGATGATAAAGGTCTAGTTGAACCCATGCTTAAAATACACATGCTCCTAAACCCCCCTTCAAATGTTGGTGTACTTTTGGAGGAACAGGTTTAATAGGTGAAAGCAGTCTTGTTTGACAATGTTCTACATCTTTCATCATATGAACTTATTAATATTCCTCTGATGAGTTACTTTAGCTTCTGATGCATTGTGGATAAAGAGATCGTCTTTCATCATGATATCTTTTGTGTTATACTGCTTCCTCAATTATGTTTTCTCCTCATTTTTCTTTTATGATAGGGGAGCCGAAGCCTAATTCCTCATGTATATTACTAGTGCATAGAAAGCCTGCTTTGATTGATAAGAAAATATCTTCTTGTTTTTTTCTTTTTTAGTTCGGAATGTTTCTTGACTTAATGCGCTTTGCTTGCTTTGTTCTCATAATGCTTTACCAATTTGTTCAGAGAATTTCTGTGGAGGTGACTACAGTGATATCACTAGTGCTAGTGAATCTGGACGGAAGGATATCACACTCAAGAAAGCTGTTACTGGCTCAACTAAGAGCAGGATTCCTTTGTCTATGAAAAAAACATGTCCAAGTTATGTGGAAAATCATCAACGTTCCAATGAAGATGATTGGCATATTGAAATTGCAGTTCCAAAAACCCACAATGCTTCTTTGTCCGAATTTAACAATGAAGAATCTGAGGGGTAGCTCTATTACAAAGACTTTAGAACGGACAAGCACAGATTTTACAAGCACACAGGACATTGGATATGAATATGTGCCTATGGATGAAAAGCAAGAGTGTTCATCTGGGTCCAATCTTGTCACAGATGACCTTGAGGCGAAGTTTGTTACAGGTTCTCATAGCAGTGATAAAGGTGGTTTGCAGAAGCCAGTAGGAAGAAATCAGCGATTTGCAGCTGAAGATATTAGTAGTGAGAAACAGATGTACTCTGAAAGGATACATGACCGTAGAAGTCTTGATTCAACCGTGACCGAATCTGGTTCCCATTCTCCACATGGATGCTGTTCACAAATGGCAAATGAAGTGGTTTGCATTAGAAAACAACTAGTGGAGATTGAAACCAAACAGTCCAACCTAGTGGATCTTTTACAGGTACATATATTGATATTTTCGGACAAGATGTGTGTTAGTTGCTTCACCATTTGTTTAAACTCTTAGATAATTAATTAAACGTTTTGGTATGCTGTTCTATGCAAAAACTTTGAGTGCCATCTGTAAGATTTTTTGAACTTTATGTCAATGACAATCAATTGATAACACTGCATTTGTTGCTAAATCATCTTGAAAGAGTAGGCATGCCATTCAATTTCCAGGTACAAAAGTTTTAAGTTCTGGAGTCACTGTATCCTTTCATATCAGATTTTTTTTATAAAAAAAAATATCCTGAACGTCTGAAAGTAATTGTTAGCATTGCATCTTGTGTTCCATTTTTTTCCTTATCCAATTCTTGAGGTAAACTTGTAGTTGGCCGTCTTGGCTAAGGTCTAATTACTAAACCCTATTGTTGTAAACACTGTGCCTAGAGGTCCTACCTGACATTTTGAGCAGTCTAATTGTATTTAAAATATATGGTCATTCTGTCATATATTGCTTAGAAATCAGAATATCTTTTTTCCCCATGCATCGTTAATTACTATGAAACCTGTAATTTAGCTCTTGTATTGAACTCTTTGACAGGTCTTTACGTCTGGCATAATGGATAGCTTGTCTATGTTACAAACAAGGGTGGTAGGTCTAGAACATGTTGTGGATGGATTAGCTCAGAACTTTGTACACAGGGGGGAGCATTCCAATTTAGCAACCTCCAAACTCATGAAACAAAGCCAGCCTGTGCATTCTCCAAGACTCTCCACAAGCACTCCTAGGCCATCTATAGATGTGCGCAACAGACAGCCTTCGTTGTTGTCTGTGAAACATTCTGAGATTTGGGAGGAAAACACATTTGGCAGGAGCCAAGCGAATAGTTCCGCAAAACAAAGTACAGAGACATGGAGCAATACTAAGGTGAAGCTTACCAGGAATCCTACTGGGAAAGACATTCGAAAAATTCCTGGGCAGGGAACACAAAGGATAGGTAATAGTCAAACACAGACTGATGCTATGTTTTCTTCAGCTTCTAGTACTAAAGTGAGACAAAATGTGGTAGAAAGTAAGAATAGCCTCTGGAAACAAGTGAAAGGTTTTCTATGTGAAGGGGACCTAGACTCTGCATATGTGGAAGCTCTTTGTTCTGGTGCTGAAATTGTTCTGGTTGAGCTTCTTGATGGAACTGGTCCAGTTCTAGAATGTTTGTCTCCTAAAACTGTCAGCGGTGTTCTGAGCATTTTAGCGTCTTTTCTCCTAGAACAAAGGTTTATCAATACCATAATTCCTTGGTTGCAGCAGGCAAGTGCTTTTATACATGATTAATACATCGTAACTTTTATTATGAACAAATTGAGTGCCAACATGTCTGCATTCTTTCCATACATTATAGTAGCATAGAATTATATTTTAAGAACTATGCCCATAACTAGAGAGCAGCCTCGTTGTAACTTGCTGCAGAACTTCTAGATCTTCACTATAGTTCATATTATGCACTGTCATGTTATGCAACTGAAACTTGAATTTGTTAAAATGATTCAAACTTACTAAGAAGCAACCAATGGGGCTTTTCTTCCACCTCTGTTAGCCATTTCGAAATTTTGTTACATAGAAACCAAAATGTGTTCCAGAGGAAAATGTTAACACATGCTGTCATTTTCACTCATTTAGATTGCTGACTTGAGCACCACTCATGGACCAAATTACCTTGGTCTGTCTGCAAAAGCAAAGCAAGAATTCTTGTCTTCTATCCAGGAAGCTGTGAACATGGAATTTTCGAATCCTTCAGAGAGAAGATCCGTTACTCAATTAGCTGTGAAGTTGCATCATTTATGGGGTAAGGCTACTTAACATATCTCTGTAATCATATACATGCTCCTTGTCCAACACTTATATTTTTAGTACAGTTTCTAAATTTTCCGTTCAAAGGCGTGTCACTAACGACAATCTTCTGCTTCTGTAGGATAATGCTTCTGATAGTCAGATAATAAACCAAGGTTATGATGTTATGGTGCTTGCAGATTCCACTCATTGTGTAAGATACTTTAGTACTGGTAGTACAATTTCAGTCAGAAATTCATTTTCCTGTTGTATGTAATGTAATGTGCACATCCATCTCTCCATCTTATATTGAAAACCAAGAGTTTTTCCGTTTTCATCAGTATGGGAGTTCCCATTTTCAGCATACTATGTAGAAGGGGTTTTTCTTTTTTTCTTTTTTTATTATCAAATTTTTTAATTTTTTGGTCTGGTTTTGTTTAATAGCAAAAAGGGAAGTTGCTCCTACAAACTCATCTGAGAGCATAGATTTGATACAATAGAATTTTAAAGTTTAAACTATTATGCATCCTAGTGCAATTATATTCCCAAAACACTACTAAATTTTTTATTTTGCCTGGAAAAACTTATGTACTAGAAGTTAATATTATTTCTTTTAATATATAATTTCTTTTTTTGGAAAGGTCTTTAATATATCATAAAGAAAGAGAGCCATTCAATTTAAAAATATCAAAGAGTAAGAACAAACTTCAAATATTAAAACTTTGTTAAGAAATTGGACATTATTTATTTAATAAGTTACCCATCTTCTTGCCGAAGGATTATTATTAAGTTCATTTCCAATTTTAGAGACATTTATGAGTACATGCTCAAATTTCCGAAAACTCTACAATTTACACTATCTGTTAGCCAAACTGTTAGTTAATCTGTTAAATGCTGATGTGGTATTTGTGGTATCTATTTTTTATTGACGTGGGGTTTCACATGGACAAAAAACTAATAAAAAATTTATTTTTTAAATTATTTTAAAAAATTAAACATATTAAATTAAAAATTAAAAATAAAAATAAAAACCCTACCCAAATTCTCCCTTCCTCCCAATTTCTTTCCCCCCCAAGATTTCAACCCCAGATTTCTTCCCCCGACCCAAATTTCTTCCCCCACCCAATTTCTGCAAATACCAGGATAGCTTGCTCTGTTTTGGTCTTGGCAGCAACATATGAAGTTCCAAATATTTTAAGAGAACCTATGAAATTCAATATCACTCCACGAGCTCTTATCCACCAAGTCTTGGCTGCTGCTACTGTAAGCCACAGTTGATGCACTAGAAGTGTACACAACCCTCTTCAGTCTTGGAATTTAGGCAGGCTTTCAGTATGCCTAGGGCTCCTTGGACAGCTTTTTTGGTCACTGCTTCTTCATCAAGTTATTTGGTAGGCACGGGGTGAGCAACATTGAAGACCCCTATGCATCCTTCAATTGCTTCATTGAACCAAGCCGACGAAATCTGGGTGGTGGTGGAGAAGAAATTAGGTGGGGGAAAGAAATCGGGAGAGAGAGAATCTGGGTAAGGTTTTTATTTTTATTTTTTATTTTTTAATTTAATATGTTTAATCTTTTAAAATAATTTTAAAAAATAAAAATTTTATTAGTTTTTTGTCCACGTGCAACCCTACATTAATTAAAAAATAGGTCCCATAAATGCCATATCGGCATTTAATAGATTAATTAAAGGTTTGGTTAATGGAATGGGTAAATTGTAGGGTTTTCGAGAGTTTAAGCATGCACTCGTAAATGTCTCTAATATTGGGTATGAACTTAAAAATGACCTTATAATTTGGGGGGTTTTATGTAATTTGTCCTTTAATTTATGGAAATGATTGCCCATTTCTATTTTTTTAAGCATAATTTCCTTATGGGCTTTTTTATTGCCTTGGGTGATTACTCGCAGTAATTATTATTATCTTATATATAAGAGAAGGTTTAAGAGGTGGAAAGGTATAACTCAAGTTGCAGAATGTTTGCATACATGAGCGTAACCAGCCAAGTTGACTATAGTAAATATACTTCCCACTCTGCACACGAGTTTGAATCCCTCCCTATAATTTAGATTTGATTAAAGTAGGATATCATTTGTATAAAAAAGAAAGTGCTAGAATTTTTGTTGACCAGAATAAAAAGCGATGAAATATTTTACCACACACTGTAGGGTAAGGGACTACCGTTCTGTCCTGAATTTTAATGACAAAACAAACTATAAAAACATATTTAAGATGAGAGGAGAATGCTGAAGGCCTTTCTTCAGATGCTATACTAAAATCACAACGTACAAGGTAGCGCATACAATAGAGTGTTAGAAAATGAATTACAAATTATAAATCACAAATTTGGCCCAGAGGGGGCATGAATTTAACTCAAAAACACTAAATGGATAGACCAGTTGATATTATCTTGTACATTTTCAACCTCCATCCATTATCTGGTACAAGTTTAAAAGCTACTTTTCATGCGACACAAAATTTGGAGACGAGTTATTACGATCGAAATCATTCATAGGCTCACTCTTGCTCCTTCCATTTCCCGGATTGCTCCTATGCGCCTCTCCTCCCCTTTCACCGTCTCTTCTGTTCTGGCTTCTCTTCTTAGCAGGACTTGCAATTGTTCCCTTGGGAGCCTCATAAAGAGTTACAGCACCATCTCCACTTTGAAGTTCGTGGTTTCCTGATGACTGAAGAGTCTCGAGGATGTCAACCACCTGGCTCATAAGGGGCCTCCCTTTTGGGTTTTGGCTAAGGCATTGATATGCCAACTGGGCAACCTTCATTGCAGTTTTAAATGAATACTGCCCTTCCAACCTAGGGTCTACAATCCTCAGAAGCTTCTTATTGTGGTTCAAGAGTGGACGAGCCCACTCAACCAGGTTGTGTTCTCGGCTGGGCCTGCTCTTATCCATTGCTCTTCGTCCAATGAGCAGCTCAAGTAGCACCACTCCAAACCCATAAACATCACTTCGAGCAGTTAGATGCCCTGTTTGGATCAACTTAATACTCAGTGATGGATTACTAAGGTCTAACCTACCAATCTATGATGTAAACATTGCCAACAATGAGAAAGGAATTATACAAAATTACTTTAGGTGCACTGCTATTGAAAAACCAAGTTGATATATGATTAATAAACATCAAAATAATCTCTTCGCTTGGCAACAGAAAGCATTTGTCAATCTGTATCGAAGAAAAAGAAAAAGCATAACGTTTTATGATATGACTCGGCGACGTAGTTATGAAACAACTCACCAGTCATTACATACTCAGGTGCAGCATATCCATATGTGCCCATCACTCTTGTTGAAACATGGGTTTGGTCTCCCATAGGCCCTTCCTTTGCAAGGCCGAAGTCCGAAAGCTTTGCATTAAAATCCTGCATGTTATCGTTAGATTTTCAGCAACATAAACCAACCTAACTTCCCCAGAAGTAATCACTCATGTGCCAGAACATACAAATTTCATTAAAAAAAATACCAATATTTGTTTTCCAGAAATGGACAAAGAATCATGACAAGAAGCATTTGTGTACACTTCATCTTCTGGTTTGGGTTTCATTTGTGAAATTAGACTTCTGAAATATTTGAAATTTTTTTTCTGACAGCACCTCCAATAAGATGCTCAATGGTAATACGTGCTATATAAAAGATAACAAAAAGAAGACAACTAACCCCATCCAACAAAATATTTGATGTCTTAAAGTCACGGTAAATGATTGGTCGCTCTGCACCATGAAGAAAAGCAAGCCCTTTTGCAGCATCTAAAGCAATCTTCATTCTTCTTGACCATGTCAGCGTACAGCCCACTCCTACCACCCAAAATAAAAGAAATGATTACGGTGTTAACCAAAAGAGGCACAATATTTTTGATGTGTCAAAAGTATCCACCAGAACACTCAATTGAATGTTGTTGCAAAAGACTGTTGGTGGATCAATATGCAGTTTGGGGAAGTTTAATATCTGCATACAGTCTACATGTGCACTTCCTGCAGGCATATATTTTATATAAACAATAGTCCATAACATTTCAGATGATTAAGATGAACAACTAGAAGAAATGTTTGTTCGTATCTAATAAAAGTCAAATTTCCACACACAAGTGTTACGTTTCTAAGTATTCTAAACTGTAACACATTTTTACACTGATAAATGCAGTTTACTTGTACATTTGTCCAAAAATAAGTAAAATCACATGCATCCAAAAATAAGTAAAATCACATGCATAGTTGAGTACTTTATTTCACCTTCACTTGACCACATTCTTGTTTATTATTAGAAAGACAGTTTTCATAAGAACTTGAAAAGCCTTCAAACCCTATACATAGCTAGGAAAATCTTGGGAGAAAAAGAAAAAGAAAAAAGAAAATTTCTCTCTGGACTGAATATAACAATCAAAGTCAAGCTAGATGAATGGCTTTTAACATTCTTGAGATTAAAAGTGCAAGGGGATGATAAACAATAAAAATAGAATTCGTAATACTTTGACTCCATCATCCATTATTGCAATAAATGGCATTAATCTAAAATTCCTATAAATTGGCTTCACCTAAAACATCATTTTCTTAACATCCCATATATTTCTGATGGCATAAAACACTTACTGCGAAATAGATGTTTTTCCAGGCTGCCACTTGCCATGTATTCGTAGACCAGTAGCCGGTGCTCATCCTCACAGCAGTAGCCAATCAGCTTCACAAGATTAGGGTGACTAAGCTGACCTAGATAGTTAACTTCTGCCTGCAAGAAAAATAATGCATGACAAAAGGATACAAATTAATCTCCACTATACATGCAAACACCCCGGAAGAAGGCTTAGTTTATTAGCAAATTAAAGAGAAAAACAAAGTAATCTGATGATAAATTATGCCAAATGCCACCGATTGGACATGGTTTTCCAGTTTGGTGAACTAGGAATTGTTGAGAGACAACTACCTGTTTAAGCAAGAAACACCATCTACCATACATGTTAGATCAATTTCTTACTGTCCATGTCAGTTATCAATTTATCATTGCTAAAACAGAAGTTACAGTATTCATTTCTAAATCCCATAGGCCATGATTTTCCATTTTTGTTTCTCTTCCAGAAGATCCTTGATATAGGAAATTAAAAATCAACTTAGCACTTCAAATCTGTCCTTTGATTTTGGCTCCTAATTACCAATACACTACTCATTATAAAAAAGTTGCACCACACACATATGCCGTTGACTTTTGATGTCTCCAAAAGGAATTTTAATGAATAATGGATTCTAAACGATGCTGGACTAAATTCGATTAAGAAATCTATCATTTAATTTTTCCCCTAATCACCACTGAAAAACATGTTGCACTGAATACATGCATTCCACTTTTGATGTCTCCAAAAGGAATGTTAATGAATAACTAATTCTAAAAGCTACTAGAACACTAGTGTATGTATTCTACCATGACCATAAAAGGAGAGAAGGAAAGAAAAAAGGGACAGCTTGGGGAAATGTCTATTTGCAATGCAACTTGTATGAATGCTACGGTCCGTAACAAGATAGCCCTCATTACTTTCCAAAGGCATCAACAGTTGAGAGATAGTTAAGCTATTTCTGATGGAGCTTCTTCACAAGTCAAGAACAGTATAAAAAACTGTCTTGCACAGCAAGAGACAACATAAAATATGGAATGGATTTACCAAAGCTTTCAATCTAACAGACCATTCTGTCAGCAGTATCAGAATGTATTCATCATCAACATTGGGCAGAATTGGCACTAAAACCTCCCTCTACTATGTTCTGATTACAACAATTTATCTTCTTTATCAGAATGGAGTAAAGTATACAAATTGAATATAGTAAAGCCTCATTTCTAAGAAAATAAATAAGATAAAAGGGAAAGATAAGTCAAATACCAGCCATTCCCTATCACCTTGGTACCCTTCTCGATTAAGCTCCTTGATGGCAACTTGTGTGGTCTTGTAACCTGTCTTCACGGTGTCATCAACAACTCCTTTATATACAACTCCAAACCCACCCTCACCAAGAATTAGCTCTGGCCGGAAACGTTTTGTGGCCAAACTCATCTCATCGTAAGTAAAGATGCTGACATTGATATATCCGGGACTTTGCCGTAGGTCCTTGACATTCTTGGAAGCCAAAGGAGTGTTGATTGCACTTTTATCGGGAGGTGGACATGCAGCAGAGCCATGCCCTACTGCATAAATTTTTTCACAAGAAAAAGAGAAAAGTTATGTTATCAGTTAACCATTACTTCCAGAAATGCTCCCATCACTAATTTTTAAAATTAGCCACTAGCCTACCATAGAAAGAATATGTTTCTTGCTGGTTGCTTCTCAACCATACTCTCATGAAAATTCATTATAATAACCGGGTATTCAGCAACCACAACACACCATTTAAAAAGTTGAAAATATGGAAACTGAAGAACAGAAACATATTGGCCGCAATAAATGCATAGAATGCTAGAAAATAACTGTCATAAACATTCACAAATATCAGAACTATATTTAAGAAGTACAAAAGAAATTCAACAACCTCCTAATTTCATGTATAAAAACTTAATGCCTTCGGAAGCACACCAGTAAGAAAAAAAAAATGTACTCCAACATCAAAGCTGTCCACCCAAAAAAAAAAAAAAAAACTACTTGTTGCACACATTTACTCACATGTACAAACTCCAATAAATGCTTCAAATCCAGTCACCTGGTAGAAAATGTGACAAATGACAAAAAGGTAAAAACTGAAATTCTTTATTTTTCAAGATATGATCAAGAACACCCAATATCCCCCCATAACTGTGCATAATTTCCATTGTGACCATACATTTGGAAGGAAACAACATAAGATCACAAATTTTTTATTAATCGAAATAAAGGTCCCAAAACTCCAAATGCATTCAAAGCTAATAAGAAACATTAGATACAGATTAATGATTACCCATTTTAATAATTTATTTGATAGGAAATTAACGCAAATTAACTGTAAGCAATATATTCATACATGATATAATACCTGGTGGGCTCGTCTGATTACAAGGAATTGCTGCGCTTTTCAGAACTGAAAATCCCATGTCTGAAAAACACCCATCCGCACCCGAATCCGGCTTTACATTTCAAAACCACTTCCTCCAACTTTTATCATTGACAACTGACACGCTTAATGACCCACATGCATTTCTATTGTGGGTTCATCGCAATTGTCAATGCGGGGTTGGTGGCTTGGTATTCGGGTCCGGATTCGATCTGGGTTGGAGCAAAGATGTGAACTTCCGATGTGGGTCGCCGGGAAATGGTGGAAAAATTTTGTGTATCTGTTTTTGTTTCGTTTTGGGCTACCAGAAAGCCACTCAAAGTTAGAATAAAAGAGAGGATAAATAAAGGGAAGAGAGAGAAAGTAGTAAAATGGAGAGAAGGTAAGTTATTTTTCGAAGAGAGAGAGAGATTTCGTCCAGTTATTTGGTTAAGGTTGAGGGCATTGGGGCGAAGAAAGCGCCAAACCAGACGTAAACCAAAACCTTTCTTGGCTCAATCTTCAATGGCTTCTTTGGTCTTTGCTTTCCTTTCTCAGAAATCTCTGTGTGCCTTGCTCTGTTTCCGCTAAAAAAAATCTTGAAAGTTCGGATTTTTGGTTTTTTGAGAGGTTTTATTGGTTGTGTCAAATTGTCAATCAAAATTCAAAGAGGGAATTATGAGTATTTTTGGTCTTTTGGTACGTTTTTAAGTGCCACTCCATTCTATTATTTTTCCCAAGTCTTTGTCAGACCAAACAAGGAACTAGTCTCGTTGAAAATACACTAATATATATATATATTTTTTTGACCTTTTGGTGTTGAAAAAAAACTAATTTTTATTTTTGGTGTGGAAAAAAGGCACAAATGTTATTTACTTTTGGTCTTGAGAAAGACACTAATTTTAAACAACACACTGAACGCAATAATGTTTATTTTTTTAAAGACTTCATAGTCCTCAAAGTCTAAACCACTATGACCAAAAAAAAAAAAAAAAGTCTAAACCACAATTACCAAAAGACTTCCCAAAAAAAAAAAAAAACATTTAGTCGGATCAGCTCCCATGTCACTTTCCTTGTTTTTGGACTCAAGTGTTTGTTTAGCATATTCCTTTTTACCTTGTTTGCTACATCTAATTGGAGACAACTTGTCATTGTTTATTGGACATCTAGACCCCACAATGATAATTGCTAAATCTACTAAATTTGTATATTAAGTAATGTGACACCCCACAATCATAGTTTCTAAGCTTACTTAATTTGTATAGTAGGTAATGTGATATTGTCTCATTTTCCCCCTTAGACTTTCACTCATCTGTCATGGTAAAAGACAAATGGAGGCAAAGGTAACTACGTTAATAGTGTCTACCCTAGCAATTTTTTATATTTATAATGTATTCCCACCCATTGCCATGACAATCTAAGTGCAACCACTATTCATATGAGATATGTGGAGATGAATTTGTATGAATTTTGATGTAGAAAGTAAAGAGCATGGCTAGGTTAGCATGACATCAGCAACAGTCCAAACAAGTCTTGCCTTTAGGGCTTGCCCAATTTCATGGGGCCCACTTCTTATAATGACAATTTTTCTTTGGTGTGTGTTATTTTTGGAGCCTAGGTCCTCTTTCGCCATGACAAAAAAGGATGGGTGGAAGTGCTCTTAGATATGAAGATAAGAGAAGAGAGAGAATGAGAATGGTGGCATGGGCAGTAGGGAGGTTGGAGATGGTGGTGTGAGGGTAAAAATGGGTTTCACAGTGTAAAAATAAATTTTGCTCGGTCTATAATATGTTTGCATAGTTGGTCATTAACCAATCAATCATATGTGATTAAGGAGAATTACTTGATTATGGTTCTAACTCCTCTAATCACTAACATGATTAAAAGAACGGATGTATAATTATTTCATTGATCAATCAATCATATGTGATTAAGGACAATTACATCATTCTTGTAATCACTAACATGATTAAAAGAGCTTTAGTAATTAGGACATTCTCATTTTTACCACCAATAACGTTGTTACACGTGTCATTATGTTATAATATTGAGAACAGAATGCGTGTTTGGTTGCATGTTGAATAAATAACAAACCCGACCCACTATCTAAGAATTACTGGGCTTAATTAACAATTTGGGCTTTTGAGGGCCAAACCCGACCCAATACCCAAAAACCCATACCAAGCCACTGACGAGTTCAGATTTCAGCATCCCTTAAGGTCTGAGAGCAATAGGTCGAAAGAAACAATCTTGTGAAAATGGCCGACGAAGCCAACAGAGCTGTAAGTCCTTCTTTCTCTTTGTCTCTTGATTTTCCATATTTTCTCGGTTGCTGCTACTTACCAGGATAATCTAATTTTTATAGGCATTCTTTGAGATTCAAGGTCGCATGATTGAGCTCACTGCGAAACTGAAGCAGGTCTTTACCTTATTTATTTATTTATGTATATGATTAATGTCAATATAAATATACATGATGAAAAAGTGAACTTATCCAGTGAGAATTGAGATGGGTTTCAGGTGCAGACGCAGATAAGGAACAAAGAAGGAGAAAAGAAGCGTGCTTTTCTAACCCTGGAGGAGCTGCGGCCTTTATCTGACGATGCAAATACTTACAAATCTATAGGTACTTCATTTCAATCAACCCATTGCCTCAATTGTCAAATTTAATTTGAGAAAAGGACCCATTTTCTTTTGGGATGTTGGGATTTAATTTTGATAATTTTTTTTGGGTTTTAATCTGTTTTGCAGGGAGAACGTGAGTTCTGGATTGCCTCTTTTAAGCATGAAAATTAGATGGAATTCAGGTCTTGTTGATTTATGAGTTGCCTGATACATATATGACGTACTCTGATAAACTCGTTGCTCATGGTGGCCAGGTTTGTTTTAGAGCCCAAGTCAGTGTTGGTGAATGAACAGGAGCAGAAGCTCAAGGACAGTGAGAGTGCAATTGCCTCACTGCAGGTCTATCTCCACTTTCTTGTGAATTATGATGGTCTCTTTTCGTTCTTTGTAGTGTGTTTACACCATTTGTTCTGTTTCTTTGTGGAACAAAGTAAATATATTCAATTAACCTTCTTAGAGATACCTCTAGAAAGTTTAGATGTCTAATACTCGATAAAATTTGTTTCATTTATAAAATTCAAAATATGCCGCCATATGTACATGGACTTGAAGAAACCAGCTCTACCTCATCCGTAGCCCCAATATCCGAACTTATATTACCTTGACGAGCTCTTTTTTGCATTCTCCAGACTCCACTGACAACTTATGATCCTTTTAATATCAAGTTACCAAAAAATAAAAAACCTTTTAATATCCCATAATCTTGATTTTTAGTTTTTCGTAACTTTCTTTTACATTGTTAGACTTTGTTTCAGTTGAATCTGTCAAGTTGAGACATGTGAAAGTAAAAACCTTAAAAAGGATTTGCTATGAAGCTTTATATAATATTGTTAGTCATGACAGTGAACAGAAGACTGATGCAATAACTAGGAAAGAGTGGGAACATTGTTATAATTATGTCCTAAGAATGTGTCTAAATACAATTTTCCAAATTTATAGATGGAAAAACATTGCCTTGCACTTTTAAGAAATTTTTTCAATCCCTAAGACGTGGACATCCAGTATTAATCTTTGTCGTTTTAGAAAGGTGGAGATTTTTTAACCGATACAACTCTACAGCTTTGTTTGTCAGATTTAACCAAAACAACTACTTGGGTTGTAAGGCTTAAGAAGATAATTTTATCCTATTTATGATAGAGAGGTTCAAATTATTGAACTAATTTTGAGAGATAAAGCTCCTAATAAAGTAGTATTCCATTGTCTTAATTTTTTAATTTTTAATTTCAAAATTGTAGGAAATGCCAAAAAACACTTCTTTTTATGAGTGAGCTGAACTGTGCTAATCCTTCCCCCCCTGACTTGTCTTCACCTCAAAAGTGCCAGTCAAACCTATCGATAATTTTTGTTAGTTAATCAAGCAGAGATTTGAGGCTTAAGTCAAGATGAGGTTCATGACTTGTGTTGTGGATGATTCCCAAATTTCTGCATTTCTTTGTTCGTGGACAAAAAACATTTTGCTTTTGGTGAGGGTAAACGAGCAAGAAATTTGTGGAATTGTTGTGCAATGGCTATAAATTGAACGAAACACATTTTTTCGGAAAGTTATAGGGGTGAGGAAGTGGAGCGTTTGTGGGATAATGTGCTTTTGGGCATCATCGTAGGCTTCAATTCACTGGGATTTTCTATTTTTTCATATTCATGCAGAGTAGGCGGCAGTCTCATAAATTTTATTTGTTAGCTGAGCTGTTATGAAATGTTTTTGAGTTTGTTTTAGACGTTTTTGTTGTTAGTTGCTGGTTGGTTGAGACATTGCATGTGTTCTAGTGTAGCTTGTCCTATGTTTGTACTTTTAATCTTTATGGATAAAATAAATTAAATCCTTCTGTTTCTGAAGAAAAATAATGTGAAGATCATGTTTACGTGGTACTTTTAAGATGAAACATTTTCTCTTCTGGACTTCGGCAGAAGTAAAATTATTTCTTTCGTGCTTTGGACAGATCTCAAAGGAATATATCGAGAAACAGGTTGCAGAGGTGGAGAACAACTTGAGGGAGCTGTTGAACCTGGATCCAGGTCTTGCTCGTCAGATAATGTCCATGAGTGTAATGTAACTTTTCAATTCTTGAAAGTTTTCTGCAGTTATTTTGTTTTGTTTTCCATTTCGACCAACACAAGAAATTTGTAGAATCGATCCGTTTTCCTCGCAACTCGCCACCTTGTTTTACTATAAGGGTACGCTTTTCTTATTTAGTCGTGGATGTATTATAGGTAACATGCTCTAATTTATGAAGATACTTATGCAAGTTCTCTATTTATTTATTAAAGAGATATTTGTTGAAATGTCACCTGAACTTATACCTTAATTTCAATTTGTCACCTGAAAAAAAAATTTAAGTGAAATGTCACCTGAATTTTTCAAAATCCATGATTTGTCACCTAAGTTTAACATCATCCAATTTTCCATATATTTTCAAGGGTATTTTAGTCTTTTCATTTTCAAGGATATTTTAAAAATGGAAAAAATTTATTATTAAAAAAATAAAGCTTAAATGTAAAAATGGATGGGGGTTAAATGTGAAAAGATATATAATTTTTATAATTTTTAAGGGTTTTTTCATAATTTTTTTATAATGATTTTTCCATTTTTAAAATACTCTTGAAAATAAAAGGACTAAAATACCCTTGAAAATAGTTGGAAAATTGGATGATGTTAAAGTCAGGTGACAAATCATGGATTTTGAAAAATTCAGGTGACATTTCACTTAATTTTTTTTTTCAGGTGACAAATTGAAACTAAGGTATAAGTTCAGGTGACATTTCAATGAATATCCCATTATTAAATTGCTTATCCTCGTGTATCTATTTTGCATTACTGAATATTAGGCTGGCGATTTACAAGAGCAAGATAACAATTTTGGAAGGGATTAGGTTGATGCTCTACCTGACTTAAATAGTTTTAAAGCTTCTTGTCTTGGCAAACAAAACATTAAATATAGTGTTAGTTCCAATCTTCATCCTGATGATAACTGAAACCATTGCTCTAGGACCTTCTGTCTGTCTAGTCCTTGCCTTCCCTCCTATTATACATACTCATCTGAACTAGAGTTTGCTTCAGGTGTGAATGCACATACGTGATTTTTCGCTCTACCGGTCAGTCAACTGTTGACCGATAACCGTATACACAACCCGGGTCAACCGGTAGTGCAAAAATCAGGTTGGTGAGATGCTAAGAACAAGAAGACTAGAACAAAACTTGAAGCAACCCTTGATAAAACTTTGATGTCATATGCCCTCTCAATTTGAGTCTCCCTTGTCGTTCCAAAGGTAGCATTTGTCGAAACTTTCAGTTTCATCATTGTACCTGCATGGTCCTCCAGATTTGATCATCCATGTACAATGCTTGCAATCGTCCCTGTTGTGTATGAAAATGTCAAACCAATGAAATTGGTCAGACCATTTGAAACTGCAGTAGAATTTGGTGCTCCTCCAATAGTTTGGTCCGAAATGAAACTGGAAGTTGTCTTCATGGTGGAGATTGTGCAACCCTATATCATCATTCTTAGATCTACAATGAACGTTCAGATCCGTCTGTGGGCCCAAAGCATTGATAATTTTAACGTCCGTTGAAACCAAAAAAGAATAAGCCTCACAGATGGTGGGGGTACTGAGTGCAAAAACCAGCAATATTATCGTTTGCTTCATATCTCTTGTCTGTTTGGATGTGAGAGAGAGGCATTGAGTTTGAGGGGTGCTGCCTATATATTTATTTATAGGGCAAGAGAGAGTTCAATTATGAAAGAAAACGTCTAAAATTACGTATTAGAGTACCATGAATAGAGGCAAATAACTAAAAATAACCTAGGGGATGGGTATAAATGTTTTTATTTTCCGATATATGGTGGATGCCATACCATTTTACAAGTTATTTTAAGTAAGAAATGTACTGCCACAGTTTTTTTTTTCCAAGGAGAAATATACTCCTATAGCCGCACGGCTATACTATTTATTTGAAAGAAAAAAAATGACCCTACTAGTTGCATTAGTTTATACTTTCTAGATATTAATTTGCTAGTTTTGACATCTCAAAAGCAGATATTAAAGAGAGAAATTTTTGAGTAAATCAACTTATGTAAAGAGTACATCCAATCGGCTATACTATTTATATAAAAAAAAGGACCCCAGTAAAGAACTATATCTTTTGTTCTTTTTTTTTTTAAAAAAATATCCCACGTATAGCCGCACGGCTATACTATTTTTAAATAATAAAAACCGTAGTTTCGCCGCTCGGCTATACTATTTATTTAAAAAAAGACCCACCTGCGCCCTCTTTGCCACGTGCCAAAACCGTATAGCCACCCGGCTATAATATTTTTAGTAAATACGTCGTATCGCCGCACCCCTATACTATTTTTATTATGAAAAATCCGAGTATAGCCGCGCGGCTATACTGTAAGAAAAAAAAACAAAAGCAGAACCGGCATGGCCTAGGGCCTAGCGCCCATTTCTCTGCGTGTCAAAAATAGTATAGCCGCGCGGCGATACTTGTTTTATTTAAAAAACCCGACTATAATAATAACAAAAAGGACCATCCGCCCCGCATGTGTAAAAACTAGTATAGCCGCGCGGCTATACTAGTTTTCAATTAAAAAACCGTAGTATAGTCGCCCGGCTACATTTTTTTATATAGCCGCGCGGCTATACTATTTTTAGAAGAGCTATCCCAATTCGGCTATGCCCTTGTTTTGCATAATCCTTCCAACTCTGGGCAGCGACTAATATTTTTGAAGGTCTATGCGTTTGGTTTCTGTAAGTTTTTAGTGTTTCTTTATTATTTCCAATCTAATATTTTTCACGTACATTATCTTAGTTGCTCTTATTTATTTATCTTAGCTAAAATATGCTTCTCTTTCAGTAGATGAACTGAACAAACGCCATGATTTTTATGAGGATCTTCTCAGGTATTGACAACTACCGTGCTATACGGTGTAATTCCCTTTATTGTTCTGTTGACAGCGACCTGAAAATATATACTATTGGGTTTTATGTGTCTTGCTTGGTTTTGCTTTCTCTAGATGTGCTGCTGACTGCCAGTGTATTTTTATTTTTAAATATGGTTTGACTTTTTTGTTTTGTATGTTCCCCTTTTCCCCCATCTAAATTTTATAGCATTGTTCTTGTTCATTTAGTTTTGTAAGTTAGGTTCTTTGTGTCAAAGAAACAAATAATAAATAGCATGACCATACAAGAGGTATGCAACTCTGCTTGTTCCTATATTGAATGAGAATGGTGCTATTAGTACTAGGAAAGCTCCACAAGAGGTATGCAACTCTGCTTGTTCCTTTACTTTTTCATTTGAAAATTTTGTTGATATGCATTTTTGTTGGGTTGCGCTAAACAAATCTCATCAACTGCTGTTTGTGCAGTTTATGGTGGAATCCTTGTTGTTATCACCGGGTAAATTCTGTCATAACCTTGAAATTTTTATCAGTATGACACAATTGCTCTCAGCTTTTTTAGAAGTGTACTTTGAAGCTGAGCTGGTACAATTCCTAGTTTAAATGCTTAGATGTCAAGAAACCGGCCTGCAGTATGATGCCATTTTCAGGTAAGCTTCTTGTAATTGTGTGTTCACTAGCTTTTTTCTGGTAGATAGATGATTTAACCTCTGTTTATATTTCTCAGTTATGAGAGAAAACTACTAAATTGCTCCGATGAATGTACTTAATTATGCTTATTATGTTCTGAAAACAAAACCACCCCAGTACAGTGTTCATGGATTGAGGTGCCTGGGTTCGACATCACATTTGATAGCTTGTTGCAGCACAACGGTCTATCTCTCCGTCTCTATCTTTTTGCCATGTTCTCTTTGTCATGTTGGCTGAAGATTCTAAATTTGCAGGCATGAAGAGAACGTAAAGGCAAAAGTCTTGTAGAAGGACTTGCCGTTGCTGATGTTATTACAGGGGAATACAACAACTTGAAAAATGTGCAAGAAGGTAGAGCTAAGTCAACCCAAGAATAAATTGATGAAGTTCAAATCAAATTAGTAGAATTTGTGATCTCCTTTATTTCTAATTATAGATAGGAAGTATGTATGTAATAGAATAAAGATTGGTTAACTATGTTATAACTATTGAATCTTCAAGTTTTATGAAAGAAATAATTTTTGAGTGTATATATTCGTTAATAAAGTATTATAATTGGCTTTATAGTTAAAATCATTGTATAGAATCATAGGAAACAAAAAACTAAAATGTGACAGATTGGGAACTTATTAGACGTCATATTTAAAGATAATAAAACGATGGTTTTATTGGAAAAATCGTTGTCTTTAAATAGTGTTTGAGTTTTTTTATAAATACATGTATAGGATTGAGTTTATTTATAAATTTGTATATAATCAATGACCGTTGTTAACAATACCGTCTCCGTTTTTAAAACAATACCGTCATCTTTATATACAATCAATGATAGTTTTTAACAAAATACTGATGTATTTACCCATAAATGACGACAATTTTTAATAAATTGTCGTCTTTGCCCATAAACAACAACAGTTTTTAACAAAAGACTGTCATCTTTACATCAGAACAACGACGATCATTGCTAAAAATCGTCGTCTTTACAGATAAACAATGATGGTAAAAAGATGTTGTAGTTTGATATTTCAAAAGATGGCTGTCGATTTAACGATGATTTTTAAAGCATCACAACGATGGTGTGTCCTTGTCATCTATTTCATTTTTTTGTAGTACAAGTTGTGTTAAGATATCATCGGTAGAAATGAATGAGTCCCATATTCCTTTATGATATCGTTGGTGGAAATGAATGAGTCACATATTCTCTTATGATATCATTGGTGGAAAGGAATGAGTCATTTATTCCCTTAAGATTCTAATATGCTTGTTACTTCCATACCTAGAAGAAGAAGAAGAAGAGAGAGAGAGAGAAACAAGATGGAGAACATGTGGGTTTGTCTAGCAAGATTTTATAATTATTATTATCATGGTGTGTGGGTTATGTAATGTGTTCTAAAAGTTCTTATTTGTGATAAATGTGAAAATCATGGATTTATTTTGTTTACAAATCTCTCTATATTTTCAAGTCAAACATGTCTAATTTGTGCAATATTTCATACAATTTTGTGTGTGTGGAGTTTTTGTGAAGTACATACTATTCATGGAACATGAGAACTTCAGTGACAGAGCATCCGAAGGATAAATGTACCAAACAGGGACATTGGGTAGTGAGGCCGATAAAGGTCACGTGCTGGGTACAATTTGTGAAGGATAACCAAGATATGAAGTAATGATGTGATATGATTTGGATTACGTATTTTTTATTATATTTTCTAGAGTGTGTAAAATGACATTGCTTGACTGGCATATTACATATAGTCTACTCATTGAGCAGTGCTTTGCTAATCCCTCACCTATTTTGTTTTTCAAATTGATGGCAAGACAAGGACTAAATCGGACAAGTTGGATTAGTTAAGAGTGATAAATTGTTATTTATATCTTGTACACTTGTAAAATTATTTTTATTTTTATAAGGGAAATGTATTTTAACCAATTTTTCAGTCTTTTTATTTTATTTTTGTTCAATTCACGCACCTTGATTCGAGAATATTCCTTATTTCCGGATCGTGGCTTGACAATTTTGCAAATTTAATATTTTGAATTGAAATAAGGGGTACAAGAAGAAAATAGAGAAAAAAGAATAGGGATACAGTTTACTTTTCTTCCACAAAAAGTTGTATTTTTTTTGGTAACACCCTTTGAGGTTGTCGTGTTATCACAAAACCCCATGACGTTTTAGAAATTACACGAACACCCTCTCAGGTTTTAAATTACACATACATTCATTGAGATTTATTTTATTATTTGCATTTTTTTTTGCTTTTATGAAATAATCATTTTTGGACAAAAACAACAAAAAAAGATTTCGAACCTTTGCCCACATAAATGGAGGGGGAAAAGCTCAACCAGTTGAGATATACTGCACTCCAAGCCCTTGCATGTTTATTTCTTATTAATGAATACAAACTTCACTAACTTTTAAATCCTTTCGAATCCAATTAAAAAACATTACTTCATGGAACTCAGACCATAAAAGAACATTATCCATAAATGGATAACTAGAACACAACTTAGAGGAATCCTTGATAAGACTGTAACAACCATCCGCCGTATACGCACATCAAATTCTGTTGTTCCATTTAAAGCAATCATCAAAGCTCTGTTGGCCATGATCGAACCTACATGGACCATCATGCTTGACCATCCACAAACATAAATCATATGCATCCGTTTGTAAATGTCGAACTATTCAATTCGGGATGGCCACACAAAGCTGCAGTAGAATTGTGTAGTTCCCCAAAAGTTGGGCGAGAAATGAAACTCAAAGCTAGCATTGTATTGGAGTCGGTGAATGCCAAGATCGTCATTTTTGGATTTACAATGAACGAGAACATCCGACTTTGGATTCAGTAAACCATTGATAATTCCACAAGTCATACCCTCACCCATGGTAATGAGTGCAAAGATTAACGATATGATGATGATCCATCGCTCCATCTCTGCTTGTACTTTTGTATGTTGAGACACATTTCATGCGTGGGATGCGTTGAAATTTATAGGGCAGGAGTGTGACATCCACGCATACCTAATATATTCATCCTTTTTCTTTCATAGGTTATATCTTTTCATTGACATATATATATATATTTTGGGTACAATACTATAAATGCTTTTTTTTTTCTTGTTTTTTGGTCAAGAAGAGAATCCTCAACATATTCTAAAACCACACAAGTGAAATTTTAATCTAAAAATAACATAAGATGTAAAATTACAGAATACATGAATGATTATATATTGATGGCCAAGATCAGCTAAATTGTTAATTAGCTACCATACTTGCCACTCGATAATGGATAAGTGTGAGGAGGTACCAAATATCTGGGACAATAGAAGAACACTGAAAATACTAACCCGTGGGTGATTTCCATTAGGGGTGTACAAGATCCAATCCATTCTGCCCAAACTTATTACCGATCAAATCCAATCCAATTCAATTTTAATTAGTTTCGAGGATTTAGTGGACTGGATTCGATCCATAATTTCTAAAAATGACATGATTGGATTGAATGACGGATTTTCTTTTGAGAATCCAATCAAACTCAATCCAATTAATATGAGCGAAAAAAAATAATGGATTAACCAATGAAGGAAATCCATGGAGGAGATATCATATATATAGTTTCCAAAAGCTACATTGTAATTTGTGTTGGCGAGTCCTTACTTAGTTAGGATTTTGGTTCCTTACTATATTAGGATTTTGATTTCTTTCCCATTTATCTAGTCCTATTATAAGTTAGATTTATTTCCTATTGTAATTTATATTTATTTTCTATTGTAATTTGGATTTATTTCTTATTTTATTTAGGGTTGTACTTCTTTATAAATACATCCATATTGGAGAATAATAATAATATGAGTATATATGAGCATATTTGAATATTTGTATTTAGACTATTAGGTAATATTTTTCTTGGTTTAGTTCAAACTCTATCTTTTTCTGCTTCACTCTCGTAGGGTTTCTCTCATGCATCTCTGTTGCATGCATTATACTTAGGGCTAGTTTGGCATTGCTGTGCTGTGAAAATAATCGCTGTCAGATTTGCTGTGAGAGAAATCAGCTGTGAGATAAAGCAGTGCGTTTGGTAAAATTTTTGTTAAAAGTGTTATTGGTATTAATTTTACGCATAATCAGAAAATGATTGCCACATAATCATTAAACCCAGCGCCTCTTCGAAACTGATTCCTAAATAATCAGAAAATGAAAGCACCTCATTAGCTGCTTTCCCTTATAGCTTTCTCTCACAGCAATTTTTAACAATAAGTGATTTTCTCACAGTTTACCAAACGGGTTGAGCTTCTCAAAATTTTTTAAAAATCACTTATTACCCCAAATAAGCAATGCCAAACTAGCACTTAAAATCCAGCCACTAGATTATTTCGAGGATACTTTTTTTTGTTAAGATTTCACTAATAAGTTGACTAAAATAATAGTTATTGTTTGTTTTGTATTTTAAAGAAAAACTGTTTCTCGAATTTTATGCCGTGAATTTTTGTTGTTGTTTCCCTTTTATGTTGCATATCTACTTGTCATCCTTGTTTTCCTTTTGTTTAAATGTATGTTAAATATTGTGTAAATAATTTTATGAGTTTATGCTTCATATGTGTTGTTTGTACTGTTTAAATTTGTTGCTAAATTGATCATTTTAGGTGGTCTCTAGTTTTTTGGTTGCTAGGTTTGTCTGATCCCAGTTTTTCTTGAATTTAGTCTGTTTCTTGTATTAAGTAATTTTTATACAATGGAATAACTTCATTAGCAACAGGCAAACACAAAGTACGCCAAAAAATAATCAACAGTAGGAGGAGCCATAGAGTGGCCTCATTAAATTCTTGCCACAAAAAACAACCAAAGTAGATAAATTCAGTCAAGGAAAAAGAGTATCACAACTCCTCCAAAGAACATTTTAAGTCATTTGATGGAGTTATGTTTAATATTTTATATAATCAAAATAATTTTGTCTAGCATTTCATTTATATTTTACATTTATATTAAATATATTTAATTAGATTAAACTTAACGATAAATGTTTCATATTTCATTATTGTATTTTTTTCATTGGTGAGTGATATGCTTTATATCCAAATATAATTTATCAACAATGAAAAATATAGTGGGTGGAACTAGAAGAAAAAAACTCATCTTTTTTTGTAAAAATAATAAATATATTTTAAAGTGTTAAAGCAAACTGAATAGAAATATTGTACATTTGGGGGGCAGGCCACGTGAGGCCTACCGGTGGTTTTCTTATTGCATATTGCTTTTTTTTTTTTAAAAAGAGTTATTTATAGTAACACTCTATGAGATTTTCGGTGTTATCACAAAATTCTTTAAAATTTTATTAATTACACAAATACCCTCTAAAGTTTTAAATTGTTCTCACAAAACCTCTTTTTGTTGATTTTTCGTTCAAAGATTGATGATTTTATATATAAAAAATTCTACAATGACAAAGTTCGCCTTAGAGATTAGATTGCACATATATTCATTGAGATTTATGTTGTCATTTGCATAAGTCTTGTTTTGTTTTTTTATTTTATTAAATAATCATTTTTGGAAAAACAATCAACAAAAAGGGGTTTTGAACCTTTGTCTACATTGATGGAGGTGGAAAAGCACAACCAACAGACGTATACCGCACCAGCCAGCCAGCCCCTTGCATTTTTATTCTTATTAATGAATACAAACTTCAATCACTTTTAGATCCTTTCGAATCCTTTCGAATCTTATTAAAAAAACCATTAATTCATGAACTCAGCCCAAAAAAGAACATTAATTCGTGGCTGCATAACTAGAACACAACTCAAAGGAATCCTTGACAAGATTGTAACAACCATCAGCCGTATACGCACATCAAATTTTTTTGTTCCATTTATAGCAATAATCAAAGCTCTTGCTGCGACCATTGTACCTACATGGACCATCAGGCTTGATCATCCAGTAACAAAACCTCCCTGCATCCCTCTTGAATTTGTAAATGTCGAACCATTCAATTCGGGATGGCCACGTAAAGCTGCAGTAGAATTGTGTAGTTCCCCAAAAGTTAGGCTTGAATTTAAACTCATAGAGAGCATTGTAGTGAAGTAGGTGATATCCAAGATTGTCTTGTTTGGATTTACAATGAACAAAAACATCCGATTCTGGAACCAAACCATTGATAATTCCACAAACTTGTCGTCTACCTGCACACTCACACATGGTAATCAGTGCAAAAAGCAACGAAATGATGATGATCCATCGCTCCATCTTTGGTTGTATTTTTGTATGTTGAGACACATTTAGTGTGTGGGATGCGCAGAAATTTATAGGGCAAGAGTGTTCTGGAGACATCCACACATACCTCATCAACAACAAATACTATGAACGTTGTCCAAGTTATAGTATTCATCCTTTTTCTTTCCTAGGTAGGTTATATATTTTCTTTTCATTGACAAGATATATATTTTTGTTGTAGAATACTATAAATACTTTTTTTTTCCTTTTTTTATAAATGAATATCAATTACGAAGAGAATTCTCTTTGGAAATTTCATATACTATAAATGCTTGTATACAAGTGAAATTTTAATCTGAAAAGAACATATGATGTAAAATTACAGAATGCATGAATGTTTATATATGGATGGCCATGATATCAACTAAATTGTTAGCTACCATATTTGCCACTCAATGAATATGGATAGTTGTGAGAGGAGATAGCAAATATCTTGGACAATAGAAGAACGCTAAATACTGAAGAGAGATGAAAAGCTCTTACAAAAGGAGAGGTGAAAAGCTCTTACATGGCACTAACTCTTAACTTTGTGTTAACAACTGACATGGCATATGACCTGGAAATCCAAGTTATGTGCCACATCCTCCATTTTATTTTATCTTATTTTATTCGGTTAATTTGTATTCATTTATATAACTTTTATATGTTTATATCTTCAATAGACATCTTTCATCCATTGAACGCAGCCACGACCTAAGAACACCCTCCATTGCCGCTCTACAATTCCTCCATAACCTCCTTCGTAGTACTGTCACCATCATCGCACAACTTTTACAGAAAAAATTAGGAAAAACAAACTCCAGTTTTTTGAACACCATCAGATTTAACCTTACATGAAAAAAAAAATTTCGATGCAAGGGATATATTCATCTATGTATTCCCTAACATTAGTTTTTTTCCTCAATTTTTTTTTTCACAATGTCTCGAGCCATGACATATCTTCTCTGTCTTTTGGAGTGCCAAGAAGAAAGTGCAATAATACAGATTCACTAACCCAAATAAAGTTCATGATAAAAAAAAATTATTCAATAGACATAATACTTCATGAAACTAGTACGAAAAACCAGATTTGAGTCTCAGTTGTGGACTTATAAGATCATCAACTTTGAAAACTCGAACAAGAAAGATGGAGGGCTTTGGACCCACAAAGAAATGAAGCTTGAAAAAACCAAGCCATAACAATACAAATAAAACTCTCACAAAAGAGAGATGAAAAGCTCTTACAAAAGGGAGATGAAAAGCTCCCACGAAGGAGAGGTTTAAAACTCTCACAAAAGGAGAGGTGAAAACTACATAGAGAACCCAAGAGTCTCTGTGACTTATTCCGAACATAAAGAAACCACAAAAAGGATGGTGGTGGAGATCTGAGGCTGAGACACAATCGCCTGTTATGGTTGGAGGAAAATCATAACAAAATGAAGACAAATAGGGAAAACCTTTTGTCTCTGAAAATGAGGGAAGAAGAGAGGGAGGAAGAGAAGAGGGGAGAGGGGAGAGGGGCGAGGGGAGGAAGAACAGTGGCTTCCTCCCCCTCAAAATGAAAAAGGCTCTAGGAGGGTTTTTAGGGGAGGGGGCTAGGGTTTGGTATTAAGAATATTATGGGGTTTAGGAGGGTTTTGTCTTCTAAGCACAATAATAAATCTTAAAACATAAAATACTCTATAAAAGTGAGAAATAAATATTACCTAATAAAAATTACAAAATACATGAATGTTTATATATTGATGGTCAAGATCAGCTAAATTGGCAGCTAACATGTTTGCCGCTCGATAAAATGGATAACTGTGAGAGGAGATACACAAATATCTTGGAGAATAGAAGAACACTAAATAATTAGTCCCACATCATTTCACGGGTGTGCAAGATCCAATTCAATTTGTCCAAACCGATTGATCCAATCCAATCCAATTTAATTTTAATTGGTTTCAATGATTTGGCGGACTGGATTGATCCCTAATTTCCAAAATGACATGATTGGATTAAATGATGCATTTGCTTGTGAGAATCTCATCAATCCAGTACAATTCAATCTAGTAAATTTCATACTTATTTTGCTCGTGTAGGTAATTGTAATTGAAAAGGTTATGAATATTTTAAGTAATTTTTATACAATGGAATAACTACATTAGCAACTAGCAAACACAAAGTACACCAAAAAATAATCAACAGTAAGAGGAGCCATAGAGTGGCCTCGTTAACTTCTTGCCATAAAAACCAACCAAAGCAAATAAATTTGGTCAAGGAAAAAGAGTACCCCACGACTCCTCCCAAGAACATTTTAAGTCATTTGATGAAGTTATGTTTAATATTTTATATAATCAAAATAATTTTATCTAGCATTTCATTTATATTTTACATTTATGTTAAATATGTTTGATTAGATTAAATTTAATGATAAATGTTTCATATTTCATTATTGTCTTTTTTCATTGGTGAGTGATATGGTTTATATCCAAATATTATTTATCAACAATGAAAAATATAGTGTGTACATAGGTTGCCACTATGTATGGAAGCCTTGAATAAGTTCCTAATTAGGGGTGGGACTAGAAGAAAAAAACTTCTCTCTTTTTTTAAATATAATAAATATATTTTACAGTGTTAAAGCAAACTAAATAGATAATATTGTATATTTGGGGGGCTAATGGCCACGTGAGGCCTACTGGTGGTTTTCTTATAGGGATGATGATGGATTGAATCTAAGGTGGGTATGTCATTTCCATTCCCATCCCCGTCTTCCATCCCTGTCTTCATACCTGTAATATTCAAATTGGGGAATTCCTATCCCCACTTTCATTGGGGAATGGGTTCCCCGACCCACCCCATTATGAAAAAAAACAATAAAAAACTACTTTGTTAAATGATAAAAATAAAAATAAAATAAAAACTATGAGCACAAGATATGTATCAATTCAATTGTTATTAAATAAAAATTAATATTAATACATGTCAAAACTACATGTCCAAGACATGATCATCATTATAGAGGTAGCATCACCATACATATAAAATCTAAACGAGGCAGGTTTGTGTTGGGGATTAGAATACCAACCCTGCCCCTTCCCGAATACCATACATGAAAAATTCCCCGAACCCGTCCCCATACCTGTTTTTTATCCTTCATACCCAACCAATTAGGGTCGAAGCCCCACAAAGACGGGTCTTCACGGGTAGGGTACCCTTACCAACATGGAAAATTGCCATCTCTTTCTTAATGCATATTGTTTTTTAAAAAAGAGTTATTTATAGTAACACCCTCTAAGGTTTTAAATTTTTCTCACAAAATCCCTTTCCGTTGATTTTTTGTTCAAAAATTGATTATTTTATATATAAAAAAATTCTACAAATGACAAAGTTTGCTTTTGAGATTTGATTGCACATACATTCATTGAGGTTTATGTTGTCATTTGCATTTTGTTATTTTGTTATTTTTATGAAATCATCATTTTTGGACAAACAATCAACAAAAAGGAGTTTTGAACCTTTGACCACATTGATAGAGGTGGAAAAACTCAACCAACTAAGGTATAACGCACTAGCCAGCCCCTTGCATTTTTATTTCTTATTAATGAATATAAACTTCACTCACTTTTAGATCCTTTCAAATCTTATGAAAAAACATTAATTCATGAACTCATCCCAAAAAAGAACATCAATTTGTGGATGCATAACTAGAACACAACTTAGAGGAATCCTTGACAAGACTGTAACAACCATCAGCCGTTACGCACATCAAATTTTGTTGTTCCATTTATAGCAATCAGCAAAGCTCTTGCTATAACGATTGTACCTACACGGACCATCAGGCTTGATCATCCACAAACAATACAACAGTTCATCCCTCTGGTGTTTGTAAATGTCGAACCATTCAATTCGGGCTGGCCACGTAAAGCTGCAGTAGAATTGTGTAGTTCCCCAAATGTTGGGCTTGAATTCAAACTCATAGGTAGCATTGTAGTGAATTAGGTGAATGCCAAGATCGTCTTCTTTGGATTTACAATGAACGAGAACATCCGACTGTGGAACCAAACCATTGATAATTCCACAAATAGTACCCTCACACATGGTAATCAGTGCAAAAATCAACGATATGATGATGATCCATCGCTCCATCCTTGCTTGTATTTTTGTATGTTGAGACACATTTAGTGTGTGGGATGCGTAGAAATTTATAAGGCAAGAGTGTTCTGGAGACATCCACACATACCTAATATTCGTTAGAATATGAAAGTTGTCCAAGTTATACTATTCATCCTTTTTCTTTCGTAGGTTATATATTTTCTTTTCATTGCCAAGATATCTTTTTTTGTTGAAGAATACTATAAATGCTTTTTTTTTCCTTTTTTATTATTATTTATAAATGAATGTCAATTACAAAGAGAATTCTTTGGAAATTTCATATACTATAAATGCTTGTATACAAGTGAAATTTTAATCTGAAAAGAACATAATATGTAAAATTACAGAATACATGAATGTTCATATATGGATGGCCAAGATCAGCTAAATTGTTAGCTACCATATTTGCCACTCGATAAATATGGATAGTTGTTAGAGGAGATATATACCAATTTTTACCAACTCTGGCAATCCAAGTCATTGCCACATCCTTCATTTTATTTTATCTTATTTTATTTGGTTAATTTGTATTAATTTATATAACTTTTATATTTTATATCTTCAATAGACATCTTTCATCCATTGAACGCAGCCACTACCTAAGAACACCCTCCATTGCCGTTCTACAGCTCTTTCATAAGGATCTCCAACCCATGAGGCCAAACCCAATTAATCTCAAATTATAGCCTAATTCCTCTCCCAACCCAAGAAAAGTAAGATGCCAACATTTGGGAAAACCCAAACTTGGAGCTAAATACCAATCCAGCTATTGTTTGGACTAGAAAACTTTCTGGTGGTACCCACTCAAGGCTGACACAGCCCATGTGCAAGGAAGAATCTGTGGGCCCCGCTGCTGCTATGCTGTAACTGTTGTCTTGCCACGTGGCAAGCGCAGTTGATGTTGCCGTTGGGATCCAACGACAACACTTCAAACATAATCTTTTTATTTTATTTATAATTTCAATAGTAACTCAAATCAATGATCCATATTAAATTCAAGCTATTTTAAAGATAAAAAAAGATCCAAGGGTCAAAATAATATTTTAAATTAATATAATCCATATTAATTCATGTATGGTGAATTTGAAGTATTGTGCGTTTCTTTTGGAATAAAATTATATTTGTGAAATTTCAATCTTGTTTAGGTCAAATTATTTTAAAAATTAAATTAGGAAGTTATTTAAAAAGATTAAATGAAGAAAAGTTATCTATTAAAAGAAAAAAAATTAGAATTAAACCACTCTTAAATAGTTTAGTAAAGTTGACTTAAAATTTGAGTTTGAAGAGTTGGGGGAAAAAAGGGTTTGAATCTTGGAAAAACTCAAATAGTTACTTTTTAGAAGGAGAAAATTTGAGTTTAAGACCAAATGGATTTGTCATGCCCTAGACCCGGGGGTGGGTGGAAACCCCGCACCCGGTACGTGAGAAAGAAAATAAAAACTAAAATAAAATAAATAGAAAGCCGAAACATTTGGTTTAAAATAAACTTCTCTTATAAAAATAGCTCCAAAATCTTACAACTTTATAATTAATAAATAAAGCTCTATCACTCTCATCTAATTCAACATCAACTGGTTTATTCCTTTTCTTGCCCACTAATTCATCTGAAAAATTAAACAGGGTGAGGGGTGAGCAACCACAGCTCAGTAGGTGTTAATGTATGGTTTTTTGTATTTTTCTTTTGGCTTCCCTTGACATCTTTGTAATAGGATTTTATTGTTATTCATCAAGCTCAAGTTTAGATTAAGGAAAACCTTTCTTGGTGCTCTTCTCTAACTTCTGATGTCTGGATGATCTTGCAATTTGACAAAGGTATTGTGCATTGCATATCATTTGATAAAACAGTTTTCATAAAAATGATGACTAGTCATCCGTTTCTCTGTTGACTAGTCATCCTTGCTCTGTAGGATTTCCAGCTAGATAACAAACTGTTTTGTCCTATTCCTTTTTCAATTTGCTGAGCTGCCATCTGTAGCTTTCTGACCTAAGGATTTTTGGTCTGTAAAGGCTACGGTTTTGGGTGATTGGCGGCTGTCTCTTTTGGGGAAATTTTTGGAAAGTTTGTCCAAGCTTTCGTGCTCTTCTTCTTCCTCAAGAGAGAACGATATGGGTTGTTAATCTTTGAGTTTTTCGAATTGATTTCTTTTTGAAAAACTGCTTTTGAAACCCGAATCTTAATCTAGCTATTTAAATCATCTCTCATTTATATCTAGGTTTGATTCAAGACTGATTTCTTCAAGAGTATGGTTTCTTGAAGAAATTGGTTATTCTCCTTTGAATCCAAATATTGGTTTCGGTTTGTGTTGGAGCTTGCAAGCTTGTGCCATGGGATGAACGAGCTGAGGAAGGAGCTGCCATTGCCATGAAGGACTGAGCTTCAAGCTTTGCTAAGTTGGAGAAGAAGATTGCACAAAGGAGGTATTGCTCATTTTCCTAAATAGACCTAGGTGTTTCTTGAGCTTGGTTGTGTCTCCTTTGTAAGAATCTTTTTATACTTAGTGGAGTGCCTGGTCGGTTGATGACTCCCAGTTTTTCCCAATGGTGGGTTTCTGGGTGAACAAAATCTGGTCTGCAAATCTGTAAATGTTTCTGGGTTTATGTTCTTGCTGGTTGACTAGTCATCTTTATCTGCTGAATGATATTTGCTTGATAATGATGATTTCACACACTTTCACTATAGTTGTTGCTAGCACAGGGGATGCCTAGATTGACGGGTCCTTCTGAGTGCCTAGGGTGTCACTAGTTATCTTATAGGATTGCAGGTACATTGTGACATGCTTTGTATGTTCTATTGACTGTGTATGTTCATGACTAGTAGTTGACTAGTCATATGTGTATTTGGTCAAGTTTCAAAGTGTGTGAAGATTGTTTTGTTGGTGTGTCTTGTTTGAGTGATTAAATTTACCCCTTGTCACCTAAGTACCAATTTTAGTAGGGACATGAGACCTTACTACAGTAGATTGATATAACTAAATTAAGCGACATGCAATCACACAACCAAATATCACATTAATAATAATAATGCATGAATGCTCTTCATCTACTCCCGTTAATTCGTATAACTGGACAAGCAGACCTGCACGTCCCATACCATGCTTATACCACTTGGTCCCGAATGTCCATTTATATGAACTAACACCCATTTCAATCATCCCATAATTCCCCTTTTGTTAGTCATCTTGTCTAACTCCCTTTCGCCAGTCCCGAATCACCCAATAAAAATCATGTGCACTGTGGGATCCCTGAGACCTGGTACCTGCCAAGAGTTAGACTCAACTACACAAAAGACTATTTCCATTACCCTCTTTTCCATCATTATTTTCTCAATCCAACAACTCCAACGATGATATAATTATGCTTTCCATGTATCTCACAACAATGTAACATTTAAACATCACCAATGTACATATAATCATATCACGCATAATATAGAGCTCACGAAATTTAATTAGATCAATCTCTGTAGAAAGCCACCAAGAAACCCCTACCTTGATTCCAAAGCATTGCTCCAATTTAAGAAAATACAAGCTAAGCTCTATATCTCCTCCAAGAATTTCATCACCTCTCTCTCTCTCTCTGGTATTTTACTTCATTTATCTGGTTCTCATTTTTGTTATTGACAAAATAGGGGAGAGACCTTATTTATACACTTACAAAACTTGGGCATGAAGTAAGAATAGATATAGATAAGCTTAATGAATAAGGATAAATACGAATATAGGAAGATAAAATCTAATTGCTAACAGGAGCTGTCAAACACACAAGCTCTAAGCTTTAAAACAATGACACATATATTGGTGACAAGAATGAAATATGCATGTGCCTAATCCACACGTCCACTCCACCTTAAGATGATTAAACTCATATGTATATATATATATATATATATATAAAATAAAAATTACCAAGTCAATCCTTTTGTCCAAAGTTAACTTGCTCATAAAGATAATAACATATTTTCTTTAGCTTTTTAATACACAAGAAATATCTAAGGATTTAGAGAAAAACAAATAATATAATTTATAGTTATTCAATATATATATATATATTTACTAATACAAATAATTATTAAAATAGCATTGTAAATGTAAAACAGTACATATATATATTTAAAAACATTTAATCTTCTTTAAAAACTTTTAAGAATATGGATTCTCACAGGATTGGAGAAGGCCTAATCTCCTTTCGTAGTACTGTCACCATCATCGCACAACTTTTATGAAAAAATTTAGGAAAAACGAACTCCAGTTTTTTGAATACCATCGGATTTGACCTTACATGAAAAAAAAAAAAAAAAAAAAAACTGATGCAAGGGATATATACTCATCTATGTAATCCCTAACATCAGTTTTTTTCCTTAATTTTTTTTCACGATGTCTCGAGCCATGACATATCTTCTCTGTATCTTTTGGAGCAATAATACAGATTCACCAACCCAAATAAACTTCATGATTAAAAAAAACTTAATAGACATAAATGATTAATGAAACTAGTACGAAAAACCAGATCTGATCTCAGCTTTGGACTTATAAGATCATCAACTATGAAAACTCGAACAAGAAAGATGGAGGGCTTTGGACCCAACCCGCACATCTTCCTCGTTGCTAAATCCACAATATATGCTGCTTGGTACTGGCGGTGGGTTGGGTGACTTCAACAAGGACAACAATGGTCCCAAAGTTGAAGATTAGGTGGGATGGCACCAATGGCGGATCCAGGAATTTTTATAGAGCTAGGCTAATTTTTTTTTTTTTTTTGAGAGGAGATATATTATAAACTTTTTTCTCATGAAACAAAAATGTAAATAAAATTTTATAAATCAAACAAAGTCACATTACAAGCAAATATAACACAAAAAAGTACAAAATATAAATAAATATCAAATCAAACACATTGTCCAACTTCAAAAAAAATATGTTCGATTGCAAACAAAATTTAAAGAGCTTACCTAGTGAAGTGGAACCCTTCTCTCTTTGAGTGTATCAAAATCTTTGATTATTGAATCTGAATCAATATCCACAGAAAGCTCTTTCTCAATGTAGACAATGAGGGAATCTGCGAGATACTCATCCTCCATTTTGTTGCGAAGTACTGAAGATAGGTTGAAGAAAGAGAAAATTAAATATATAAATAAATAAAAAAGAGAAAAACTTACCAAGATTGAAGAGCCCATTGAAGATAGGTTGGTACAATTTTTTGGAGGAGGGGAGCTATTTCCTCTAGGCTCTCAAGGTTCAAATATGGCGTTTTGGGTGGCTAGAAGAATTTTTTTGATGTTTGCTCTCTGTGAGTATAGCCCAATATCAATACGATTAGAATAGGTCAAGTTGGTAGAGCCTTAGCGTGAGTTCTACTTCTAATCAAATTTATATCGGTTTGGATTGATGTTTATTATTTCCTATATGCTTCAGCAGTGGGCTTATTCAAATTGGGCTATTATTAGTTTATTATATTTATTTAGTGTAGTGGGTTAATATTTATTGGAGTAGGAATAAACTTCACTATATTTAATATTTAAAAATCTTCCCCTAGGCTGGAGCCCACTCCAGCCTAGTAATAAATCCGCCCTTGCACTCGTTTGGCTGCTGATGTTTCTTTTTCATGATTAATCTCTTTCTTCCTAACAAAAAGAAGATTGTATATATTTCATTTCATTTTCAATTTTTATATCGTGGCCACTGCCACGTTAACTTGGAAATGACCATCACCATCCTCGTTGCTGCCACCGTCCTTACTACCACTACGGCCATTGCCACTCATTTTTTGTTCACTTATACTTCATCTGTTGGAAATTGTATATTCTTACTTTTTTTTTGGTCCACTTACATTCCCTTGTATGTTATAGTAAAAAATATTTTAAAAAACAAAAAGGATTGTAAGTGGACAAAAAAGAAGTGAAAAAATCAGCCCCCAAAAAAAATTGTCAAACATTTTTTAGTTAAATGTGCAATAATTTTTCCTCAGTTTTCATGGGTGAATTAATGGCATGGGTTTCTCAATTTAACGCGCATATGAATCAAGAGAGAAAATGAGGGAGAAAAATAATGGATTAACCAATTAAGGAAATCCATGGAGGAGATATAGTTTCCAAAAAGTGCATTGTAATTTTTATGTAGACTATGTTGACTTCTCTCATGCCTCTCAGCATCTAGAGATATTATCCACCTTTACTTCAGTGAGGGTACTGGTTTTCTTAATGCATATTTCTTTTTGTCTTTTTTTTTTTTTTGGGACTGCCAATGCATATTTATTTTACTAGAAAAAATGTTATGGTTGTAGTACCGAAATTGCCTAATGGATATATATCTAAGGTGTCATGCACTCGGAAAAAAAAAAACAGAAAGAGAAATCAAAACAAAACATTTATTCATGAATGGAAAGCTAGAACACAACTTAGAGCAACCCTTGATCAAGTTGTAATGTGCACATCAAATGTTCTTGTTCCAGGGATGACATTGATCAAAGCTCTCAGAGGCATAATTGTACATACATGGACCTCCAGTTTTGACAATCCACGTACAAAACTTGCAATCATCCCTGTTGTGTTTGAAAATGTCGAACCATTGAATTTGTTTTGGCCACACAAAGCTGCAGTAGAATTGTGTACTTCCCCAAAAGTTGGGCCTAAACTGAAACTGAAAGCTAGCATTGTACTGAAGTTGACGAGCACCAAGATCATCGTCTTTGGATTTACAATGAACGCTAACATCTGACGGTGGTTCCAAACCATTGATAATTTTAACATGTGTTATACCCCAAAATTTACCCTCACACATGGTAATGAGTGCAAAAATCAGTAACAAAATGATAAATTTGTCCATCTTTGTATGTATTTTGTATGTTGAGACACATTGGATATGTGGGATGCCCAAGAATTTATAGGCCAAGACTGCTTTGGAGAGATTCACACATAGAAGTATCTACCTAATGCATATTAGAATATGCCCCATCAACAATAAATACCATGAATATTGTCCAGTATATATGATATTCATGTATGGGTGCCATGCTTGGTAAGAAATATATTGCCACATTCATCCTTTTTCTTTAATAGATTATCTGTAATTGAAAATACTTTTTTTTTCCCCTTCAAATACAAGTAATATATTAGGGAGTGAGGAATCAAACACATGACCTCGAGTGCAAAAATAAATTAACTACCCGATCTATCCCTTACAATTTAGTAACGAATATATTAACAAATTTTACTCTGTCTAGGTTATTTTTCTTTTTTTTGCAAATGCTCTATATTGTTTTTGTAGAATACCATACATGTTGTCTAATATATGAGGGGTGCCAAAAAAATTGTATATTCTATATAAACAAGGTAAAAAGGAATTTTATGCCCATCCTTAAAAGGTTAAAAACATTAGCTCATGAACTCAGACCAAAAGGAGCATTACTTCATGGATGGACAACTAGAAACACAACTTAGACCACCATTTGGGCTTCATGGATGGACAACTAGAAACACAACTTAGACCACCATTTGAGCCATCAACCATATATGCCCACCAAATTTTCTTGTTCCACTTTATAGCATGGATCATACTTACATGCACAATCAGGGGTGACCAGGCCAGCCAGCCACGTACATAACTTGCACTCATCCCTCGTGTGTTTAAATATCAAACCATTCAATCCGGGATGGCCATACCAAGCTGAAGTTAGTGAACGTCAAGATCGTCGCCTTTGAATTTACAATGAACTATAACATCCGACATTGGAGGTGTGAGATGCCCAGAAATTTATAGGGCAAAGTGCTCTGGAGAGCTTTGCTTGCATGCACCTAATACAAATTAGAAATATCCCCCATCAATAATAAATACCGTGAATGCTGTCCAAAAATATATTGCAACATTCATCCTTTTCCTTTCTTAATTATGTTATATATTTCTGTTCATTTCCAATTTTATAACTTCATAGGTTTGACGTTCATTCTATTTCCATCCTCATAATCCTAATTGTCTCAATCAAATCCCCGTAATTTAATATTAGTTTCAATTGGTAAAGTTACTTGCAAATTGTATATTCCGTTACTTGGTTATGCTGAAGTAGCTCTTCGTATTTTGATATGTTTCATCAATAATTACTATTGCTTTTTCTATAAAAAAGAAAAAGAAAAAAAAGAGAGACTAATAAAGGGATTAACCAATTAAGGAAATCCATGAAGGAGATATAGTTCTCAACAAGTGCATTGTATGGAGACTATGTTGACTTTTCACATACCTCAAGCATACATTATGGGGAAAAAGATTCTAAGATTACCATTTATGTTATAACATGTGAATTAATATGATCGAGTATTAAAAAAAATTATCAAATGCAATAAAAAAAAAAGGAAAAAAAAATCAATACATTGAGAAACATGAATTGCAAAATTTTTATTATTTCATAATAAAATCTAAGCAAACAGCTTTGTGTGAATCTACATTTGATAGCATTGCGGTTAAGATCAACCACGTACATCATCCACAATAACATGATAAGATAGCTCCATGGAGGAATGGAAGCTTAAATTTTTTCCCAAACGTTATGTGCGTTTCTTCTCGTCGTTCCATTTCTTATGATCATAAACTTTGGTAATCTTGTTGTACAAGCTTGGACCGTCATTGCTGATAATCCATTTACAGTCCCTGCAATTAAATGTCTCTTCTATGAAAACGTCAAGCCAATGAAACTGGTTAGGCCATTGAAAGCTGCACCAGAACTGTGTGCCCCCGAAAAGGTTTATCTTGAAATCCCACCTGTAGAATTCTTGATAGTGAAGTACATGAACTCCTAGATCGTCGTCCGCGGACTTGCAATGAATGGTCAGATCTGTGGTGTTTGGGTCCAGATTGTTGGTGATTTGAACATGTGTAGAACGCCATGAAGCCTCACAATTAGCAGTGAGCAAAAACATGAGCAGCAGCAACAATGGATTCATATTTCTTTCGTAAATGAGGAAGACGGATTCGAACTTGGGAACGTGACAAGACTTGCTTATCAATTTATACTGTGGCACTGTGGGATGATAAGACCGTTACATCTCTGCCAACTCATTCTTAATAAGAAATATTTACCACATTTATATTTCTTTATATGGTAATATTGCATAAATTTTGTTGTTACCATAATTTTTGTTTTGTTTTGGTTTCTAGGTTAGTTTTACTATATATAATATTTGTTTTTCTAAAATATTATTGAGGTAGAATTCATAAATGTTGTCCGGCCAATGTATGATAAGCTCTTCCTTATAGCCACGCATTTTTTTCATTAAATGTACAATGACATTTTCGAAAGAAAACCTTATCCCTCTACATATAGAAAACAATGAAAAATGTTTCCCGCTGAATTTTCAGGAATCACGTTAAAACAAACCCTCAACAACGTTAAAATGAGTTTTGGGAAGAAAAAAAAATACTGATTTAAAGTTTGATGAGGTGTCATGTGTTAGCGGGTAAATGCACGGGACCTAAATGCAGAGGCTCATGATCCGTGAGCCACATCATAAAAAATCTCTCTAACAGTCTTGTCAAACTCAATCATCAAAGCAGCAACCTCTTTCTCTCTCTTCAGGACTGGTAAGTTGACTTAGCTCTTCAAAACATTTAATTTTACTTCGGAAAAACAAAACTTTCCTTGAAAATGTTAAAAACATGCATTTTTTATTTTTTAGACAATAAATACATAGACATTTTTCACATGTTTTTCTTTCCCATGATATTGCATTAATTGAATTAAAGAGTATGTTGGAGTAAAAATTAGAGTGCTTCTATTTCCACCCCCTGTCTTATTTCCTCACCCACCACGTAAATTTGAAAAAACACAATCCTATCTTTCCACCCAGCATTATTCCTAAAATAACATTTAATTATTAATTCAAGAAAATTCTCTTCGCTAATCCATCAAAGATCTAGATCCTCTACTTTGGTCTTTCTCATAATTAAAACATACAAATATATTTTCCTTAAAAAATGTAAAATAAAAAATAAAAATTATTCTTAAATAAACGCCGAGTTTAATGTCTTGCTTCCTCTTACTTGTTCTTCTTCCTTTCTCTACAAGCGTCTCTGTCTTTTGAATCCAAAAATGCACTCTCTCATTTATTAATATTGGGGAAATATATTTTCTTTATGTTTTATTTCACCACCCCCCTCCCCCCAAGCTACCTTTCACCACTGTACTAACATGGGTTTGATTTTGATTAATATTTTGATAGACCGAAACCAGACACTTTAGCTACCCAATTCTCGTCCAATAGAATGTTTGTAGTTTTCACATCTCTATGGATGATGGTGTACCTGGCACCAGTATGAAGATAATGTAATCCTCTAGCAGCTCCAATGCAAATTTCCAACCTTTGCTTCCATGGGAGGTTGGTTGCTCTTGTACATGTGTTCCTTTAGAGTCCCATTAGCCATGTAATCATAAACAAGAACCACCGTCTTCTTCCCAAAAACCAATCAAAGAGACTAAATGCCTATCTCTAAGCTTTGAAAGCATCTCAATTTTAGTTTGGAATTCATGAACTCCTTGTTCTAAAAAAAAGAACAATATATAGAAATAGAACATTCTCCCAAAAATTCCCTCCCTCATTCAGTAGAATTGTGTACTTCCCCAAAAGTTGTGCCTAAACTGAAACTGAAAGCTAGCATTGTACTGAAGTTGACGAGCACCGAGATCATCGTCTTTGGATTTACAATGAACACTAACATCCGCCAATGGTTCCAAACCATTGATAATTTTAACATGCGGATACCCCAAAATTTACCCTCACACATGGTAATGAATGCAAAAATCAGTAACAAAATGATTAATTTGTCCATCTTTGTATGTATTTTGTATGTTGAGACACATTGGGTATGTGGGATGCCCAAGAATTTATAGGCCAAGACTGCTTTGGAGAGATTCACACATAGAAGAATCTAGCTAATACATATTAGAATATGCCCCATTAACAATAAATACCATGAATATTGTCCAGGATATGATATTCTTGTATGGGTGCCACATCATGCCAAAGTTATTTTTGGTAAGAAATATATTGTCACATTCATCCTTTTTCTTTAGGGAGCTTTAGTTTTAAAACACAATATAGTTTACTAATTTGGAAGATAGAAATATAATTTCATCTAATTAGCATAAGGCCAAAGACCAAAATGTAGTACCTAATTTTACAAAAATATCATTAAAAAAATCAAAATTGCACACAATGCCACTCCTTCTAAGGCAAGCATGCCATGCCACATGTCCATATCTAGCCAACCACCACCGCCGGACTCCCACCACCGGCCACCACTGCCGGAATCCCGCCGCCGGCAACCACCGTCGGACTCCTGCCGCCGGCCACCTGCCACCATAGCCTGTCGCCTGCCTGCCACCGTCTGCAGGGGACCAACTCCGTTTCCCTTTATTCACCTTTAAAAAATAAGATTTTGTGTTATTGAAGGAACTCGAACCTTGACCCTCAAAGAAGGAAGGCTCACTCACAAACCACTACACCAAATTTGATTTTGTAATATTTATTCAGTTATACAATATTTATATAAACAATCAACAGTTTAAAAAAAAAAATAATTTCAACACTTATTCACACAAAAACTGCAAATAAAAACAGAAACTGCAACAAAAATACAATGTAGTGGCAGACCTATTAAGGCGCAAGGAGGTGTAGTTGCACCTCTCTTCGCTGGAAAAATCATTGTAGGTGCTTCAAATTGCCCATTTGCTCAAATAGTGTACATACCTTATTTCCGTGTTCAACATTTAAGTAAATGTCACAAAGACATTTACTTAAGTTTACAATGTAAATAAGGAAGTATCCCCCATTTGTATTCAAATAAAAATACTAGAAAATCAAATTCCCACCAAATCAAAATATGAAAAATCGGTTTTAGTGCAAAATACAATTTAGGCTAAAAATGATGGCTCATTAAGTCAATATACACTTCATACTAAAATCTCATAAAATCAAGTTTTCTTATTTGATGTGTAAGGAATAAAAGTCGCCAAAAACTATCTTGAGAAAATGATTATTCCGAAAAACTATTTTTCATACTTAGTCAATATTGCACCTCTGCTAAAAAAAACTATGGGTCCACCAGTTAGATATCAATTATGTAATAAAATAAAATAAAAACGAAACAAGCTACAAAAACAAAAATTAATTTTATTGAAGCAAAATGGAGGAACCAAGATGAAAGTACTAAAATGGAAACTGCGATGCAGAAACGGAAACTGTAATGTAGAAGTAGAAACTGCAATACAAAAATGGAAACTGCAATGCTGAGTTTGGGCAAAAATGCTCAGCTCTAGAGTTAAACAAAACAAAACTATATGTATATATATATTTTTAATTCAAGACATGTTGGTAAAATACTTTGTTTCTAGCAATGCAGTTTCCAAAATTGCAATTTTGAGTTCCCTTGCTCTTGGGTAGTTCTACTCTTCTCTTGCCCACCCTATTCCTCATATGGGTAGCCTCTAATCTTCAAATTGGTGAGGTTGAAAGCCAAAGAAAGAACAAAAATCAAATTGTAATTAAATGACAATTGCAATGCAGTTTCCAAAATTCCAATTTTGGGTTCCTTTGCTCTTGGGTAGTTCTACTCTTCTCTTGCCCACCCAATTCCTCATCCAGGTAAGCCTCTACTCTTCAAATTGGTGAGGTTGAAGGCCAAGGAAAGAGCAAAAATCCAATTGTAATTACCAAAACTGTAATGCAGTTTTCGAAACTACAATGTAGTTTGTGCAAAACTACAATGCATAACCTGTATAAAATTTCACTGAACTAAAACTTAAATGGTACTGCAAAATGTCATATGACAGTGATGGCATCAACCATTTCCAAATCAAGACAAATGCATAGTAAGTCTGCATGCCACATTCCAAGTTCAAGAAGAAACTAAAGAAATGTCAAGATGAACAAGCAAGATATATGAACTAAGAGAACCATACCCGTCATTAACAAAATTCCATCCAACTTGAGCAAGGGCATTTTGAGCTACTTTGAATTTCTTTATTGCCTCAACCAGCGGTTTATATGGATGGTTTCTCCCCCCCTCCCCACCCCCCAATATTTTTATCACTCCTCTATTATATTATATATAATATATAATTTGTAGGACTTGGTCGGCGCGATTGAGTCGTCAAAGATGTCCTCACCGACGATGAGATCAAACGTGTCGAGGAGGACGGGAATGAGATCCACAGCTATACTATTTCTTTTTAGAAAAAAAAAATTAGAAAAACCCATGTATAGCCGCACGGCTATACTATTTAAAAAAAATTCTGAAAAACCGAGTATAGCCGTGGCTATACTATTTCTTTAAAAAAAAATTAGAAAAACCGAGTATTCCCGCCCGGCTATAATATTTCTTTAAAAAGCATATAGCCGGGCGGCTATAATATTTCTTTAAAAGAATTGGAAAATCCGGCTATAATTGTGATGCAGAATTAGCCCAAATGGTTTGTGGTTCTTGCCACCGCCTGGTTTGTGGTTTGTGCTACAAGGTTCTTCTCTCTTCCTCTTTCACTTAGATACTTAGCATACCTAGTAAGCAACGTTCTCAGTCTCATTCTCTCCTCTTTTTGCCTTTTCCAAAATTGTTGTAGGTTTTCTTACTTCATGAAATCTTGTGACGATACTGTACGCCTAGCGCAAGTATTGCCAAAATTTGATAACAATGTAAAAGGAGAAAGAGAGACTGCAGTTGCATCGAACTTCATTCAAAGAAGCAATGCATGACCCCAAAATAATGTGTGATCTAAACTAACATGAAATATAGAATATGTACACCTGATCTTTTGAGTTGATTGGGGTCATGCAATCAATTCTTTTTCTTGAAAAATGTGTTATGCGATTTCAAAGGTCCATATGCAGTGTGCAATCAATTCTTTTGTGTTTCGAACAATGGGAAAGAACCCCTTTTCTCTCTTGGAGTTGGGACAGTAAATGAAGATTTTCCCGGGCGTAGATACTAGACTGGAGCTTTCTTGATTGGATACTTTGTCTTTGTCTACGTTGTTATTCTTAGTGTAATATATATCATATTAATCCTTGGTTGCAAAACATGCCCACAGTATAGCCATTCATTTTTTATATCCTAAGCCTAATGTTTTAGCCTTTATTGGTTCAAAAGTCTCAAAGATTGAAGGGTTGGTAGACCAAAAGCAAAAACTGAAAATACTCACTCACAAAGTGCCACCTTTCAAGGAAAATGGTTGCATCTCCAATTTTCAGCATGCTGTTCTTGTCCATATTTCTCTTGCACAAGTTGATTTCATTTCATTCTACTGCTGCAACTCACATTTTAACTCCATCCAAACATATCTTGCAAAATGAAACTTTAACCTCTCTACCAACCAAAATTTTGAATTGGGCTTCTTTAGTCCTGGTAATTCAGGCAAACAATACATTGGAATATGGTATAAGAATAACTACATACATAGAACAGTCGAATCGTATAGGTGGCCAACAGAGAGAGGCCACTTGCCAATACAGACCCCTTTTTGAGTCTCAGAACGGGCATTGATGGAAATTTGAGGCTTGTGGATGGAAAACAGAACACTGTCTGGTCAACCAGTGTCACCACCTCATTGAATAATTTGGAAGCAGTGCTTTTAGACACCGGAAACTTCATTTTGAGAGATCATATATCTGGAGGAATCTTTTGGGAAAGCTTTGATTATCCCTGTGATACTTTCTTACCTGAAATGATGATAGGATTGAACACCAAAACTGGAGAGAGACGCTTCTTGGATTCGTGGAAATCTGCAAATGATCCATCATCTGGAACATTTGTAATTGCTGTTACTGCTGAGTTGCCACCACAAGTTTTTCTTTGGAATGGGTCAAATCCATACTGGAGAAGTGGCCAATGAAATGGATTGAAGTTCATAGGGGTACCAGAAATAGGTGCATTGTACTCTAAATGGATTTAATCTCATGCAAGATAATCAACAGGGGATGAATATCTTACTTTCAAAGTGTACGTACAGATACGATTCATGTAATATATACCGCAATGCAGTTGCCATAGATAAAGGATTATACTTAAAAGCAACAAATGTTCGCTTTCATGTCAATGTCAAGAACACTAGCTAGTTTCCTTTCCTGCCTTGTGCACCAAACTTTTACTTGCTTGTTATACAGAGAATAGAGGACAGCATAGTTAGTGTTCAATGAACCTTCCTTGAGCACCAAAAAAGCTGAAAGGACACGCATCATTTTAAATAGTTAGCCAAAACATGTGGTAATTACTGTGAGCGCAGCCAAAATATGGGGCATCTAATATTTAAGTATTTTTAGCCAAATTAAACCTTGCGTACACCACAATTATTGGCATTGCTAAAACATACTCAACAATTCGACAACCAATATGTAATGTCAAAAGTACACAAGGAAGGACATATTAATATTTCTCTGAATCCGTTAATTTTGCAAGAAATTTTTTCTTGCAAAATTAACATATTTATTTTCTCCCAGCAAAAATACGATAACTGGGTTATTGATACTACACCCATAACGCATCAATTTAGCATCCTATATATGCAAAATTGCATATAACTGCATAAACCAGATACAAGAGTATATCACGTATTCTGGTAGCCTAAACCAGCCAGCCTTAAGTCAAGCATACAAAAAACTTAGTAGCATAGTTAACAACATCTCGACTATACCCACTAGGAATAGTCACTTGCAAATAGTGAGTATATCATTTTACCCCTTAGGGGGTGTTAGTGGAAATAACTCTTTAATAAATCATAGAAGAAACAGAATATAGTGTGCAGCATAACGTTTCTTTGGTTTTCCAAAAGGAAACGGGTACTGCATTACATTTCAGATCACCTAAGCATAATACAAGACTCTTGGTTTAAGATTTTAAAGATTTTTAGACTACCTTACAGTCATCACTACGAGATACAAGCCTTGTGCGCTCTGTGCATGCAAAATCAAACACTCCAAGCACGTTTTTCATGTTCTTCATATTCCATGACACTCTGTCGGAAAGTTTAAGCATGAGCAACAAAAATTGAAGGTTGAGGGAATAAGTGCACAGATTCAAATCACACACAAAAAATCAGAATGTGTAAGGAACATCACATACTTTCCGAGTATTTACATCCCGAACCTGTTACTATTCCCTCATAATCAGTACTAGCTATATGGTTTTTCGTAAACTTATTGTTCCAGTTCAAGCAACTAAGCTTTGAACTTGTAGGCTTTCCCGTGACGCCTGATCAAAATTCCTTTACAATTAGAAGTTTTGGTGCTTATATGTTATTTTTATTGTTTTGTTGTTAAAATAGCAGGAACTGTTTCATTGATAGAGATGGAAAACCTTCTGAGATGTCCGGTTGATACTCTTAGTTCAATGCTAATGAGTGCGAAAGAATGGCTGGAGCTGTTCCGTTGATAAACATGGGAATGGTACGTATGTGCTTTCCTTGCGATCGACAAAAGCAAATTTATCTTTACCAAGAGAATCAATTTTCTGTCATTGATTTTATTTATTATGTGGTGGATACTTTGCTTGTCTAGCTAACAGGTTACTATTTGATTGATACTTTACTTGGCTAGCTACCAAACAACGGCTAGGACTCTTGTCCATTTTAATTGAAGTCCAGTCCATTCCAGTGAGACTACTAGAAGATACACCCTAGAGAAGACAAGAATTCAATGTTTTTATGACCAAGAGCAAAGAATCTGAAAAGACTTTCTCGCACTGGAATAATCTTTGTATATATGCTTTGTGCAGTTCATCACAAGTCAGTTGGATCCTTCTATTCTCACATTTAGAGATGCTTACATATAGCGGCCACTGAAATATCAATAAACATTACTTGCTAGGCATGGATCCTTCCTTGTATGAGGCATCAAGATCAGGTGACGTTGGTTTCTTGAGAAAAAATAAAGATGCTGACGTACCAGATGATCTTCTCCATCAGAAAACGCCTATTGACAATAATATACTTCACATTGCCGCTGAGTTCAAGCACATAGACTTCTTTATCTCCACCATGATTCCTGTTTGGTCAGTAACATTCTCTTGGATGAGAACATGAACCCAAAAATTTCAGATTTTGGATTGGCATGTATCGTTCAAGGCACGCAGAGTCTCACAAGGTTGTGGGAACAATGTAAGCATCATCTCTTTCGTTTCCAGTTCTCAGAAATCTTCTTTAAAAGTTAAATCCTTGGACACACTGCCACTCATATTGTTAATATTACTGAATAAATGGCCTAGGCGGGGGCTAGGCGGGCTAGGCAGGGGCTAGGCGGGCTAGGCGGTCGCTAGGCGGTCTAGGTGGGAGCTACGCAGTCTAGGCGGGCACTAGGCGGTCTAGGTGGGAGCTATGCAGTCTAGGCGGGCGCTAGGCGGTCTAGGCGGCGCTAGGCGGTCCAGGCGGGCGCTGCGCCTGGAAAAAAAAAATTCGCCATTTTGGAATCTCCAAGATTAGGGACAAGATCACGATGGTGCTATGAGCGAGAGATAGAGAGATGAGGGTTGAAGAAGAAGTCTGAGCGAGAGAAAGGGGCTGGAAGACGGCTCCTGTTAGAGTTAGGGTTTGAGAAGGAAAATTGTATTTATATGTTGATGAAAAAAAACAAAAGAAGAGATGGGCCCCCGATTACTCCTCTAGGCTTTAGACCCGTGCGTGCAGCCCGCCTACTGCCTAGTTTCGAACATTGGGATTGACATGTTGGTAAATCAAGTTGTACCAGCACTTCAATGTACAACCCTGCAATTTTAACCCACTCCTCTTCCCTTCTGTTTTTGTTTATATTTAACTGAAAACTAGTTTCGAACATTGGGTCTGTTTGCCGTTACAGACCCCTTTTTGAGTCTAAGAACGGGCATTGATGGAAAGGGTCGTATGTTTGTTCCTCTCTTGCGTTGAAAACGTTAATGCCTGTGATCCTCTGAACTCCAAGTTGAGTAGCAATGAGGTTCTGCATTAGCAAGGAGCCAAGCAATTACTCGCACAGATGAAAATACCAGAGGCAAATTCTTTTAAACTAATAATCTCAATGCTGCAATTGGAGATGATCACTTCAACAAAAATGTTTAAACCAAGTCCATAATATGCTGTTGTAATTATATTCTCCTCAACTCTCGGCAAAACCTGTGCATGGATTTTAAATTCATAAATCAATTAGATAAGCAATTGAGATGCTTAACATTATGAATTTAATTAGAAATGAGTTCAGATGTGTAATTCATGGTTTCTAACTTTTTCTGTCATCAATTAAACTTATATTTAGTGAGGATATTTACGCATGCAACAGAGCAGGAGGAGTCCAAGGAGGAGATGGAAAGAAAGGAAACGAGGAAGGAGGACAGAGGGATTGGATTGGATTCAGAAAACCAAAATCCTAAACGAAATCGGAAAATCAAAACTAGAAATGAATGCCCTGCTTGTTAAAGATGCTTGCATTGGGGTCTTCTATAGTTTTTAATGATAATTTATTATTTAATCAAGACTGAAATGGAAACAATAATATTGATTAATATGGTCATAATATGGTTGGTTATTCAATCAAGCCAAACCACCTATATAACACGCAAGCAAGAAACGCCCTTCTTTCTTTCTTTCACAATTCATCCTACACCTAACTGCGCGCCAATCGTTTTTTCTCTCACAACCGCAAAGCCTAACACCAAGCTCTCTGGATTTGAGAATTACATACATTTTCTCATTGTTCTGGGTATTCCTAGAATCAAGAGAGTTAGGAATTTATTTCAATTGGTGATTTTTATCTTGGTCAAAGTGCCGCTACACTACATGACTTGATGTGTTTACCTCTCCTCGAGGGTTCGGAAGCGCCGCTTTCTCTCTCAACTAGCGAAAACTCACATCCAACGCCGCTCCATCTCAGTGACGGGGAGGAGGTCCCGACCCCTCCTCCTCCCCCTCTACTGTGTCTTGCTGGTCTTTCGAGGTTTTTCTCTCGGAGCATTTGGAATCCCCATCTTCCTGGTCCGAAGATCTCTTGTTGTTTGAGTCTGGTGACGTGTTCGAGCTTTCACTTGCTCGTTTCTGAGGCTTCATGCCTCCTACCTTGTTTGCAATCCCAAATCTCCACCATTCCATTCCTCTTATAGTTTTTCTTTGGCTGCCCTCCGATTGGTTGCTGTTCTCTTATAGGTGCGTCGACGATCTTGAATCTGGTGGAGTTGGGATCTCTCGGGTGATGTTCATCACCCAGACCCTCACTCTTCCTTCTCGACCTGGTTACATCTCTTGGATACAACGGCCAATCCAAAACGCGATCTCTCGCGTAAATCTTGGAAGGTGTGTGGAGTTATGGCAATGCACGGGCTCTGGTGCTTGCACCACCTTTTTCCTGTTTCATGGTTTCGGTTCTCTTGGCTTTGGACTGATTTGAGTGGTATCGGTTATGGTGGCAGATCTGTGGTGGTCAAATTTTTATGTTGTTTTTTGCGGCTGTTTCTTTCAATTGGGTGTAATGCTGTTTTTAATTCAATTTGTTTTGTAATTTCAATTTAGTTTATCTGTCGCTATCACCATTTGGGACAATCTTGTTGTTCTTGTTCATGTAATACTACAGATTAGTTTTTTCTTTGAGCTTCCTTACTTGTGTTTATTTTGTTTTTTTTGTTGCTTTATTTTGTAATTCTATGATCTCGCTGTTTCGGGTGAGGTTTTCGGTTTAATGGAATTATATCATCTTTCTTGACCCAAAAAGAAAAAAAGAAAAAAACAGAATTGCAATATCTGTCTGGGTGGCTTTTGCCCCCTGCGAGAATTGGCGGAGCCAATTAAGGCCCACAAGGGTCACTTGATCCTTCTCAATATTTTTGAAAATATTATATTTATCTATGTTATCCAACTTGTTTTATAGCTATACTTAGAGTTAGTTTGGCATTGCTTATTTGGGGTAATAAGTGATTTTTAAAAAATTTTGAGAAACTCAACCCGTTTGGTAAACTGTGAGAAAATCACTTATTGTTAAAAATTGCTGTGAGAGAAAGCTATAAGGGAAAGCAGCTAATGAGGTGCTTTCATTTTCTGATTATTTAGGAATCAGTTTCGAAGAGGCGCTGGGTTTAATGATTATGCGGCAATCATTTTCTGATTATGCGTAAAATTAATACCAACAACACTTTTAACAAAAATTTTACCAAACGCCAAACTGCTTTCTCTCACAGCTGATTTCTCTCACAGCAAATCTGACAGCTATTATTTTCACAGCACAGCAATGCCAAACTGGCCCTTACTATTGACCCTTCTCACAAATGTAAATTGTCTACAATGAACATGAATATGATCTATATTTGTTTTCAAGTCTTCATATGTCATTTATATGTGTGTGTCATGGATATTATTTGATCTTCTCATTCTATCTAAAATCAACTTTTGATACTCTTTTGTTATAAAACTAGAGGGAGAAAATGTAGAGAGAAGTGATATGCTAAAGATAAAGTTTCACCATGTTTATTCTTCAGTAGAACCACCTATTTATAGGCTTATAAGATAGGAAATTGAATACCATCATTTACAATATACATATGGGTTACAAGCACTAATTACAAATACTTAGTGCATAGGTTACATAAAATTCAACGGTTGAATACTAAGAGGTATGGTGGTCATCCACCAACTCATGCATTTACAACATCTTTCATTATTTTTAGATTGCTAGAATTTGGGTTATACTTACTAAGATATTAAATTTGTGATATTGAAATTTAATCATTACTAGCCTTGAGCATGTGTCAATTGGTTTTCTTTTTTTTTTATTTTTTTTTATTTTTAAAATTAAGAAAAGATAACATGGGTAGTTATATTCCATAAAAGTAGGACCTATTATATGATTTTGTTTTTATTTTTTAAATATAAAAATGTAAATTTACCATATTATCCTTATTTAATTAATAATTTTAATTCTTAATATTTGAATTAACCAATGGTATTTTCTGGTATTTTGAATGTTTCACCATTCTCTGTCTTTTGCTTTATATATATATATATTCCTATAAAAACTAAGTTCATAAGCTATTTAAAGTTGACCCTCCTTGATAGAATTCCTGACTTTATCACTGCCTGCGAGCCTAGTGAAAGTGGGTTATTTCATTCCACCGATGGCATTGATGAAAGGAAAATATTAGAGGCACCAACTTTGGGCACCAACTCTCTAATAGAGCGCGGGACCCGTTGTGCTGGCGGGCTCCACCTCTATTAGAGAGTTGGTGCCCAAAGTTGGTGCCTCTAGCACCACCCTTGATGAAAATGGCTGGTTCTATTATTGTACATGTATGGACCCTCGGATTTGATGACCATCTATGTACCAAATCTTGCAGTCATCCCTACTGTACATAAGTACAAAGTTTCATTATGGAGAAGTTGGAGGGTCTTTATTTGTTTTCTATCCACTTATTTTTCTTTTTTCCTTTTTACCAATATGAACTTATTTTTCTTAATGCATCCTTTTATTAAGAAAATAAAGAAAAAGGTGGGATGAGTTGTGGTTGTAATGGGAATGGCGAATTTACCCTCATAGTAATTTTTTTTTTTTTTTTTGATATCTCTACTCATTGTCTTATCTTCCCATCTAGGGATGGTAACGAGCCGGTTCAGAGCCGGGTATCACAATACCATCCCTTTCTTTGCTACCCATCCCTGCCCCTATCCCCAGTTAGAACTTTTAGGGAATCCCCGTCCTTGTTCCCGTCGAGGGAATGCCTCCCAAACCCGCCCCGAATCCCCGAATATATATATATATATATATATATTTAAAACTATTCTACTTATAACAAAATAATCAATATATGCAAGGTTAATAAAAAGTAAAGAACTTGGTAAGTCTAAAGCACTTGATATTATAGTCCCACGTCAACATAAGTACTTGATATTATAGTCCCACGTTTGAAGTTTCTTCTCCTAGCTATGCGTCGACACAAATTTACTCGTTCCACTGATATACATCATCATAACCACGAGTTTCACTGTTAAATCTGCGTGGACCGTCAGCTTTGATCAACCACGCACAATTCTCGCAGTTATCTCTATCTTGTATGAAAATGTCAAACCAATGGAATTGGCCAGGCCACTGAAAGCTACAAAAGAATTGTGTACCCCCAAAAATCTTAATTCTGAAATCAAACCCATAGACAGTTTCATAATGAATCAGATGTTCTCCTAGATCATCATCTGCAGACTTACAATGAATGCTGAGATTTAAGTCTGGACCTAGACCGTTGGTAATACGAATATGCGTGTCAAGAATGCCGCCGCTAGATCTGAACTGAGTGGCAGGCATTGCAGCCACACCAATAGCCGCAAGCAAAAATGTCACTAGCAACACCCTCAATTGATTCATCTTTGTGTTTTGTTCTTGTAAGGAGGATGTACATTTTGTTTGCAGGGAGTTTATCAATTTATAGGTTGGAAATGTGGGCTGATAGAGTTGAATCTGTTTGCCTAATGATTAGTTAGCTGACGCGTGAGTGCTGTTAGGCTGCTATAGTAAATCATGTGATTAGTTAGCTCGATTACTTGGCTGCTATTGGTGTACTTGTGATATAAAAACCTATCGCGCGTAAAGTGTAAGTCATTCGGTCAATAACAGAAAGATCAGTTTCTTGAATTCTTCTTCTTTTCTGTTTTCTCTCTATCATCATGAATCTTCTCGATTCTTCTTTCTTCTTCTGTTATCAACATGAGCAATTGTTGGTGCAACAACATTTTTCAGTGGCGAGATAGAATGCAACATTAATTAATAAAAAAGCATAGAAAGGGAATACATGGAATTGTTGGGTACATCACTTTTGGTACGTTATATAATATTGATGCCTAGTACGTAGGTTGCCATACAACGAATATTAAGTAGATAATAAGAATAAAGAACTTTTCTCAAAGAAAAATTAAGCCCATTTAGTTGATTTTGTAGATATGTAATTTAGTTTGTTCTATGCATTGTCGCCTAGGCATTTTCATTCAAACTTTATGTGTAGCCATTAGGTGAGGTGAAATACGTGTGTCCCTTTTTCCTTTTTTCTTTTTTTTCATTCAAAACCCTCCGTTTTATTTTGACTTGATGGGGCCTGCATGCCCGCCTGGTTTCTGATTGTAGTTTATTTCGTTTTCCTTATTTTTTTAAAAAAAAACTTCTAAAAACCCTATTAGCTTTTCAAAATCATATTATTTTCCATCAAAAACTCTCTCCCCCTCTCACACCTCACCCAAAAAAAAAAAAAACAACTTCTTTATTTTATTATTTTATTTCTAAAGTTGAACAAGTAGATTCCATTATAATAATCGGGTATCACAATCCCATCGAAGGTTTTTTTCTCTTAAGCACCAACCCAATTTTCTTGCTAGACGGACCCATTCCCAGGCTAACCTGGGCTATAGCCCAGGTGTCTTGATTTGTTTTAGCCTATAGTAATACTCCTAGCCCACCTAAGCAAACCCCACACACCCTCTTGCTCAGTCCCTTAGCTAATGCACAGAGAGAGAAAAAAAAAATATGAAGAAAGGGCCAACCATCCCTGCTACACGCCAATCAACCATACCCTTCAAAACTTAATTAAAGCAAACCAAATTTATTTTCAATTATTAATCTTCTTTGATTGTCTTAATTTGTGTTGATGTTGAAATTTGGGGACTTTTAGAGTTTATGAAGTATCAATTAGGGATTTATAATTTTTTATTTAAAGGAATTCTATGTATTTTTTTTTTTCTACTTGCCCAAAACATTTGATTGTACAGGTTTTGTAATTAAAAATAAACAAAAGAAAGTAGGTCAGCCCTTTATAGTCCCCTAAAATTCCAATATATTTTTAATTATAATCATTCATGTTTTACGCCATAAAACTTTAATCCTAAAAATTTCTTCATTTTTGGAAACAAAAAAATAGCTTCTACATTTGTAATTGTTTAATTAGTATGAGTTTATTTCTTTTGTTGGTTAGTGTGATTTTTTGTTTTGGTTAATTAATATAGGTTTTGTGTTCTAAAAAAATTGGAAATCAATCCCATTGATTATGTTCCTCCCTTCAAAGCTTGTATGTAAGTTAAATCTAGCCCACCCTAATTTGGAATCCTAGGTCCGTCTCATTTCATAGATGAAGGCATCATAACCTTTGAGTTTACTATTAGAGCAGTCTAATGGGACTTATCAAGCTTGGGCTAGGTCCATATCTGGCTACAAATTTTTAAGAAAAAAAACCTTTTTCTAATGCATGTATTTGGCCTAGTATAGTTTGACCTAAGGCAAAATAAGGCGTTGGTTTGGTCTAAGGGTAGCCTGGGCAAGAGTGGGCTCCACGGTCAGTGTTTGAAAAAAAAAATGTGGCGCAGCAAAAGTTGCTTTTCCAAATGCTTTAGCGTATAAGGATCTGCCACGCAATGCCTTCAATAACAATTGCTTAACAGTTAGTTGTTGGGCTGTTTAGTTTAGTTTAGTTTTTTTATTTTTTATTTTTTATTTTTTCCAGTTTTCAACTATTAGTTGAGCCTTTTTTTTAGATCTTTTTTTAATATACTCCAAACCCTTTTTACTTGTTTATTCTTTTTTTTTTCAAATATAGTAATTTGAGGTTAACCCCTCCAAAGTCATTTTTCCTCAACTACAACCTATCTCTTTATTTTTATTTGAACTAGCCCCTTGGCACATGCGTTTTATTTTTAGAATTAAAAAAGATAATAGGTAGTTATGCTCCATAAAAATAGGATCCATTATCTGATTTTTCTTTTAATTTTAATTTTGTTAATATGAAAAAGTGTGAATTTATCATATTATCCTCATTTAATTAATAATTTCAATTCTTAATATTTGCATTAACCAAGGGCATTTTCTGGTATTTTAAATGTTTCACCATTCTCTGCCTTTTACTTTATATATATAGATAAAATCCTGTTATTTCTAAATAAAACCCGATATGGCTATGATCCAACTCAACAAGTTACCTAATCAAGAGCAAAATTGAATTTATTTTACTTTTTTTTATCCCTCAAATACCCCAACTAAGCCCTTATTGTATTTTGTATATTAATGTAGGAACCAATATAGAAACAAATTTTAATTGGATTGTAACTAATGACTTGAATTTGGAAAGTCTCCTAATGGATGTAGGAATTAATTTTGAACTTTTTTAAAATTTAGCAATAAATTCATATTTAACATACCTAATCGGTTTATTAAATAAAAAATGTTTTTTTATTTACTTAAGAAGTATACGTGATTAATTATGTGTTATATTATTATTTTATAAATATAATAGCATACATACTGTTTTATGTTGAAAAAATAATGTACCAATTACTTGTTTTACAAAAAATAATGTACCTAGTATGAATTTACTTATTATTCAAATAATGTACCCAACTTTTATAAACGCATTTTGGATATAATTTACCTAATAATTTTCTATTATGCTAATATAACTTATAATTTACCTACAAAAGATCCACTAGTGTAGTGGTTTTGAAGTATTTACTCCCTCAGGCAAGGTCCTGGGTTCGATTCCTAGCATCCATGTAGTGTGTGTGAGTTTAGTATCACCCCTCTCAATAGGAAAGGTCCTCAAAAAAAAAAAAAAACTTATAATTTACTTATTTTGGGTATATTGTAGGTATATTAAAGCCAACACGTTAGGGTATATTGTGAAAATAATTTACCTACCTGTATTGGACATATACAAGATATATAGGTAAATTTGTAGATACATTGTGTTGATAATAATTTACCTATTATATTGTATTGGATATATACATATTGTAGGTATATTGAAGCCATCACATTAATAGGTATATTGTGAAAATAATTTAACTACCCATATTGGATATATACAAGATAGGTAAATTTGTAGGTACAGTAGCATTGATAATAATTTAAGGATTTTTTTTTATTGGTCGAAATTTTAGAGATTAGAGGGAATGCCAAAAAAAGAAGAAGAAAAAATTGAACTCTTACATTGATTTACTCTAAAATTTCTTTTTCTTCAATATTCGCATTGGATATGTTGAAACTAGCCAATTAATATCAATAAAGTATAAACTAATGCAAATAGGAAGGAACTTTTTAAATTTAAAAAAAAAAAAAAAAAAAGGTAGGCTAAACTTTTAAAATATAATATATTTAAATAGTATAGCCGCCCGGCTATACTACGGTAATTCTTTTTATTATTTTAAATTTTTTATAACAAAGTATAGCAGGCGGCTATAATGGGGTTGTAAAAAAAAATATATATATATATGGTATAACCGCTCGTCTATACTGATTTTGACACGTGGGCACCATTAGCGCTAGGCGGGTCCATTTCTTCCTACAAATAGTATAGCCGGGGGGCTATACTGGGGTATTTTTATTTTAAAAGAGTACAGCCGCTCGGCTATACGGGTTTGAAACATGCTCTTCACTTTAAATAGTATAGCCGCGCGGCTATAGGTAGGTATTTTTTTTTCCAAAAATAGTATAGCCGGGCGGCCTTACTGGGGTATTTTTTTAAATAGTATAGCCGCCCGGCGATACTGGGTTGACACGTGTTCCTTAACTTTAAATAGTATATCTATTTTTTCAAAATAGTATAGCCGGGCGGCTCTATTATTTTTTTAATAGATAGTATAGCCATATTAAATCTAATCTAATGATTAAGAAAAAACAAGTTTAAAAATCAGTATGTTATCATTTTATATTAATTTTATTTAACAAAAATTAAAATTAAAAAATAAAAGAAAGCAAAACACGCTCTCTGGAGAAAACGAATAACATGTTCTTGCATCCATCGACGCTCTCGGGGAAGAGAGCTCGTTCGCGGCCTCAACACGGCCCGACAACTGACCCATTTGAATGGTGGCGATGAAGGACCCGACCCATGAGAGAATCTGGTCATTGGTGGCAATCTGGTCGAGAGGAGGGGCGAGATTCCGAAGACGACAAGCAATTCGCCGTTGGGTGGGTGGCTAGATGTACTGAATTTTTCTTCTCACCACACCCATCCCACATGATAGAGTCATAGAGACAAACATACAGAGAGGGGGCGGGTGGATGTGGGTCTGGGACAGGCGATGGGGAGATCTAGTGTGGTGGGGCTGCCTTTTTTATATATTTATAGAGATCTTGTTTTTAAAGATTTTATTTAGAATTGTCTAGAGATAGAGGTGGAGGTTGATCTTCTCCATTTGTATGAAGGAGATGGTGGAAGTTGATCACCTGATGGTGGAAAGTTCTGAGTTCAATTTTCCTGTTTCCATTTCTCCTGTTCCCACATATTTCCTTTTTATTTTGTTGACACGTGTCCCCACTTAGCATGCCACAAAATACTGTTAACTTTGAATCAAATTATTTATAAATAAAAAAACTCAAAATTGAAGTAAAAGATAAAACGCAGCAGCCACCCACCACAACCACCCCACCCCAGTGGCGACAATCCCTTTTTATTTTTATAGATGCAAATTGCAATCATGGAGGCGTTGTTGTCTTTAGATTGCACTGATTTGGGAATTGCCAGTATTTGTGGGACATGCGAAGAACAACTTCCTTCAAGTTTCAATGCTCACTCACACATGAGAAAACAAGAGTTTTCTTTGACTTAAAGAATCGGATATCCCTCCACCCCGGGAATGTCGATGCAGAGGACGTGGTGAGGGTCTGGATCTGGTGTGGTGGTGCAAAGAGAGAGAGAGAGAGAGAGAGAGAGAGAGAGAGAGAGAGAGAGAGAGAGGCATGTTTGTTGAAATGAAGGGACCATAAAAGATGAAGGCATAGATGTTGTTTTGGATATGTTGACATCGCTGCCTGGGCCAGAGAAGATGAAGTGGCCGTGCTTTTGAATAAATTTATTTTTATATTTTGTTAATAAAAATGACACTTAACAGAGTTAACCTTCTGTTAAGTTAGAGGACACATGTCAACAAAGTAAGAAGGAAACAGGTGGGAACAGGAGAAATGGAAACAGGAAAATTGAACTCGAAAGTTCTGCCTTTTTTCAATCAGATTTAATCAGTTTTTTTTCTCAACCCTTAGATTTAATTCAAGGGTGGTTGACCACAGGGGCCCAGGAGAATGGGACTACTGCCACTGTTTATACCTAACATGAATGTGTTTTTGTTCTAGATGCATAGTCGGGAATCGGGATTGAGGATATGCTTGATTCTTTCTTATGAATTATTGAAATAGTCAATTCTTTCTTACCTCTCTCAGCCGCCGCGCCAGTCAGCCCCTTCCCGGAAAGCACCAACATGGACACGCGTCACTCCCCTAAACTCGGACGTGGGACGCAAGAATTTGATCGGTCCACGCCATTTGACAGCACCAATGCGTCACTCCCCTAAACTCGGACGCGGGACGCAAGAATTTGATCGGTCCACGCCATTTGCCAGCACCAATACAACCCCAAAGACTTGGAATCTGGACAAAACGAAGAGAGATGGCAAAGTCAAGATCGTCAACCGCCAAAATTTTACCGTTGAATTTCAAACTTTCCAGCCAAATCAATCACCATATAAAATGCTCAAGCCCGCTTCAGCTTCACCACGACAAAAAAAAAAAATCGATTTCTACAAGCAAAAACCCAAATTTGAGCGAAGAAGATGAACAGGGTCGTGTTGAAGTCGGTGATCGGAGGTCTCGCCAATGGCCGGAACTTCAATCGCTACATTTCGACGGCTGTGGCTGTGAGGCCATTGGAGAGCTCGGAGTTTCTGAGACGGCGGAGCGATGGCCTTTTGGACGCGTCTCAGTGGAGGACTAGGATGATGATGAGCACAGGGTCGACTGGCGAAACGACGCCGTTGGCGGAGAAGGAACAGAAGAAGGAGAGCTCGAACGACAATGGTAGCGTTGTCGTTTCCAGTTACTGGGGGATTCAGAGGCCCAAGATTAAGAGGGAGGACGGGACAGAGTGGCCATGGAATTGCTTCAAGGTCAGGAGGAGGACTAACTAGACTACTCTGAGTTATTGAAATTATTTATTTATTTATGGAATTTTGAATTTTGAATTTTGAGTGCAGCCATGGGAGACTTATGAAGCGGATTTGTCGATTGATCTGAGCAAGCACCATGTGCCGAAGACGTTTCTGGACAAAGCGGCGTTCAGGACTGTCAAGTCTCTTCGAGTTCTTTCGGATCTTTACTTTCAGGTTTTGATTTGTTACCTTCTCACCTCACTTCTTCTTTTTTCCCCCTTTTGTTTTGATTTTATTATGACTCTGTTACAAGCTTGAATCAATGTAAAATGCTTGTCAATTTCGGAATTTCGATGTTTGTTCTTAGTAAATTATAAATGGGGAACATAAAAATTTGACATGGTTGGAGGAAATTATAAACTAAACATTATTCATGTTGCAGAAGCGGCATGGGTGCCATGCAATGATGCTGGAAACTGTGGCAGCTGTCCCCGGAATGGTGGGAGGCATGATGCTGCATTTGAAGTCTCTCCGTAAATTCGAGCACAGCGGTGGCTGGATCAAAGCTTTACTTGAAGAGGCAGAGAATGAGAGGATGCACCTGATGACGGTGGTGGAACTTGTGAAGCCCGCGTGGCACGAGAGGCTTCTGGTTCTCGCCGTTCAGGGAGTGTTCTTCAATGCCTTCTTTGTGCTTTATGCGCTTTCCCCCAAAGTGGCTCACAGGGTTGTTGGGTATCTGGAGGAGGAAGCTGTGCACTCTTACACAGAGTACTTGAAGGCTATTGAAAATGGCAACATTGAAAATGTGAAGGCTCCTGCAATCGCAATTGACTACTGGAGGCTGCCTAAGGACGCCACACTTCACGATGTTATCACTGTGATTCGTGCCGATGAAGCTCACCATCGCGATGTCAACCATTTTGCATCTGTGAGTCTTATGAACTGCCTTTCCGTGATCTTTACTGGTTTCACAATTTTTGTTACATCTTCCTTTGATACATGGAGGAGCATTGTCTGTGTTTGATTCTGTTTTCTATAACCAGAGAAAACCATGTGTGCATTATTAGTCTCAAAGTTATCTTATCTTAAGCTGTGTCTTATCAATTTGGGTTTCTCATATGTTTTGTGTTTTGTTTTGCAGGATATTCAATTTCAGGGAAAGGAGTTGAGAGAAGCACCAGCTCCCCTTGGTTATCACTAAATCTCATCTTGTATGTACGTGAAGAATTAAAAGAGTTTTTTTTTTTTTTTTCTTTCTTTATGATCTAATAAATTCTTTCTCTTGTATATTCATGAAAAGATTATAAATGATGTAGAAGAACACAGATCGTGTTTTAGACACATCTAATAAGATTGTAAACAGCATGTTTTCTATTTTCTTAATTTTGTTTTGATTGGATCTGGTGGCCTATTTTTATAATCAGATGAATCAGCCCTTTTTTTAATATACAAATAATAATCTAAATTACGCAAAATTACGAAACACATAATCAAACTCGAGTGTAAAAAAATACACTAAATTAACCAATTAACCTAACTCACATCTTTAATGCATATACTTTGCCTAACACGAAATTAAATTATAATATGGAAGGATGTTCAACTTTGGACAAACGTGGATTAATTAGAGTGCATGCCATGTGTTTTCCTTTTTTAATTGTAATTAGAAAACTGGTACATGGTTCCTGCCCCACAGCTGCCTTCACAGAATTTTCAATGACGAATTTTGAAATATAAAAGTCTGCCGGTCCTACTTGGAAATACCACCGTCGCACACGTGTCACTAAAAAGTAGCAGCGACGTAAGTGCGGGTGTCCAAAATAAGTGGAGCCACACAATTGTCCGAACCGCCCCAGCAGTGTCCATGTTAAAGTCCCACGTATTTGGAATCCAGATAAGGGCAGTTCCGTAATTCCAGATAAAACATTTATACAAAAGGAAGCGGGTGTCCAAAATAGACGGAGCCACGCAATTGTCCGAACCACCCCAGCAATGCCCATGACAACGTCTCCCAAGTACTTCGAATCCAGCGAAGGGTAATTCCGTTTGACTCATGTTTTGCTCCTGGTCAAGACATTGATTTTACCATTGACTTTTCTGCACACAGGTGAACAGTAAATAACTTTTCTAGGAGAAAGATGAAGAATTGTGGCACCGAGCGAAGAGAATTACTAATCCCACACGCACGACACAACCGCCATTGTCCAACGAGATTCACGTGATGGAAGAAATAAATGCCGTACTTGCTCTCCAAGCAAACGGGGTAAAATCATTTGATCTTCCCGCGAAACAGGAGATCAAAACCCTTTCCAGTAACTTCTGCTCCTCTACCATATATATGTCCCTACTGCTTGCCCCTGAAGACTCAAAAGCCACACAAAATCAACTAAGCAACCGTTTTATTACCAAAAAATACCCCAAATTAACTATCTCTAAAACCCTCTCGAACCGGAGAAGATGAACCGGATCGCGGTGAGGTCGGTTGTCGGCGGCCTGCTCGGCGGCCGGAACTGCAACCGCTACATTTCCACTGCGGTGGCCGTCAGGCCGTTAGACGGCGCCGAGTTTCTGAATCGCCGGAACGGTGACGTTTTGGGCGGGTTTTACTGGAGGAGGATGATGAGCACGGTGCCGCAGTCTGCTGAAACGGCGTCGCTGGGGGAGAAGGAGCAGAAGGAGAGCCAGAGCTCGGTTTCCGACGACGCCAAGAAAGGAAGTGATAGCGTTGTCGTTTCGAATTACTGGGGGATTCAGAGGCCGAAGATCACAAGGGAGGACGGGAGTGAGTGGCCTTGGAATTGCTTCATGGTTAGAAGCACTAGTCAGAATTATATTGATATATTTTTGAAATTTGAAATTTTGTTTCTCTATATGAATTAGCAGATCTTGAGTTTTGTTTAATTAATGTAGCCATGGGAGACTTATAAGTCAGACTTGTCGATTGATCTGAGCAAGCATCATGTGCCGAAGACGTTTCTGGACAGAGTTGCGTATAGGACCGTCAAGCTTCTTCGGATTCCAACTGATATTTTCTTTCAGGTTTTTGTTACTTTTTGCTTATTTTTATTCTTTTTCACGTTATGCAAATACTAATTTTTCAATACAATCGATTGACACAAGAAGCAGAACATGTCAATTGTAGAATATTTTTGGTTCATGTTATCATTGTTTTCCTCTCTTTTTTGTTTACTGAATTTTACTGAGAACATTGGTGTGAAGAGAAAACAGCGTTGTTGATCAGACTGTTTGTTATTGCATAGCTGGTGTTCTTTAATTAGTTTATGTACATTTCCTTAAAGGAATCTCTCCGTAAACATCAATTAGGGGAAATGTAGTTAGCTCTATAACTTCCTGGGTTTCAAGGCGAAAAATTGAACCACTTTTTATTGTAAATGCATGTCAAGTTTGGTGATTTTTGTGGGTAAACACTTGCAAATACCATAACTGCAATTTAGTTTAGATGCCTCTTCGTTGTCAGGAGTTGTAATCTGTGTAGAAGCTTCCTATGTTATTGTTCATAATCGTACTAGTTAAAAGTCATGCTCAAAGCCTTTTATTTTTTCCTTTTCTTTCCAATATGATCTGAAATTCTGAACTAGTGAAATGTATGTTTCAGAGGCGGTATGGGTGCCGTGCAATGATGCTGGAAACTGTGGCAGCTGTACCTGGTATGGTGGGAGGAATGCTACTGCACTTAAGGTCTCTCCGCAAGTTCCAGCAGAGTGGTGGTTGGATCAAGGCTTTACTTGAAGAGGCAGAGAATGAGAGGATGCACCTCATGACGATGGTGGAACTTGTGAAGCCCGTGTGGTACGAGAGGCTACTGGTTCTCGCTGTGCAGGGAGTGTTCTTCAATGCCTTCTTTGTTCTTTATGTGCTTTCCCCCAAACTGGCACATAGGGTTGTTGGGTATCTGGAGGAGGAGGCTATACACTCTTATACAGAGTATTTGAAGGATATCGATAGTGGCAAGATTGAAAATGTACCGGCTCCTGCAATTGCAATTGACTACTGGAGGCTTCCTAAAGATTCTACACTGAAGGATGTTATTACTGTGATTCGTGCCGATGAAGCTCATCATCGAGATGTCAACCATTTTGCATCTGTGAGTATTAAACACCTTTTCCATTATCATGCCTTTCATTGGTTTTTACAATTTTGTCACTTCTTTAGACATTCTGTTTTCTGTGGAAGCTTTCACGATTCTAATTCATTTTGTGAAGCCTGTAATGATCACCCGTGTCTGTTTTTGCCTGTTTTCCTATAACCAGACAACCATGTTCACGTGTTCTTAACATTATCTCAAGGCTCGTCTTATTAATTCTGGATTTCCGGATTCTGTCTGCCTTTGTGTATGCAGGATATTCATTTTCAGGGCAAGGAATTGAGAGAGGCACCAGCTCCCCTTGGTTACCACTAGAAGGCATCTTGTATGCCAATTGTTGGAAGTGTTATATGTCTATCTGATATGATCTGTTTTGTAAATGATGGATGAAGGCTATGGTCTATGCGGACATAGATGGTTTTACAATTAGATATGACTCATGAGAGGGTAAAACAGTACGTAATCCCTCGCAGTTTCAGGTTGACTTTTGGTTGAATTTGATTGGCGATATATTCAGTATTGAGTAAGGTTGTCTGGTTTTGTATGGGTATTTCCGATAGCCTCTATCAAGCTATATCAATATTCCCCCTCTCGCAATATTGCTTGGAGCTAGTAAATGGAGAACCACCAACAAATCTATTTATTTTTCAATATTAAAAAAATTGTTAAATATATTTTTGGTCTATGAATTTTACAGGAAATTTCAAATTGGTTATTGTTTTACTCAAAGTTTACAATTTATAGAAATGCATTTAGTTTCCGTTGAGTGGTTGGGTTAAGTACCCTCTTGGTTATTGAATTTTATATGAAATTTCAATTTGGTCATTAAGCAATGAAAATGATATGCTCTTGCACCGGTTGCTCATATGCTAAAAATTTACGGTAGGTGTAGTATCAATTAAAACTTATTCTTTAATTCATTCATATTAATAAGGTTTAAGAATCCCCTCAAACAGTCAAGGTAACAAATAGCAAAGAGATTTTTTTTTAAAAGTTCATATCCAAATATTCTTAATCAATCGCCAAGGGTTAACACCACATAGAAAGGCAAATCCATCTGTTCAAAAAAGCTCCAATTATAATGTTAGGCGGAACCACATAGAGGGCTCCGGTGGGCTATAGCCCAGGGAAGGTTTTGAGGAAAAAAAAAAAAAACTATACATCCTACTATTATTTTTGTTGCCTATACAACCCACTATGTTAACCTGTTTGTGGCCACTGTCAAAAATTGTCCCAACATCAATGCTAGTCCTCAATTCTAACTCCTCAATTTTAATATTTTTGATTTGTCTCCAAAAGAGAAGCAATTTTCTAAGTGAAATTCACCATTTTGCTAATATGGCTCTAATTTCATTGTTTTTATGCTTATAACTAATATATATGTGAAACTTAATTATTTATATTTTGCAATTTGCATTTGTGAAGCTTTTTTGTGTTCATTTAATATGGTGGAACTATAAATTATTTAAAGCTTCACAAAAAACTTTAGCATAAAATGTATTAAATGAGTGTTCATTTCTGACTCCTAAATTTTCAATAAGCTTTTTTGTGTTCATTTCTAACTCCGAAATTATTCATACTTATTTTATGTTAAAGCTTATTGAAAATTATTTGGTGGAACTATAAATTAGTGTGGTAGATATGATTTAATGAATCCTTTTATTTCTAGAAAAACTTTAGAAACTATGGGTACCAAAAAAAAACGATAATTAGATTTTAAGCTAATAATTTAGTTAGCACACCGTTGAGACTCAATCATTATCACATTCTCATATTCACAAAAATTCAAATCCATAACTATGTCAATACATGGATTTGACAAAAAATAAAAGGTAAAAAAGAAGTTTATAACAAAGTTGCAAGAGCTTAACATTTGCATGGTTTTTTCTTAATTTTTTTTTTCTTCTGAGTGACCAAAATGAAATTTCGTGCAAAATTCAGAGGTATTTAGCCCACTAACTTAATGGAAACTAACAACAAGTCTACATATTGTAAAATTTGGGTAATACAGTGAGTAATTTTGCTAAATATTTTTCTACTAGACCAAATTGAAATTTCGTATAAAACTCAATGACCAAAAAAGTTATTTAACCCTTTAATCAAAGGAAAATGGCTACAAAAGACACCTTGCGGGTTTAGAGTGGTTCTCAATATGGACCTCAAGGTATCAATTTTATCAATTTACAGCCTTACGTTTGCAATATCGTCCAATTTCATCATTCCATTAAGTTGATTGTGTGGTTAATCGTTAAATACTGACGTGTCTATTGTGGGACCCATCCACTAAATAATCCCCAAATTTTTATTACATAAAATGATAAAATAACATATAATTAAACAAAAACTATATATATATATATATATATATACAGTCCCCTTCTATTGAGGGATCCCTCAAATAATTTTATTTGAGGGACGCCCTTTAGGGTACCCTACAATTTTTTTTTCCAATTATCCAAACTATCTATTTTTTAGGTCTTCATTCATAGATCATCCTTACAAAAAATTAGACAAATCAGAAACCGTTTCGACATCCAATTGTGTCCTACAAAATTAATGAACACAGTTCTTCAAGAAAGTACTAAAACTTCAACAACTCAATTGAATGGTCAAATGATATCGAATTTAAGTGATTTTTTGTAGAGATGATCTTTGAATGAGTATCTACAAAATAGACGGTTTGGATTAGTGAAATACAGTTCGGAGTGGGCCCTATAAGGGGTGTCCCTCAAATAAGCTTAATTGAGGGATCCTCAATGGAAGCTATATATATATATATATATAATTCAGACGCACAGCCACACCCACCCGACCCCCCCTCTTTTCGTCCCTTTGTCTCTCTCTCCGTCCCTTTCTCCCCCATCCCATCTTCTCGAGTTCTCTGATTCCACCCCCCCTTTTGCCATCAACCTCTCCTTTGAGAGGCTTCTCGAGTCTAGGTCCTGCGATGCCGATCAGACCAAGCTCATCAATCGGGCTCTCCAATTGGGCTCTGTGCTTCTCGAGGCTGCTAATCGTTCTGTGAGAAAACGCTCCTCCAAGCACAACTCTCTCACTTGGGCTCTCCCTCCAAACCTCCCTCCAAGCACAATTTGTATATATTGATAGGGATGGGGAGCTGGGAGGGGAGTGGGACGAAGAGAGAGAGAGAGAGAGAGAGAGCAGGATGAAGAGTGGGAGGGTGCTCTGGTGGAAAGGGGTAGGCGCGCCGCTGTCGGGAACACATTCCGACCACGTGTCCACGCAAGTTGAAATCAAGCTTCTCCGTTTTTCTAGTTCTGTAGCCACTTCGTCCCAGTCATAGGCTAATCATGCTGCTTTGATTTTCCATTGATGTTTGCTTTGTTACTCTCAAAAAATCTTCCTTCCTTTATTTTTTTATTTATTTCGATTATGAAATCTGAATTTTGAATTGTGTGTTGCTTTGTTATTCTCAAAAAATCTTCATTCCTTTTTTTTTTTCTTCTTACTAGAATTGGGTTTTGGTGTTCCGCCGCCGAACTGACGCCAAAGAGAGAGATGGATGGGGGGCCGGGGTTAGTGCAGGGCGGGAGGGGGTAAACAGGGGGCATTGGTTATGTTGGCCTCGGGAGGGGCTGAGATTTTTTAAGTTTTTATTTTATTTTTAAATTTATGTTATTTTATCATTTTATATAAAAAAAGTTTAGGAACTAGTTGGTTAGTAGATGAGTTCCACAGTAACACGTCAGTATTTAATGATTGATAGCACGGTCAACTTAATGGAATGATGAAATTGGATGATATTGCAAACGTAATGGTGTAAATTGAAAAAATTGATACCCTGGAGTCCATATTGAGTGTTAGTATAAAAATTGTATTAATATTTCCTAAACTCTAGCATAGGTCGGGAATTAGTGTGTGAATATGTTTTACTGGAAGTTTTTGGCGCAACACATTTAATTCTGGATTTTCGAAGTGTGACTTTATTGATATGAGAAAACTGATTTCAGGTAAATCATGACAATCATACATTCATTATAGAATTCCCAGTTTGAGTTATTTTCACTAAAATACTTTTATGTTAGTCCTATTCTCTTGAGATTACTTTCCTAATTGGACTTTATTTTGGTTTAAGTTAAAATATCCTTTTCATCTTTGACTCACATTCTTTTTGGTTTAATTGTTTCATCTTTGTATGTATTGTTTCCTTGTATAACAATTGATGGGATTGGAAGTTATTTTAAGAATGCATAAGCTGATGAAATTGTAGAGATAATCAAATCTGATTAGGCAAGATTTGATCTCTTGGTTTTATGCAATTCTCTTGGAAATAGGAGAATAGGTTTGTAGAAAGAGCTGCATTGTTTCAATTACAGCTTTTAGACATTTTGGTTGAGCATCTAAATTTCCTAACAAAAGCTACTGTGCATTTCTTTGAGATAAGTCATCAAGTGTTCCATGTTTACTTGGTGATTTATCAAATACTTTCATCATTCATATTGCTTTCATTTGCATATTCAGTGAATCATATGGTTGAGGGCACCAAGACCGTGGTGGCAGTTTTCCTTCAGTGAGCTTGAAGCAATCGTGACTAGTATTGCATTCAATATAAGAAATGTCGAAATATCATCCTGTGACAGAAGTTGAGTTACGAAGAAGACGGTAAACATTATCTAGAATGTGTCTAAGATAAGTGTGTGAGTACTTATTGTAATCATCGTTCTATAGTGGATTTATGTTGGAATGAGAAGTTCCGTGGATTTTCTTCAAAGGTAGAGTTTTACCACGTAAAATAATTCTCTATGTTTTCCTTTATTTTAAGCTTAATACGTTTCAGGATTAATAAGTCATATCAATCATGTTATCGAAATTTATTTTTTATTTATTAACTATAATTTTAAAAGATAATTTTATTGAGAACCACCCCAAATCTGCATATGTCTTTTTCGTTATATAGAAAGAAGATACTCGTAGGCCCGCCATTTGAAGAGGCTCGAATGTGTGCACAAAGTCTCCCCAAGGCATGAAGGGTCACGTCCCCTGATTCGCCCTCCTTGTTCGCTTTGCGCCAATCGCGCGTTTCCAAAACTCATACGTGGCAAGCGGACATGTCCCAGTCCATCTCTACCAAGCATCTGGACCCGATTGCGTCCAGGTTCCTTCCTTCCCATTTCGTTTCATATTTCATACAAAAAAACGAAGACGAAAGAAGCTCTTCGAAAATTTATAAATTATCCTCTGCATTTAGCTCCCTTCCAACTCCAGATCGTCTCTTCAAATCCGTAATTCTCTTATACAGTTTGGAGTTTTCAGAAGCTGAGGTTAGGAAGAAGACGATGACGAGCCCGAGAAAAGGAGAGAGGGCCGATCAGGTGCAAGTGCAGCAGGATCCTCCTTACCATGTTCTTCATAAGCTGCCTCCTGGTGACAGCCCCTACGTCAGAGCCAAGCATGTTCAGGTCTTTTTCTTGCACCTCATATCATATACTTGCGTTTGGGTTGAAATGAGACGTTAGATTAGATTATGGGTATTTATTTAATTGCTTTGTAATTGTTCATTATGTTAATAAATTTTTGGATTTTGGGTTTGGTCAATTGATGATCTTTCAGTTTCATCTCAATTTAGTGATGCCTTAGACAGAGATATGATTGTGTGGGAAATTAGGGAGGCTTTTAATTTTCATTAATGGGCCCTTTGAAGTTAAGCTTTTGAGGATTCAGTCCAAAAATCAAAAAAAGGAGTTTGAGAAAGTTTTATAATGAAAAGTATTAAACTTGCACTTTCCTATTTGGAATTTAACTTTCCCTATTAAGTTATTCTAATCCTGTTTTCTGTGAGAATAACTCATGTGGGTTGGGTTGTTATGGACTCATGAGTCATGACCATAGTGTACTATTAGAGTGATAGAGTGATATGTGCCTTTTGATTCCATAAAAGTGTTTGCAATATCTAACTACATTGTTTTTTTTCTGTTTTTATTATGTTTTAATATTCATTTTCCTCCAAATGGCAAATTCTAAGAAGAAAGTTTGGAAATGCTTGCTCTTCTGGCCTGTTTGTAGAAATGGCATTAGAACTGAAATTCCAATCAGCAGAGGAATATGTTGAAAGTTATTTTTCTTATTGGTTATTATTATTGGAGATTTTTCATCAATTCTAAATGGCGTTGAAGCATGCCGTGCTATTGTCTTGTTGTGTTCTTTTGGAGTCTCTCAGAGTAAATATTGGTGCTGTTTTTATGTTTGATTGTGGATTGGTTATGAATTTTTTTTTTAATCCTTTGGTAAATCTGAGTTTGGTAAGCAACTGTCAAACGGTCTACTATTTAGCTAATATTGTTCTGTTCATATGTTCTTTGTGCAAATGCAGTTAGTTCAGAAGGATCCAGAGGCAGCTATAGTTTTGTTCTGGAAGGCGATAAACGCTGGAGATAGGGTGGATAGTGCCCTCAAAGACATGGCAGTAGTCATGAAGCAGCAAGATAGAGCAGAAGAAGCAATTGAAGCAATAAAGTCTTTCAGGGATCGCTGCTCTAAGCAGGCACAAGAATCCCTAGACAATGTACTAATTGACTTGTACAAGGTAAATATTGAAGCTTAGCTCTCATTTCCAAGGCTTGATATCCTTTCCTAAAAGAGGCATATGGATATCTCATCAACAAATGCCTATTTTTGTAGCAGGCCTGTATGATCCTCATGACTTTAGACCCACCCTCAGTTCCTAACAAGTGCAAATGTTTTTTCAATTAATTGGCAATTGTGGTGATGTCTTCACTATCAATCACTCCACCCTCCTCTGTGGATATTAACCTCAAATGCCAAGGGTTTGGAATTTGTGCAGTTTTGGAGAACACTTGTGGGATTATGCTCTCTCTTTCCTCTCCTCCCTGTTGGCAAAAAATTTATTGCAGAAGCTTGCGCATGATATGGAATGGTTTAGGGTTACCCACCCAAAACTTAGCTTTTGTGTCCAAAACCTATGTAGCGTCACTCTTTCTGACCATAATAAGAATTTTCAGGTTTTGGAATTTGGTTCTCACCATATATGTGAACTTGGCAGAAATGTGGTAGAGTTGAGGAGCAAATAGAGCTACTGAAGCAGAAGCTTTGGATGATTTACCAGGGAGAGGCCTTCAATGGTAAGCTTACCAAGACAGCACGCTCCCATGGAAGGAAGTTTCAGGTCACAATCAAGAAAGAGACTTCCAGGATACTGGTTAGTACTAAGCTACATTAGTAACTTTTCTCTCCATCACTAAACCAGACTGCATAAAACTTGTGACTGTACCTAAACTGTTGCCTTTTTGAGATTTTTTTGAACTTGTCATTCAGAATTATTGGCTTAATAGAGAAGAAAACAAGATTTTAAAAAAAAAAAAAAAAATTCAGTATAACCTAGTTCTCTGTAGGTTGCTTTAGAATCTAAAAGTACTTAAATCAATTATCCAGCACGGTCCTGTTTTCTGCACTATTCTGTTTCCTAATTTGAAAACTCGTTGGGTTTTTCTTTATTTTGTAGAAAAAAAATATAAACAGAAAGAATCCACCTGCCTACTTACATATGCAGCATGAGTTGCTTGCTGGTCAGGAGATTCAGCTACTAAGTATAACTCCTTATCTTTGCAAATAATTCTGATTTGGTAATAGAACAACATGATGAGTATTCTAATCATATTTTTGTACTCTTTCCATAACAGTTATAAAACAAAAATGAAGGTACGCTCATAAGCATCATTTCCTAGCTATAAGATTCACCTTTCAGCTAATGAAGTATTTCATAATCAATGGCTGTTTTCTTGTGCAAGAACAAGCTTCTCAGATAATTACCTTAATAGCCCCACCTGAAAGATCCTATTGTACATAAGCGCAGCTGACTTCAAAGTTTTCTCACCATGCTTTGTTTCCCCCATCATCCGAATCAAAATCTAATTAATATAGATAATGCTGCTTCTAAGCCTCTGAATGAATTGTTTTCCCTTTCTTTCTCTTTTTGTCAAAGTTTGGAAGGGGAGGGGAGGGGGAAGGTGCATTTCACTTCTATTTATGTCATCAATTATTTGCCTTGCCATCTCAGAGTCTGACCTAACAGATCTGTGATCAGGGGAACTTAGGTTGGGCCTACATGCAACAAGGGAACCATGTGGCTGCAGAAGTGGTGTATCGTAAAGCCCAAATCATCGACCCAGATGCCAACAAGGCCTGCAACCTATGCCTGTGCCTGATCAAGCAAACACGATACGTCGAGGCACAATCAGTTCTTGATGATGTCTTGCAGGGCGCTCTTTCAGGATCTGATGAGCCCAAATCAAAAATTCGCGCCAAGGAACTGCTCCAGGAGCTAGAGCAATGTCAAACTGTAGTTTTGTCATCAAATTCATTGAGTTTGAATATAGAAGATGCTTTTCTGGAGGGGCTTGACCACTTGATGAAGCACTGGACCCCTCTAAGGTCTAGGAGACTTCCTATCTTTGAAGAGATTTCTTCATTTAGAGATCAATTAGCTTGTTGATTTTGTAGGGAGTTTGTAGATACTTCTCCTTCATTATTTTTTGATGTTTGCATAAGTAGTATAGGAAAGTATAATCACTTGGCCATCTGTTGTCTTTGCTCAAGTGGATATCTTGTCCACTTTTTGTACTTTTTTCTCTTGTTAATGAAATTTGTTTCCAATCAAAAGAATGAGAAAAAAAACACTTTTAACAAACGAGTAATCACAGATATACTGGTCGTTGCAACCGAGTGAAATCTTTTGTCTGCTGTCAAAAGAATAAGAAAAAAAAAACACTTTAACAAATGAGTAAAACCAAAGGCGACGAGCTGAAATGTCTCCATTTTGAAAAATGAAATATTTTTCTCACCATTTTATGCTCACAATTATCACCACAGTAGTTGTCGTTAGATGAGTTGAATTTTTGTAAATTAAATAAAGAACAGATTAATGCAGACATGTTTTGCTCTCACAAGACTTTTTCGAACACTTTGCCCAATTGCTACAGAGCTTCAATGGAGTATGGGAGAGTTAGGGCCCGTTCGTTTATGTTTTGAGAGCCTGTTTTCATTTTGAGAGAACAAAAACAAACAAAAAATCTGTTCGGTGGGCAAAAACAGAAAACACAGAGAACGTTTTATGAAAACAAAAACAACTTCACGTTTACTTGCAAAAAACAGAAAAAAGCTGTTTTCATTCTCACAGGAAACAACACTGCAAAAACACGCTGCTTCTCTCCCTATCAGACCAAAACCACCGTCAAACGCTGCCAACAGAGAACCACATGCAGAGAGTCTTCGCTGGCAATGCTATCAATTCCCAACTGATTTCCGTTCTCCCCAGAATTTAAATTCCGGCCAATTCTCCATACACAGACAGAGAAAACAAACCGCCACTGATTCTGCCACTGCCACCAAACCTCACAGACCCAGTCCCCACATCACCACCACCAATTAAGAGAGAGAGAGAGAGAGAGAGAGAGAGAGAGAGAGAGAGAGAGAGAAAGGAAGAAAGAAAAGGAAAAAAGAAAAAAAGAGGAAGAAAGGAACGGCCTGGGAAGGGAGAAGAAAAGAGAAAAGAGGAAGGAGAGAAGAGGAAGAAAGAAAAGAGGACGGCCTGGGAAGGGAGAAGAAAAGAGAAAAGGAGAGAAGAGGAAGAAAGAAAAGGAAAAAAGGAGAAAGGAGGAATAAAAAAAAGATAAAAAAAAGTTTAACTTAAAAAAATAATATAATTTTTTATTTGTCAAATTATACATTAAAAAATATTTTTTAGAACATAAATTAGCAAAAATACACTTGAAAAACAATTGTACTACCAGACACGTTTTCATTGTTTTTGTTTTCTAAAGATGTTTTCTAAGTAATCTACCGGACGCATTTTCATTTCCTGAAAATGCAAATTTGTTTTCTTGTTTTCATTCTCTGAAAATATTCTCAGAAAACACTCTTCGAAAACGTTACCAGACGGGCCCTTAGCATCTCCAAGCGAAGAGGCAAAAGAGTAGGCAAACCTCATTTGCCTTGCCATATCAGCATTTTCATGCTCCAACGGAAAAGACAAATGGGTAGGCAAAATATATATACTCTCATCAACAAGGCAATATTGCCTACTTCAAAGTAAAGAGGTATATTGGACCCTACTTTCTTTTTATAATAAAATTTCATCTCCACTCTCTCACCTACTTTTTATAAAATATAATAGTAAATATAAAAAGATAAAAATAAGTAATATAAAGTTATTTGTACACTTGCATTGCCTAGTCTCTTGGAGTAACCAACTTTTTTCATGAGACAAATGGGTAGGCAACATGCCACCTAGGTTGTTACAATATAATTTTGCCAATTTCATTTGCGTACTCCCTTGGAGATGTTGGGTAGCAATAAGGGCGAGTAGGGGTATTAGCCTTCACTCACCCCTAGTTGGATCCACCATTGATCACATGATTTGCTCAGAAAGACAAAAAGAAAGAAGATAAATGGAGAGCTTTTGTGTTGTTAATAATGTGTTGTAAAGTAAAGAGATTAATAGAGAACAAGATAGCAATTAATAGTGCGTTTGGATGAGGAAATTTAAAAGTACAGAGTTTACTTAGAGGCTATACAAGTTTTCTTATTTTATATCATTAAGGAACCTAACTAATCAAATATTACACATTAGCCCCGATTTGGAAGCTACATACTGATGTTTACAAGAATTTATACATTGGCTCATTTGATGTGTAGTATTGGATTGGATTGGATAAGTGACTAAATATAAGATATATTGAAGAAGGAAATGAAGGTAGATGTGAATGAATTTTTATGTCAAGGAGGGCATATTAAACCATATGAAAAAATTCATCTTAAAAAAAAAAAGACCATATGAAAGATATAGACTTGGTATAAAATAGGAACACTAGAAGATAAATTGAAGCTTTTGTTGTGTTAATTTACACCGAAGTGTTGTTTTAAATTTCTATCTAGAAGTCTAAATCTATCTATATAAAGCAAAAGGCAGAGAATGGTGAAACATTCAAAATACCAGAAAATGCCCTTGGTTAATGCAAACATTAAGAATTGAAATTATTAATTAAATGAGGATAATATAGTAAATTCACACTTTTTCATATTAAAAAAAATTAAAATTAAAAGACAAATCAAATAATGGATCCTATTTTAATGGAACACAACTATCCATTTTCTTTTTTTTAATTCTAAAACAAATTTAAAATAAAAAAATCCATTATCTTTTTTTATTTCTAAAACAAATTTAAAATAAAAATAAAAAAAACCTCTCACATGCGCGGAAGCGCATGTAGAGAGGCTAGTATAGAGAAAGGCAAATAACTAAATAATATATATATATACATAGTAAGGGCCAGTTTGGCATTGCTGTGCTGTAAAATAATTGCTGTCAGATTTGCTGTGAGAGAAATCAGCTGTGAGAGAAAGCAGTTTGGTGTTTGGTAAAATTTTTGTTAAAAGTGTTGTTGGTATTAATTTTACGCATAATCAGAAAATGATTGCCGCATAATCATTAAACCCAGCGCCTCTTCGAAACTGATTCCTAAATAATTAGAAAATGAAAGCACCTCATTAGCTGCTTTCCCTTATAGCTTTCTCTCACAGCAATTTTTAACAATAAGTGATTTTCTCACAGTTTACCAAACGGGTTGAGCTTCTCAAATTTTTTTTAAAATCACTTATTACCCCAAATTAGCAATGCCAAACTAGCACTAAGCTCCATGACATCTTGAGTCGAGCAACAATCTTATTGGGTTGAGGCAGTCCAAAAAGCAATATATATACATATATAAGTAAATGTATATATGAGAGGGGCCTGGGCCTTAGGTGGCTCTGCCATTGGTTACGGGTGTTAATATCCTACTATTTTGTGGAGATTAGATGAGATAAAGTTTCTTCATTAATAATATTCATTTCAACTTGGTCAAAATTTTTTTATTTCTTCCTTTAACATGCTTTTTAAATACAGGGAGTTATCCTATTCAATCCAATTCCAAACGAGAAATTTGGAGAAATAAAACATTTCAATGATGTGCTAATTACCAAATACATTCACCAAATCCTTTCTCTTTTGATAAAAAAATGGCTTGTAAAGCTCTTACGTACCTCAAATCTATTATGTTTATGTTAATGACTTTATTCTGCATCATTATTTGAATGGAGATGTTGTACATGCTTCCCCTTCATCATTATTTCAAGCTTATAAATAGCATGGTAGAGTATAATCACTTGTAAACAAATGAGTAATCAAAGGTAAATGCAAAATGACACTAGAATTTTTTTTGAATTGTCTAAGAAAAAGGTGAAGAATTGTAAGCACCCACAGAAATAAATAAATTTCTTCCATAATAGTTGAGCCCCAAGCAACAACGGTCTAAAATGGTTTGATGTTCCCTCGAAACAGACGATCAAAATCCCTTCCAGCAACATCCTATTCCTCTGCCCTCCCAACCGCTTGTCCATGAAGACCAAAATCACACAAAACTAACTAAGAAACCGTTCATTTCCAAAACCTCCAAAGTTAACTATCTCTCTTGGACCGGAGAAGATGAACAGGATCGCGGTGAGGTCAGTTGTGGGCGGTCTGCGCGGTGGCCAGAACTGCAACAGCTACATTTCCACGGCGGTGCCCCTCAGGCCATTGGACGACGCCGAGTTTCTGCATTCCCTGAAGGGTGACGTTTCGGGCGGCTTTTACTGGACGAGGATGATGAGCACAGTGCCGCAGTCTGCTAAAACGGTGGAGGAGCGGAGGGAGAGCAAGAGCTCAGTCTCCGACTATGCGAAGAAAGGAAGTGATAGGGTAGTAGTTTCAGATTACTGGGGAATTTATAGGCCGAATATCACAAGGGAGGACGTGAGTGAGTGGACTTGGAATTGCTTTATGGTCAGGAGGACTACTCAGAAACCACATTTTCTTTAATTTTGTTTTTTATATATGAATTAGCAGATCTTGAATTTTTTTTAATGAATGTAGCCATGGGATACTTATAAACCGGACTTATCGATCGATCTGAGCAAGCACCATGTGCCGAAGACGTTTATGGACAGATTTGCGTATAGGACCGTCAAGGTTCTTCGGATGCCAACTGATATTTTCTTTAAGGTTTTGTTACCTTCTCCCTTCTTTTTTTATTCTTTCTTTAATTCTTTTTCATGTTATGTGCAAGATGACATATATTATTCTTTGTTCTTGGTAGTCGATTTTATCATCCGTCTTATTTTGCTGAAAATAAGTTAAGCTTGCTTGCTGCATTTGTTCTTGCAGATAATTTTATTTTGATTCAATCCCTAGTCTCGATTTACTGGCGATTTAAGATGTTTTACACTCACTATTTATTATACATGACATGGTCGCTAGAAGGACGATTATAGAAGCATTTTATAAGAAGCAAACATGTTGTTTTGGTTAGGTTTGTTATTGTTTTTTTCCTCTGTTTTGGTTACAGAATTTTACTGATGACAGTGGTTCAAGTCCAAAAATTGAACCACTTGTAATTGTAATGCATGTCAACTTTGTCTCTTCTTTGTCAGGAAATGTGATCTGTGTAGAAGCTTTCAAATTTACTGTTTTTTCATGGTCGAGGCCTTTCTTTTAGCTGTTATTTCCAATGATCTCCAGTTCTGAACTAGCGAAATATATGTTTCAGAGACGGTATGGGTGTCGTGCAATGATGCTGGAAACTGTGGCAGCTGTCCCTGGCATTGTGGGAGCAATGCTACTGCACTTAAGGTCTCTCCGCAAGTTCCAGCAGAGCGGTGGTTGGGTCAAGGCTCTACTTGAAGAGGCAGAGAATGAGAGGATGCACCTCATGACAATGGTGGAACTTGTACAGCCCATGTGGTACGAGAGGCTACTGGTTCTTGTTGTGCAGGGAGTGTTCTTTAATGCCTTCTTTGTTCTTTATTTGCTTTCTCCCAAACTGGCGCATAGGATTGTTGGGTATCTGGAGGAGGAGGCTATACACTCTTATACAGAGTATTTGAAGGATATCGATAGTGGAAAGATTGAAAATGTACAAGCTCCTGCAATCGCAATTGACTACTGGAGGCTTCCTAAAGATGCTACGCTAAGGGATGTTATTACTGTGATTCGTGCCGACGAAGCTCATCATCGAGATGTCAACCATTATGCATCTGTGAGTATTAAACACCTTTTCCATTTTCATTCCTTTCATTGGTTTTACAATTTTGTTACTTGTTTAGATGTATTGAGCTCTGTTTTCTGTGGAAGCTTTCAAGATTCTAGTAATCCTTATGTTTCATTTCGTGAAGCCTATAATGAACACCGGTGTATGTATGTTTCGTGTTCTCCAAATTATCTCATCTTTCGTCCTATTAATTCTGGATTTCCGGAATCTGTCTGTCTTTTTGTTTGCAGGATATTCAATTTCAGGGTAAGGAATTGAGAGAGGCACCGGCTCCCTTTGATTATCACTGAAAGTCATCTTGTATGCCAATAGTTAGAAGTGTTATGTCTTTCTGATATGACCTGTCCTGTATATGATGGATGAAGGCTATGATCTATACGGACATAAATGTGATTGAATTAGATATGGGAGAGAGGAGAGAGAGGGTAAAACAGTATGACGTTGGATTGAATTTGATAGTTTATATAATCCAAGTATTGATATTGAACAAGGTTGTTTGGTTTTGTACGTGTATCTCTGATAGTTTACCTGGGAGAGGCCTTCAACGGTAAGCTTACCAAGACGACATCACGATCTTACCCTAGGCTGTACTATAGTAATTCTCTTTTCTTTTTAGAGTCTAGCCGCCCGGCTATACTACGGTATTCTTTTTCTTTAAAGGTATTGCCACGTGGCTATATTTTTTTGACACTATTGTATAGCCGTGCGGCGGAAATTGTTTTTTAAATGGTATAGCCGAACGGCTATACCGGGCGGGTCCTTTTTCCTATGAATAGTATCGCCGGGCGGCTATACTATCGGTTATTTTACGCGGCTATACTCTCGGTTATTTTACAAAATAGTATAGCCGCGCGGCTATACTCTCGGTTATTTTACAAAATAGTATCGCCGCACGGCTATACCTGTTTTACACGTGGCCTCCTAATCGCAAGACGGGTCTTTTTTTAGGGAGCTGATTTTCCCACTCCCATTTCCTCCACTTACACTCCCTTTTGCTTTTTAATATTTTTTAATCAATTTTATTCTTTTTTGTTCTTTCTATTTCCTATTCTATCCTTACTCTACATTAATTTCTTTTTACTTCATTTTATTATTATTTCCTTTTCTTTTTCTGAATAAATAATAATGTTTTTAAGCAAATATAAAATATAAAAATATATATAAACTTAAAAATAAAAAATAAAAACCATCTCTAGCCGCCCACACCTTCTTCCCCAAACCCTCGCACCCCATCTTCTCCTCCCTGCATGTCACCATCTCATCACCGTCAACCACCCCCACCTTACCCTGTCATCGCCGCCAGTCGCCCTCACCCAATCCTCCCCACTCAATTTTTTGGTTTGGTTTTTTTTTAATTTCTTTTTCGTTAAACAAAAAAATTAAAAATTAAACAAATATCCCTTTCTCTCTTCCCGATAGTGATAACCCAGAACCCCCAACCCCAGAGCCCTCATCTCCGCCATGTTTCAATATGTGGACCTCCACTTTGCCGCTGTGCCTCCTCCATTCATACACCAACCCAAGAGCCCCCATTTGTGGATTTCCTGAACTCGACGACAAAACAAGAAAAATTTCACACTCCATTGTTCCACTCCACCCCTCCTCCCAATTCGACATCGACGAGATAGAAAACCTAATCAACGCCAGCGTCCAATCTTGCCTTTTGGGTTCAGGTTCCTTGACGTCGATGGTTTCTTCTTGTTATTCTCCATGATTGTTTGTGTTTTTCTGGAATGTAATTGAAGAAGAAGAATAAGAATAGGTTTTTGGGTTTGTTTGTTTGATTAACAAAGAAGGAAAAGATTAATTTCTTATTTAGTTTTTGTTTGATTTCTGGCTTGATAATTATGTTCAATAGAGTCCCACCCCCTCTCTTAGTATCTCAAAAGTCTTCCAAAAAAATTTGCTTAAAAAAATTCTTATTTTATATTTGCTTTAAAAAAATTATTATTTATTTAGAAAAAGGAAAGGAAATAATATTAAAATGAAGTAAAAAGAAATTAATGTAGAGTAAGGGTAGAATAGGAAAGAGAAAGAACAAAAAAGAATAAAATTAATTAAAAAATATTAAAAAGCAAAACGGAGTGTAAGTGGAGAAAAAGGGAGTGGGAAAATCAGCTCCCTTTTTTTATTTACAAATAGTATAGCGCGGCTATACGTGGGTTTTTACCCAAAAGTAGTATAGCCGCAGTACAAATAGTATAGCCGCGCGGCTATACGTGGGTTTTTTTTTCACAAAAATAGTATAGCCGTTCGGCGATACTACAGCAAAATATTTTTTAAATAAAAGGAAAGTATAGCCTATACTACAATATATATATATATATATATATATATATATATATATTTTACACACTCTCTGTCACTCTCAGAGTACCTAGATATGTTTGATGCAAGTTCATCCGCAGATGAGTCAACCGTTGAACCACAAAAATTATTTTGAGAACCAGTTAGGATTATTCAGAAATATCCTTCTGGTGAAGGTGGTGACTCAAAGAAGAAAAGCGCAGTAAGCTTCAGTTGGTTGCTTTCTGATCAACCCCTAGACTAGGAGACTCAGATAACGCTTGGCATTTTGTCTATTATGATGTTTAGAACTCCCGCTTCCTCACTGAGTAAAATCTTGCTGGAAAGTGGCCTGGGAGAAGAAGTTTGTGTTGGATTTGATGTTCATTTACTTCAACATATATATAGTTATTGGTATGAATGGTGTTTCTGAAGATGACATTCAAAAGGTACAAGAACTAGTCATGAGTACAGTTAAAAAGTTAGCAGAGGAAGGTTTCGATACAGATACGTAGAAGCGTCGGTAAATATATTGGAGTTCAACCTCAGGAAAAACAAAACAGGATCATTTCCTCGCGGCATGTTCTTAATGCAAAAATCCATTGTAAGATATGCCCTTTTTCAGTTTTGTGTTCTTTGTTTTTTCTTTCTGTTTTAGATAAAACACCTGCCATATCTTTTGCCCATTTATTCTTGGTCATGAGCTTAATACAATAATTTTCTGCAGGAGAAATGCATATATGACATGGATCCCTTTGAGCACTTAAAGTATGATAAGTATTTAATGGCAGTCAATAGCTAAGATACAAAAGGAAGGCTCTAAAGCTGCTCTCTCCTCTAATAGAGAAATTCATTTTGAACAATCCTCATCGAGTTGTCGTTGAATTGCTGGTAACAAATTCCAAATTTTTGTGCAAAACTTGCTTGCCATGTTCCCTGTACTCCTAATGGGTAAATTTTTTGTCAGCCTGATCCAGAGAAAGCTTCCAATGATAAAGCAGCTGAGAAAGAAATCCTGGAGAAATATACAGCAGGTATGAAAAAAGGCTGAACTACCACGTGCTACGCAAGAGCTGCGACTGAAGGCGGAAACTCCTGACCCACCAGAATTCTTGAGAAGTTTTCCAAGTCTCGTTCTGCAAGACATTGCGAAGGAACCCATTCCTGTTGCCACAGAGGTTATCACCTTAAACTTTTGGTTTAGTCATCTAAAAGTAAATAATAAAACACCTGTGAAATGTAGGTTGGGGATATCCATGGAGTCAAAGTTTTGCAGCATGAACTCTTTACGAATGATGTTGTTCACGTTGAAGTCGTGTTCGACATGAGCTCAATAGATTTTGCGCTTCTTCCCTTTGTACCATTTTTCTGGTAAGATGTTTTCTTCAATATTTGTCACCCTAATTTCTTTATTATTACTGGTTTCACTGTGAACATGATACGGTGCTGTCCAAATTAATTGTTCTTAAAAGGACTTTTACTTAGAGCTTTGTTTGTTTTCTATGGCTACGCCAGCCTGCATTAAATGGTCCTGCAAATACTTATTTCTCGGTGATTTAACAATTCTATCCTCAAGCCTCTCTGATCTCTATCATCAATCTAATATACACAATACAGTAGCAAAGTCAATGGCCTTTGGACCAAAATGGCATCTCCCCCGTCTTTGTCAGACGTATTATTTCAGTTTGTTAGTTTAACTTACTTGCCTGTCAATAATTAAGAAAAATGGAAAGGCTGAACTTGATCCCCATTCTGGGCCACATCCCTCAGACAGTCAATAAGCCGAACTGATTCTCTCATGCTTTTTTAAAATTGAATCTTGCTCTATTAGTCTCAGTTAAGAAAATCATATTCATACCCTCACCTCTTAGATCATATTAGTGTTAAGGACAATTCCATGATTTTTGGAGTATAACTGTCCTATGGCGATTATTTGTATGTTCTTAAGAACACAAAACATGCCATCCCATTTCTGAGACTCTTATGGAGACGTAGGAATGGTTTCAACTTCAATTAATTACATAGGAATTTTGCCTAATTATAGCACTGTATTCATTGTTTACAAGTACATGTACATAACTATTACTTTCTTTTACTACCTATAGTTATTCTGCATGCCAGCATACTCATGTAGGGCAATTTATTTTTATTGATTCTGTAAATACACAATCGTGCATATTTCCTTCTGAATACTCCAAGACTTTCAATAAGACACTCATGTCCTGTCCACTAGTGTCGGTGGATAATACTCATGAAAGAAAATACAATAAGATATAACAGCCTTGATGGTAGTATTAGTAGTAGTTGCAGCAACGGTGGTGGCGGTGTGAGTATCAGAGAAAGTTAATAACTGTGATTCGATTCAAAGAAAAATGTCATATTCTTTGTAAGTCTGGGGAAGAAAACGTAGATCACTTTGCTCTCCTCTGTCCCTTTACTTTACAAATCTGGTGATATTTTTGTAATGAAGCTCATGCAAGTTGGGTGAATCAAAAAGGATGTTACGAGCTGCTAAAGGTATTGGGAAAAAGGCAAGTAAGCCAAAACTATGTGGTGTTGCAGAGTGATTTAAGTTTTATGGGTCTTATGGATGGATCGAAATTCAAGGACTTTTCAGGATGACTCTGGGGTGGGTCTGGATGAACTTTCGGGTTGAGTTAAGCTTTGGTCTGTCCTTTGGGCATTGTCATTGTGGAGTTCAGGGAGTCTTCCTTGTCAGCATTATTTGCTGGTTTGGAAAGTGTCCATAAGTTGATGTATTCTGGTTTCAAGTTGGGTGAACTTTTTCTTTAATAATGCTTCTGTTCCTTAAAAAAAAGTCTAATCAATGTTTGAACAACTGGTTTTTCTGTACATGTTGCTTATTTAAACTCAAATCAGATCGTATGTAAATGACTATATCATGATGTTTTTGACAATGAGTCTTTGCTGGTTTTGACAGTCGATCTTCGCTGGAGATGGGTACAAAAGACTTGAGTTTTGTGCAACTTAATCAGTTGATTGAAAGGAAAACAGGAGGGATATCAGTTTATCAATGGACATCATCTGTACGGGGCAAGGAGCATCCTTGTAGCCATATAATTCTTCGAGGCAAAGCTGTAGCAAGACATGCTGAAGACTTATTTCACCTGGTAATTTTCCCTTTTTCTTTTAAGAGTTAGCAAAGGAGTATTTGCATTTTTTTTACTTATCAAATAACTTATGTCAAGCACCCCTCACGTACTACATACTTGGGTGTGCAATTTGGTTGAACATAGGTGGAATTGCAAAATGATGCTTTATTTCTGTCTATACTTCTTGGCAGTCAATAGGTGTCCCACTGATTCAACTGTCACCCAGTGTACGTTGCTGTATATAACAGATAAAGGCTTTAATGCATGCATTTTGTGTTATTGCAGATCAACTGTGTTCTCCAAGAAGTCCAGATTCCAGACAAACAGAGGTTTAAGCAGTTTGTTCCCCAAAACAAAGCTAGAACTAAAGTAATTATAAATTTTATTTTGCTGGTTTATGGAAGAACAATAAAGTGATTTTACGGATGTTATTACTGTGATCCGTGCCGATGAAGCTCATCATCGAGATGTCAACCATTATGCATCCGTGAGTATTAAATTAAACACCTTTTCCATTTTCATTCCTTTCATTGGTTTTACAATTTTGTTACATGTTTAGATGCATTGAGCTCTGTTTTCTGTGGAAGCTTTCAAGATTCTAGTAATCCTTATGTTTCATTTTGTGAAGCCTATAATGAGCACCTGTGTATGTATGTTTTTAGCCTGTTTTCGTATAACAAGACAACCATGTTCACATGTTCTCCAAATTATCTCATCTTTCGTCCTATTAATTCTGGATTTCCGGAATCTGTCTGTCTTTTTGTTTGCAGGATATTCAATTTCAGGGTAAGGAATTGAGAGAGGCACCGGCTCCCTTTGATTATCACTGAAAGTCATCTTGTATGCCAATAGTTAGAAGTGTTACGTCTTTCTGATATGACCTGTCTTGTATACGATGGATGGAGGCTATGATCTATATGGACATGGATGTGATTTCAATTAGATATGGGAGAGAGGAGTGTTAAGAAGGTCAATGATTTCCTAATGTTCACAGGATGGATTAGGAAACAAATATGTAATTATGTGCTGTTATGTGCTGTAGAATATTTCTTTTCCTATTGTAATTTAGATTCCTAGAATAGCTTAGCATCATTATAGGAAATCTCTTGTATAAAGTTACACCCTCTGACTCAATGAAAATCATTCAGGCAAATATCTTTCTTCCCTATTTTACAAGGAGAGAGAGGGTAAAGCAGTATGACGTTGGATTGAATTTGATAGCTTATTTAATCCAAGTATTGATATTCAACAAGCTTGTTTGGTTCGTATGTGTATTTCTGATGGTTTACCAGGGTGAGGCCTTCAATGGTAAGCTTACAAAGATGACATCACGATCTTACCGTAGGCTATACTACAGCATTTCTTTTTTCTTTTTAAAAGTATAGCCGACCGGCTATACTACAGCATTTCTTTAAAAAAAATATCATACCCGAGTCTAGCCGCGCGGCTTTACTACGGAAATTTTTTTTAAATAGTATAGCCGTGCGGCTATACTCTGTCGTATTTTACAAAATAGTATAGCTGGGAGGCAATACTAGAGTTTTTTATTTTTTTTATTTTTAAGTATAGCTGCTCGGTTATACTTGTTTTCACACGTGGCCTCCTAATCGCTAGGCGGGTCTTTTTTTTTTAATTTATAAATAGTATAGGCGCCCGGCTAGACTTGGATTTTTTTTTCAAAATAATATAGCCGCCCGGCTTTATGCGGTTTTTTTTAATAAATAGTATTGTCGTGTATATATATTGGGATCTTTTATATAAAAAAATAAAAAAATTCATGCTTGATTTTCTTTTATCAATAATACATTCATATCATCATTAATGTATAGCTTCTAGCATATTGAGAATACTTGAATTTATTAATTACAACATACATATATATAGCTTATGTTGAAAAATCCCTTAAATAAGCTTATTTCAAGAATACCTTTGTAAGACCCACTCCATATAGTATTTCATTAATCAAGACCGTCTATTTTATTTTCTTTTCCTGGCTCTTTAATTTTTTCATACAACGTAATATATAGCTGCACCTCATCACGTCAGTAATCGCAGAATAATCGGATTTGGTTTGGCTATATACGAACATTGAAGTGAAATTAAAGTGCAAGCCAAACCAAAACACGTTTGTCGTTGACGCCCACGACAGAGGTAAAGAACATAAAATATACGAGTGAAACCAAACATTTTACAAGCTGACGTATAATTTACAGGATAAGGCAAATTTCTTTATATTTGATGAAGAATTGGTATAGGCATTCTCGTACGTTGTAATTTATTTGGGTTCTCAAAAAACCAAAAACCTCAAGTGAGTTTATATTTATCATACAATTAACATCATATATGTAATATTAGTAATTCATCTGTTACTAAGTGAACAAAACAATTGTATTTAGGTCATGTTTGGTCATTGAAATTGAATTAAATTATGAAATAGAATTGGATTCCATTGGATTATGAAGTAGAATTGGATTCCATTAAATTATGAAGTAGAATTGGATTTATTGAACAAAACAATGATGTGTTTGGTACTACACATAATTACTGGTTGGATTAATTGAAATATATTATTACATGATCTAGTTGTTGACGTGAGTCTCCTAATTAATCAAGGAGATTTACTTCCTTGATTAATTAAGGGATTTACTTTCCTATTTTTTATATAAGTGATAAATCATTGTACAATTAGGAGATACTTTCCTAATTCTTTACTATATCTAATCCCTCTTCAAGGGGGGGAGGGGGAGTGAAAAAGATAATTTCTCATATTTATAGCTTCACATTCAGATCTCCATACACATATCCCTCATACCTTTCAATTCCTAAACACATATTTTTTATCCTTCCGCTCAACACTGTTTCTTGTCGGGCTCGACCCTCAGTTTGATCAAGTCCGGGGGGAAATCTTGCGCAAAGAACCTAAATTAGACCTTGACCAAACCTTTGCATATGTCCGTCGCGAAGCTCAACAACGACTGACCATGACCAGTACTCCAGACACTACTGTCCTAGCCACCCAATGTCCACAGGGTCCTTCGACTTCTACCACTGGTGCTTCTCAGACTCAAGTCACAAACTCTCGTTCGGACCGCAAATGCACTCACTGTGGTGGAAGCAAACATACTCGTGCTGGCTGTTACGAATTGATTGGTTACCCGGATTGGTGGGACCACTACAAAGCTCCGCACAAGAATAGTGGAAAATCACTCATCACATATAAATAAATAAATAAATAAATAAATAAAAGGAGTGAAAGGGCCTAAACCCTTATCTCAAATTTCTCATATTCAAAGGGCCTAAACCCTTATCTCAAATTTCTCATTCTCAAAGGGCCTAAACCCTTATCTCAAATTTCTTCAAATACACTTATCTCAAATTTCTCATATTCAAATCCTAAACCCTAAATCAAATTCCTCATATTTTTTTCCCCTTATCCAAATCCATATACACATACCTCTTAAATCCAATTCCTACAGCAAATTTCTCACATCACCTTCCTCACCTTCTCATATCACATCTTCTTCCGCTGCGATGTCAGGAACCCATACGATTTACCATCTTATTGCAGATTCACAGAAGCATGCGGTCAACTCAGACTCCTTCTTCTATCACCACCACCAAAGGTTCTACTCTTCATACGTCATCCAAGATCAGATATTGCATATGCTGTGAGTGTGGAAGAGTTTTTTCATGACTCACTTACCAAGTTGGGCATTTGTGACATATATGCACCAACTTGAGGAGGAGTGTTGACGTGAGTCTCCTAATTAATCAAGGAGATTTACTTCCTTGATTAATTAAGGGATTTACTTTCCTATTTTTTATATAAGTGATAAATCATTGTACAATTAGGAGATACTTTCTTAATTCTTTACTATATCTAATTCCTTGTAAAACTCTCATATGTAAACTCCTATATATACCTCCTTATGGAGAAGAATAAAAGACAACCTAATACATTCAAACCATATTCATATTTTAGCACTAGTACGATCCATCTAAATAGATATCATCATCTATATGTGGAATTCAAAATCCTATTACATTTAGGGCCTACTAGAATCAGATATAATCCAATCCGAGTTGTTTTACTTAAACCATTATAAATGTAAGCTTACCAAGACGACATCACGATCTTAGGCTATACTACAGCTTTTTTTTTCTTTTTCTTTTTAACAGTATAGCCGTCCGGCTATACTACGGTATTTTTTTTTTTAAAGTATCGCCCGGCTATACTATTTTTAAAAAATAAAAAATACCTGAGTATAGCCGCGCGGCTTTACTACCGAAATTGTTTTTTATACTGGCACATGGCACCTAAGCGCCAGGCGGGACTTTTTCCACCTTATAAATAGTATAGCTGTGCGGCTATACTCTCTCGTATTTTACAAAATAGTATTGTTGCGCGGTGATACTAGAGTTTTTTTGCATATAAAAAAGTATAGTTGCACAGTTATACTTGTTTTCGCATGTGGCTTCCTATCGCTAGGCGGGTCTTTTTTTATTATTTATAAATAGCATAGCCGCGGGGAACGTGGGGTTTTTTTTTTCCAAAATAATATAGCCATGCGGCTTTACGCAGGTTTTTTTAATTATAATTTTTAATAAATAGTATTGTCGTATATGTATATATACTGGGATCTTTTTTTTTTTTTTTTAAAAAAAATTTCTCTTTGATTTTCTTTTATTGATAAGAGTAGTTTAGAGCCTTATCCATTGCCAATTAGGCCATTACCCGAGTTTCTATTATTCCCTTTGATTTTTTTACTTTGCCAAAGTTATTACCCATATAAAGAATTTAGCATTTTCACATTTAATACTCGTATTATACATGTATGTATATTTTTTTTTCAATAATCCATCAGTTTTCTGTACACATCTTGAGCTCTATGATTTAAATTAAACCCGATTAATTAATTAATTAATCATTTTTTTGAATTATTTTTAAAATTTCAAATATCATTTGTTTTTTTAATTGAGCTTGTCCTTATCATACAACATAATATATAGCTGCACCTCATCACGTCAGTAATCGCATAATAATCGGATTTGGTTTGGCCATATACGAACATAGAAGTGAAATTAAAGTGCAAGCCAAACCAAAACACGTTTGTCGTTGACGCCCACGACAGAGGTAAAGAACATAAAATATGCGAGTGAAACCAAACATTTTACAAGCTGACGTATAATTTACAGGATAAGGCAAATTTCTTTATATTTGATGAAGAATTGGTATAAGCATTCTCGTACGTTGTAATTTCTTTGGGTTCTCAAAAAACAAAAAACCTCAAGTGAGTTTATATTTATCATACAATTAACATCATATATGTAATATTAGTAATTCATCTGTTATTAAGTGAACAAAACAATTGTATTTAGGTCATGTTTGGTCATTGAAATTGAATTAAATTATGAAATAGAATTGGATTCCATTGAATTATGAGGTAAAATTGGATTATATTGAACAAAACAATGATGTGTTTGGTACTACACATAATTACTGGTTGGATTAATTGAAATATATTATTACATGACCTAGTTATACGATCCATTTGTACAGATATCATCATCTATATATGTGGAATTCAAAATCTTATTACATTTAGGGCCAACTAGAATTAGATATAATCCAATCCGAGTTGTTTTACTTAAACTTAAACCATTATAAATGTTGTACAACCATATAATCCATCTCGTGAGCTGACCAGGGGTGTTTCTAGCCTATGGCAGGTTGGGCTCATGCTCGGCCCAAATTTTTGCTCAAAAAGTATTACGTACTCTACATATGTCCAGCCTACTTAAATTAAACTTTTTCTTTCTCTCTCTCTCTCTCTCTCTTTTTGGGTCTTATCTCCTCTTTCTCTTTATTTTTTATTCTTTTTCCTTCTTTCTTTATTTTTTTCTTCCTTTTCCTTCTCTCTTGTTGTTAAAAAAAAATATTACCTACACTACTTATAATAATTTTTTTTGTCCCGCACAAACCCCAAGTCGGCCTTTTTTTTGTCTCGCACAAAGACAGCTGTTTCAGAAACTACGGAACATGATTGATAGGGTTGTGGAGCTCGAGGTGGAAAGCCATAAATTACAAGTTATGGAGCTCGAGGTAGAAAGCCAGAAACATGTGTCATAATGGACGTCTATAAAAAGGAAACAAGGGGAGAAATGAGGTCGCAACTCAAGAAAAAAACCCATATATAGCTCCGCCGATTTTCTTCCTTTCCATTTCTCTTGATATAAACCTAGCTCTACTAACACATAAATAAAATGGCCTATTCATTCCCATTTTCCTCCTTTTTTTAAAAAAATGTGGAATAAATATTTTTTCTAATTTTTTCTTTTAATTTTACTTTGGGTTTTTATTTTAGTTTTTATATTTGTAGATATAGATGCATTTGAGGGTAAGATTCATTACATCCCCCTCCCTATACATATCTTTTTATCTTTATTAATGAAATTCACTCGTACCATTAAGTTTAATATATAAGTTTTGCCCAATCGACTTTCGAATCCTGGAACCGCCACTGGAGTTGACAATAAATTTGCTCCCTTACACTCAAATTCAAATTTCGTACCCCCTTTGAGTTTAGATTAAGTAGTTTAACTTATTGTTAGTATATAAAAAAAAAAGTTTAGTAACTATAAATAATAATAAAAAATAAATAAAGGGAATGGGTTGACTCTAGTCACTCCACGTGGGTTTCAAATGCCTGTAAAAGACACGTAGACAAAGGACTGTCCTTTTGGGCACACGTTGAAATAGGAGAACGACAAACTCACAGTCTAACCAGCCATGCAATTCAGCCCTCGATCGACTGCAAAAGGTTGAGGAAGAAACCAAGGGCTTGGAAATGACAAAATATATATATAGGGAAGGTGCCATGCCGTGCACGTGGGTCACCGTATGCTTCTGGTCATGGCTTTGCATTCATTTGCATGGAGGTCAAACAGACGAGGGAGGAGGTGGTCAAGAGCTCCTCACCCACCTGTCCTTGTATACATATGTCATTCCTAATTCATGCACATGCGATCCGATCCAATCCAATGATAAACATCTAACCATAAGGTTTCTTATATATTTCAACATTACATGGAGCCATATTTGGATGGAGAAATTTAGACTTTGTTACTAACATTATACATGAGCTAATAATTGGAAGAACCATGAAAGTACTTTATAAACGAATATCAAGTCTATTTAATTTTCTTAATCTTTGATCTCATTTATTGATACGGTGTAGAATCACCATTTATAGCTTGGATTTTAGGTTTGAAGTATCAGATTTTGGGCTAACATAAAATTTAAGCTTTAAGAGCATTTACATCCATTTTTCATGGCAAATGAAAACAATGGCGAGTAAGGGTGGTCATGGCAACCCAAGGGCAATTACTATTCATATGAAATTATTTTTATTTATACGTATGAAATTAATAAATAATTTTTTTATAGATATTTATAAATAAATAAAACTCTGAATTTTTTTGCATTTTTTTTTCAATTTTTTAATTCAATGACGTCAAGTTGGCGTCAGCGTCTATGGGCAATAGGTCAAGCTTATCTTGCCTTGGGCCTTGCCCGGGCTTGATGGAATCCACGTCTTGCCGGAGCTAGATTTCACCGTTGGAATGGGTTTTAGGAGCCTGGAAAGCCTTTTGACTAGGCTAGACTCACCACTGAAAATGCTCTGAAGGGTCGAGTTTACACAAATATTGAATGGGAGTTATGAATCTCTGTCCACATAAATAAAGGTAAAAGAGCTCAACTGACTGAGCTACCCCACTCGCTTATACTCGGCCAACTTAAAACATCAAATGGATTCCCTATCTTTCAAATTTTACATTCTAAACAGGCATGGCATTAATAACTAACAATCGTGTTTGTTTCATCAATCTCATCTTACCATTAATCAGGCACATAAATTTGTTTGGGAGTGATACGTGTCCTTGTATAGTTCATATATTTACTACGTGTCAATTATAAGTACCTCCTTGGACTGAGAAAGCAAAAGATACTTACGTGTCCACAAGTATCTTCTACATTGCACAAGTGTAATTTCCTTCCAATTAGGTTTGTTTCTCTTTGAAATTTGAGATTTTTGTTTTCTGTATATATCTTTGAAGGTTGAACAGAGAAGAAAAACTATACACATATGATCTTCAACACTCTTAACGATCCAGATCAAGCAAGAACCATATATATATATACCACTTATCACTTGCTGGAAATGTGACCTAGACCCCACTCAACACACTTTCCACTTCTACTATATATTCACCCTTCTACCCATCTTATTCATCACACCTCTCTCTCTCTCTCTCTCTCTCTCTCTCTCTCTCTCTCTCTGTCTCTCTCTAAAATTGTAGTCATGCATGCCTCTTTGCACTTCACCACCACCAACACTCCACCATCCTCTTCCACACTTCCCAAAAATTCCATTCAAATTACTCGCTCACCCACAACACAGATCACATGCAAAATCCTCATCAACCCATCCAAGAAAACCCTACCTCAGAAAACCCAAAAACCTCTATGGCCAACCTTGCCACCTCCAAACACTAAACCATTGTTACCACAAGTGAACCCCATCAAACCCAATATTCACCAACCTCGCCTAAACCCACTTCAAAAATTAGCAGCCTCACTCCTGAACACAATAGAAACCTCACTGATAGAGCCTCTAGAAAAGAAGCAAAGTTTGCCCAAAACCATTGACCCGGCGGTCCAAATATCCGGTAATTTCGCACCGGTTCGGGAGTGTCCGGTTCAGTTCGGTTTAGAGGTAGTGGGTCAAATCCCAGATTGTCTACGTGGCGTTTATGTCCGAAACGGCGCCAATCCAATGTTTGCGCCGGCAGGCGGACACCACTTGTTTGATGGGGACGGTATGATCCACGCGCTCACTCTAGGCTCATTTAACCGAGCCAGCTACAGCTGTAGGTACACCCGCACTAGCCGGCTCGAGCAAGAAGCCAAGATGGGCCGGTCTATATTCCCGAAGCCGATTGGTGAGCTTCATGGTCACTCAGGACTGGCTCGGCTCTGCTTGTTCATGGCTCGAGCCGCAGTCGGCTTGGTTGACTGCTCTCGTGGGACTGGCGTGGCTAATGCTGGCTTGGTTTATTTTAACGGGCGATTATTAGCCATGTCCGAAGATGATCTTCCGTACAATGTGAAAATCAAGGGTGATGGTGATCTTCAAACAATTGGACGGTTCGATTTTAACGGTGGGCTGGACCGGCCCATGATTGCTCATCCCAAGGTGGACCCCGTAACGGGTGAGCTCCACGTGCTGAGCTACGACGTGGTGAAGAAACCGTACCTCAAGTACTTCAAGTTTGGCGCGAGCGGGACAAAGTCACGTGACGTGGACATCACGCTAGACCAACCAACTATGGTGCATGATTTTGCTATAACCCAAAACTATGTGGTGATCCCGGATCAGCAAGTGGTATTCAAGTTATCCGAAATGATCAAGGGCGGGTCGCCCGTCATCTACAACCCGAACAAGACGTCTCGGTTTGGAATTTTGCCTACAAACGATGTGGATGAATCGGGGATTCAGTGGATTGACGTGCCCAATTGCTTTTGTTTCCATTTGTGTAATGCATGGGAGGAAACTTCGGATGTGGGTGACCCGATTATTGTTGTGATCGGGTCGTGCATGGACCCGCCTGATTCGGTGTTTAACGAGCACGAAAACAACCCAATTCGGGCTGAATTGACCGAAATGCGAATGAATTTGAGGACTCAAGAATCAACCCGCCGGGTCTTGGTCCCGGGTTTGAATTTGGAAGTGGGGCAAGTGAGTAAAGAGGTGGTAGGGCGAAAGAGCAAGTATGTGTACATGGCTATAGCCGAGCCGTGGCCCAAGTGTTCGGGCATTGCTAAGGTGGATTTGGAAACTGGTTCGGTGACTAAGCATTTGTATGGGACCGGCCGGTTTGGAGGTGAACCCTTTTACGTGCCGAAAAGGAAAAATGATAGCATGGGAAACCATGTTGAAGAAGATGATGATGGGTTTATAATGGGTTTTGTGAGGGACGAGGTTGATGAGAGCTCGGAGCTAGTGATATTGAAAGCTTCAAGCATGAAGCAAGTGGGGTTGGTGAGATTGCCCGCTAGGGTTCCATATGGATTCCATGGTACATTTATTAGTGAACAAGATTTGAAGGAACAGGCATAAATTAAGTGTAGCATGCATGTATATACTTATTTAGGCACTTGTGTGATTAAAATAGTGTCCCCCAAGAATGTAAGTAAATTTCTTCACTACATGAATTATGTGTACGTCGAATAAGTTTTATTTAATCTAGCATTATGAAAAATCGAACCAACAACACATGAAAACTCATCTATTACGGAAATGTAAATTATATCACATTTATATACCACATCTTTAATAAAGATGAGTTCCATTGTATTGGTAAATTCTACCTTTATTAGAGAAGTGATACACAACATAATTTGCAAATGCGGCAATACCAAAATTGTTGTGGGGTGTGGCAATAGAAGAACATTGGTTATGTGTACGTAGTACCTTATTTTTGGGGTCAACAAATAATGTCATTGTAGATAAGTAGATCAGGATGCAGTTCCTAGAACAATGCGACCATAAAACAAAATAGAAGATCCTATAATAATAAATAAATAAAAGAATCTTCACGATCACCCTACTCATCCCATGCCACTTGGCTAAAGTTTATAAGCAATCAACTAGCCATTTGATTAGGATGAAGTAGCTAAAACCTTCCAATTTAACATGTTTTTGGTGGTAGGTTTAAGTTGTATAAAATTTTTCAAACATTTCAAATGAGTGTCCAACATATTGCAAAATACCACTTCCGTTGGGTCCTCCATTGATTTCAATGTTTAAAAAATTCAGAAAAAGAAACAAACAAACAAAACAAAAAAACTTTTTTTACTCTTCTCTCTCTCATTCCCGTCCCCCACCAAGACACCATCATGATGCCAAGTGGCGGAGCCACGTAGGGACTATAGGGGTCCCTGGACCCACTCAACTCTCTCTTTCTCTCTCTCTCTCTAGTAATTTCACTCTTCTTTTCTTTCTTTCTCTCTCTGTGTGTAAATAATTTAATGTTGTATATATGAATTGAATTGAATATTGAAAAATGATACACGGGTTATTATATATATATATATATATATATATATATATATATAACAATCATAACTTGATGTGTGAAAGCTGTAATTTAAAGCTTATTTCCTGATTTTTTACTTTAGGCTACATTGGTTCAAGGGTTTGACAATGATTTCCAAGAAGCTCTATGAGAACTTGTAGTGTTTATGCTCTCATTCCTTTTGTTTTTATATTTTACAAGATGGCCCCCTCTAACCTCAATTCCTGGCTCCGCTGACGCTTCCCATACACAACTCCTCTCACGACCCTCCCAAACTCAATTCCACGATGAAGCTCTCTCTCCCCCCACACCATTTCCTTTTTCTTTTAATTTTTAATTTTATTAATTGTTTTAGTATTATAGAATCAACTTGCTAATTTACTCCTAAATTTAACTGAGAAATTGAGCCAACCGACAGAAAGCATCAATAGTGCAACTTTTATTTGCCTATGTATTTTGTTTCCTATAACGCGATTGTATACCTGCTAATTAATCAACTAAGAAGGTTGTTCTGAATAAGTTACTAATATTTTTTACAGTGCGTTTTGATAAGAGAAATAAACTTGTAATTTTGATAAAATTCAGAATTTCTAAATTGACACAAACCAATTCCCATGTTTGGATAACAAAACAAAGAAATTTATAAATTCCGCATGGGAAAAAACATGGAATTTGGAGGTCATAAATCACAACTTTAAATTCTATCTAAATAGTCTTCATTTCTAAAATTCCAAGAGAGATTGAGTTTTTAAAAAATTATAACTTTACAAATAAACATTAAATTACATGTTTAAATCTGTTAGCCAAACACGAAATTTTACAAATTCTAGAATATTAATTTCCGTCATTTATGAATTCCTTTGTACTTTTAAATTTCCTCATCCAAACCCATCCCCCTCCCTTCTCTTCTCCTCCCTTATGCTTCTCTCCCTCCCTTCCTCCCTCCATCCTTGCCCCTCCTTTCCTCTTGCTCCTTTTGTTTTGTTTTTGTTTTGTTTTGTTTTGTTTTTTTTGCAAACTTGGTTGTGGCTATCTCTAATCCTGTAGATTTTCACAACAAACCATGCCTTAGCGGGCGGAGGAGAGTTAGAACGAGAAGCTTCATATCTAGGGGTTTATTCCCCGTCGATGCTCCTCTCCTCTTGCAGATCTTTTTGCCTCTGTTATGGATTTGAATGGCTTTGGTTGTGCATCATTTGCAAAGCAAAGTGTTGCTGCTCCTTTAGTTGGTGTTGTTTGGTTTCTTAGATTTGGTTTACTTTGTTATTAAAGTCCAGAAACTCTATGAATTGTCTGGTTTTCTCTTGTAATTTCCAGAAATTTTGATGTATTTGTTAGGTGGTCTAGTTTCTCTAGCAAAGTTATGTTGGTTAGCAGTCACATTTTGTCCTTAATGTAACCGACTTGATCTAGGACAACTTAGAAGGTAGATAGGGGTTTTTAGACAAGTTCTTTGCGATTTATTTTCTTAAGATCATTTTAGCTCTAGAGCTTACTCTAGTCACTAGGGAAGCTTTACCCATATTTGTTCTATTACTGATCGAGGTAGCTATATATGCACTTTTTTAATTGATCTAATAAAATACTATGGCTTGTTTGGTAAAAATGAAGGAAGTTGAAAATAGAAATGTTGTGGTCATATATGGCCCTTGTAGATAAAAGATTCCCTGATATAAGAAAGTGTGATGCCAAAGTGTTACCCAAAAGAAGCATGTTTATTTTCTCATACCTAATTGTACTTTTTGGGAATTTTCAGTTAATGATGTTACACAACAAGTTTTGTAAGGGGCTTATAGCTCAAGTGATTAAGAGTATTTATCTATTCATCCGAAATCCTAAGTTCAAAAAAACAAAATAAAAGACACATTATACGAATTTTGTTTTAAGGTATGCCATTAATTGTGTTTCAAGAACATTCGAGTAATGCTAATATATCAGAGCATGAATAGCATGTTCTATATTAGAATGTGAGTATTTAATTCAATTGGCACCAAGTAGAGATGCCCAATATTTTTAAACACCAAGGCAAACAAATATTATAAATCACAACAGGAAACAAATAATGAAGATGCCCAATATATATATATATATATATATATATAAAATTCATAAGGGAAGTTTTGAGAGATTGCATTGTATATATTATGCTTCTGACACTTCGCCATTGCATTGATTGAAATGGTTGAGTTGGCTATAGATGACCAGTATTTATATATGATGCATCATTCATTACGTATGCCAGCACAATCACCAGTGGGTTTCCATGGCTCCTTTTCCCTGGCTCTTAATATTGATAACCATTTAATCATATTTTAGGTATCATTTTAGTTCATGATTATGCTTATTTTACTGATAATTAGCCAGGCTTACCTTATTAGAAAAATATCTTAAAAGTTGTAACAAGCATTTTCTTTCAGAAAAAAGAAAGTCACTTTGTTACGTTATGTTATAATAATGTAAACATAATATGTTCATTATTTTTATCCGAAAAAAAGAAAGTTGGGATCCACCGAAAGAGGAGGAAAAGGGACAGCAAGATTTGACTATGTTGACACTTGAAATGGAATAATTGAGACAATGTGTCTTGTGGTAACGATTATGTTTGCCATTTTCTTTTTGCATGTCAATGGGCTGATCAATCGAAAGTCTAATAGAAGGGGTTGACTTAAGCGGGGGACAAGGCACTTCAAAAAATATACCCAATAAACCATTTGACTTGGAAAGCATTTGACTTGGAAAGCATATAACCCCACACACCACCTAATGTTGGAAAACAAATGGCTTTAAATAGAGTACTTTTTTTGAATGCGATAGATTTGTAACCAGTTGACAATTGGTATATAAAATATCATTGAAACTTTTTAATAAAACTACATACATATTTGAACTATGAAGAAATTTCAATATATTTAGGTCCTGTTTGGGATTGCTTTTTTTTTTTTTGGCCAAAAACTTGCTTCACTTTAAAGTTAAACAGTTTAAGGTGTTTGGTAAAAATAAAATATCCCGATTATTTTAAAAGCAGTAGTTTTTGACAACATCTATTAAAAGCAGACTCTATGTTGCTTTTCAAAGTTGCTTTCAAAATAAGCAGAGATGAACCTTTAATAAAATATTTTAATTCCAAAAATACCATCATTCATTTTATAAAATGACACCACCTCCACTTCCACATTCAACTCCACCAATTGCACCACCACATTCACTACCTACACAACAATCGCCACCGCCACCACTATCACCACCACTTCCTCCTCCTCCTCATCCTCCGCCACCACCACCACCAACGCCACCTTCATCACCACCACCACCTCCACTCCATTACCACCACTATCACCACATGATTAGTACATAACACTTTCAACATCATGTCTATTCATTATTCACAGTTACAATAATTTTATATTAAAATTTACCAAACGTTTTTTACACTGCTTTTTGTACTAACAGCACTTTAAAAATATTATTTACCAAACATGGAGCTACTTTACTTTACAGTTAATTATTTTCAAAGCACAACATAAGCAACTTTTTTTAAAAGTGACAGTAATCCCAAACTGGGCCTTGGTATCGTGAAATTGTGTTTGCACTAACCATCTAGCTTTCCCCTAATAACCCATCAAATAAACAAGGTTTCTAAAGTCCGAATGAATTAGAGCATCCAATCGAAAATTAATTGACAATTAAGTAGCCCAAGTTTTTATGTATTTTTGGTGCAAGGTTTTACTTCCTCAACAGACAAATTGAGCCTGACCAAACAAAGAATGACCAGTGTGAGCAGCTAGCTAGCACAAGCCAAACGCTGATCAGTGGCCAAACATCAAGCTGACAATTATGGAAGAGAAAAAAAGTCAAAGCTTCCACAACCGCAAAAGAAGAGAAGGGTCGAGGATCAGAAGCAAAAAGTTAGTTGGTAGTCTTTCTTTGGCAAGTAGCTTAATTAGATGATTGAAATTGAGAATGTAAGTGCGCGAAGTCTTAACTTTTGGATCAATTGATTGCATAAAGAAATAAATTAAGTAAAGGCGTATTATAGTAAGCAAATTAGCTAATTAGCCCAATATCTGTGGCGGCATATAGTAGCTTTTCAATAAGTTGCAGTATAATGTGATTATGGAAAATGTATACAGAACTTTATGTTTATTTCTCTCACTCACGTATATTTTATGTCTGTTTCTTTATGTAAGTACTTTCACATTATGTGTGGGGAAAGACATACACAAAAGTGTATGCACCGTGTGACATGCAAGTCATGTATAGTTAAAATATAGACCGGTGTTCCTGTTTCTTAGTTTTGTTTTAGTCTAATAATTTTCAAAAACTTTTTAGGAGTTTGTTGTGCTTTGTTTTCTATTTAGGATTTTTATTTATTTTTAGCTTTAGCTTTCAATATAGATTTGCGGTTCCACGACGAATCTGCATTATAGGTATGAGTACATGTGCTTCTAGTTGTTGAATTGGGGATTTAGTTATTGTTTGAGTTGTGAGTGATTCTCTCCATATCAATTCAACATGTTGTTGTGTTTGATCACTGAAGAAGTTTTATCCATATTCAGCGCATAATTGCTTTATACTTTTGTTTGTTTATCAATATTATACTATTTCTTATTTTCATAAAACTATAGACCTAGTTATTGTGTACTATCAGGACAATTGCTAATCCTACACTATGCCTATAAAAGCACACACTACAGTGGTGCCTTTAGCAACGTTATCTAAACTTTTGGGGGGGACAGGATAACCGAAGCAATGCTGTCGACTAATGCCTTTGCTTTTATAATGCTTACACATTAAGGATAGGACTAGCCACTAATCTTTCATGTTAGTATATTTTCTTTTCCATTGGTGCACAAGTTTTTCAAGAAGGTGATATCGTCATAGATAGGATAGGACAATTGGACGGATGGATAGGCAATGGCGGTGGTGAAGTATTCTTGGATTTGAAGAGCTAGAACACACTTTCGCAATCACAATTATTCTGCTAGGGCCAAGCAAAACAAAGGTCAAAGTATATCTATCTATTTTTTAGGGTGTTGAGACAATGAATTGCATATTGTGGACTTAAAGCATTACTTAAGGCTCAATTGGGAGTGATTTTGAATAAGCCAGAATCACTTCTGGGAATAAGCACATCCCATGTGTATCTCCAAAAAATTCACTTTTAGTGATTCTAAGTGGTTTTGGGAAGAAGCACATCATAAAATCACTTAAAATCATTTAAAGTAATTATTTTGAGAAGTGATTCTCCATAAAAGTGATTATTGGCCTCTCTAGAAGCACTCTCAAACAAGCCCTTAATATTTTAAAATATCTTGAGTCTCTTCACTTATTGTCAATTAGTTTTGGATTAAATGCTCACATTTTAATACGGTATTAGGTTTTAAAAGATCTTAGGCCTCTTCATTCATTGTAAATTGGTTTTGGGTTGGATACTCTCATTCTAATATCTCTCAGCACATGTCACACCGTATAATTATGACCATCAAATAGTCAAGGCTATCAAGACATTGAAGTGTTTTCCGGGAGCTGAGTTCCCAATCTTCATGCTTTTTCTTTACCCTATCTTCTTTCTCTATCTATTTTTTGTCAACAGGATCTAGCCCTATATAAAGGCCTCGACTTCATGGATGGACCTACTCTTTGACTAACCTGTACTATAGCCCATGTGACTTTGTCTTTTTAAGCCTAAACTGATACACCCATCGCGCCCAGTGAATAGCCCTGCACTGCACTCTCATAATCTCCCTTCACCTTTTTTTCTCTCTTTTTCTTTTTGGTACAAAAGGGGCCAAAGGCCAAACACAAAAAAACCCCTGCTTTTATTTTTTCGGTCGAAAACAGCACCTCTTATTTTCTTTTTTGGTAAAAAATAACCCCCCTTCACTTCACAAGCCCCTGAACGTAGAGAATATAAAAGATGTATGTACTAGATGTGTTTTGAGGGGTAAAAGTCATTATGTCATCATGATTAGGTGTTGTCTTTTGTTATCAATGAATTTCACTTAGTACTGTCAAGTTTAATAGCTATGTGCGTAAGGTAAATTTAGCCCACCCCAATTTGACATCATGGGTCCATCTTGCAGATCAATGGTCTCAGGTTGGAACCTCCATGGCATCTTGGTAGTGTATGTATGAGAAACCCCCTTGTAGTTTAGACTATTGCTTGTATTAAAAAAAAAATTTATTTATTTATTTTTCACAGTGCTTACACATGATATGCAGGACAAAGACTATGAGAATGGAGGTTGGAAATCAATTGCGAAGTTTACTTAATATATTAGATAGAACGAAAGAAAGATCTCAAACCTCCCATTCACATGTCTAAGGATATTAATAAACTGCGAAAGTTGTCTTCGGTTCTTCAGTGCAAAAGTCATCCCAACAACTACATATGCAAGCATAAAAGAAATAATTCATCGTTGTAAAGAAACCCATTGCAACTGTAAAATGGTAGTAAAAGCTTTTTCAACGAAAGTGACTTCACCGAGATAAATTCACAGGGAAAAATTCGAGAACAGATTAAACATATTGTTTCTATTGTTGTTTGAAAGAAAAAAAAAAGTGAGACGATTCTGGTTAGATAATTATCATATCGTCATGATTAACATAAATATCCGCTTGTCATTAAATATTGTTGATAAAATGAATTTTCAAATTCAAAAAGCTTCGTCTTTTTCATCATATTTGAAGTTTACAAGATCAGCTTAAAGAATCCATGCATGTTTTTCTGCATGTGTCTTTCCTTTAAGTATAAATTTTCACATTCACTGGTTTGGTTAACACCTATGAAGCCCCAACTCTGACGGAGAAAGTGAACAGATCTCTCAGCTTTGTGCGTGTGTGTGTGGGCGGGTGTATGATTTGTTCTTGGTCACGAAAGGTATGCCGTGAGCCAATCGACTAAAATCATTTCAGCTGATTCATATTGGTCAGTACAGGAATTTTGCATTATAGTGTAAGGCCCTAAAACTAGGTATCTTGATGCGCAAGTTAACTAATTCAAGGTTCACAGACATATATCAGGGATGTTATTGGGTTTTCTGGAGCAGTGTTAAGACTTAAGGATATTCAAAAGGTCCGGGCTGCCTGGAGCCATATGTCATAATTGTAACCAATGGAAAAATTTATAGATTTCATTCATGTATTCAGTCTATGAAGATCAAAATTTACAGGAATATTAATTATACTAAGTGTTGAAACTATTTCTATGTTAGTGAGTCTGACTTACATGAGGATTTTAAGTTTCATCTACTTGCAAGATTAGGGCGCTTTTTCTGGAGTGCCGTTGACATATCACGCAGCCTATGTGTAATCTCTGTGAATGACGGGCGATCAGCAGGATTCGGTGACCAGCAATGTTCCATTAAAATTTTCCACTCAGAATCACAACGCTTTGGAATAGGAGGCCTCAGTGTGTTATTTACAATTCCCCCTTCAATGAAAAGACAATAAAACAAAAATTTGTCAAAATTTGTAAGAAAAACCTCCAAAAAGGACAATGTTATGGCTACAAATCCTGGTAAATAAATAACAAATCAAATCTTTTTGAAATGAAGACCATGTTGCAAGGAATAAGGCATAGGCAAAGACAAGGTTCTATTAGGAAAATTAAAATTTTCAGATATGTGAGCTAGATACAGATCTAGTTTTACTAAGGCATGGTTTGGTAACATATAGCTATCCTCAAAATGAAAACATTTCACAATACTTCAACTTTGACATCACTTTTTAATATGAAGAAGAAGCTTAGGTTTCTTCTTAGATCTGCATGAAGGTCAAAACTCTTCTGATTTGAAGTGGTCTAGAGAATCTAACTTCTTTTAATTTCTTAACACTGTATAAAAGTATAACTCATTGAATTGTTTCCCAAGATGGTTGATCCAGAAAAAGTTGAGGATTGAATTACTTATCCTCAATCAGTCCTGGGTGTCCAATCCGGGGGGGGAAGGGATTATGGATATTTATGTAGGAAATGCTGAAGGCATACATTCTTCGTACGGGAAAATGTATGGTAAGAGTTACTAGAGCACGGTTCATATTCTCGCTGGAGTAGTTGAAGTAAATTTCAAGAAGTGGCTCCCTCCAAACAATCAAATGAACTCAAATTCTAATTACTACATTTTCCCACTGGCAGTCTCATACATTGAAACTGCAGAGAGTTATTCCTTCATGAGTTGCCTTCCCAGGACATCAGTTTTTCAGAAAGGAGTCTCTTGAGGAGGCTTAAGAATGAACTTAGAAGAGGCAAACATTTAAGCAATAGGCTAGAATAACTTACCTATGATAGCACCGCAGTGCATGTTAGCATACGGTTCCTCCCCAGTCAGGATCTCCCACATTACAATACCAAAGGAGTAAACATCAACCTATTAAAGAAGGAACACCAAAATGATCAGGTTAAAGAATCAGGCATGCTTGGCTTCAGATTCCACTTTGCTCAATCTCCCTGGCAAAAGTGATTGGTTATATTCTAAATTCCTAACCTTCTCGGAGACCCGGTTACTGCTTCCATTTAATAATTCTGGTGCCATCCACGGAAGGGTTCCTCGTACGCCACCAGATACTAGTGTGTTGCGTTTGATTCTGGACAACCCAAAATCTCCAACCTGCAAAGCAGATAACCACCCTAGGAGAACTGTATAATGCATCCTATATACGAAAAGGCATTCCTGACTAGTGAATAAAAAATGGACTTTTTGAAACAACTAATTGTTAACAGCTCATTGAGAAATATACCAAAACTAGTAATTAAGTTTAAATCCACTGTCAAAACAAATATGGAAGAGGGGAAGGTATGCAACATATTGTTTTTCACCAATTACCTTGCATATGGGACGTTCAGGATCCCTGAGATTAACAAGCAAATTGTCACACTTCAAATCAAAGTGGACAATATTTTTCAAATGCAAATACTCCATGCCAAAAGCTGCATCCATTAAGATTATGAGCCTCTTTCGACGATCAAGCACTCTGCAGAAAGAATCGACAGACTACATAAATCTATTTCAAGTTAGAGCGTATATTGAACGAAAGAAAAATGGATGAACTAACCTATCCTTCCTTATTAGGACATGTCTCAGTGATCCATTCACCATAAATTCAGCTACAGTTGCCAATGTTGCCCCAGGCCCATCAGGCACCACCCCATAAAATGCTACAACATTTGGATGGTGAAGGGTGGACAGAATCTTTGCCTCTCTCCAGAAGTCTTTAGTCTGCCAAAACAAGTGAATTTTTCATTTTCATTGCGAAAAGTATCTTAAACTGTTGGATCTACATTTAACCCCAAGCCATTTATATATACTTCAAGGAATGGGAAGCTGTAACATCAATTTAGCACATGAAAATCACAACCAGAACTGAAACAGATAAGAAACTCCACTGCTTGAACACTAATGAGTTCGGGGACTCACCAGTCGCTCTTGCTCTGATGATCTGCCGGAGAAACAGCTCTTTTTTATTCTCTTAATAGCAACATCTGTTCCTCTCCACTTCCCATGATAGACAGTTCCATACGTACCAGATCCTAACTCTTGCAGTTCTTCGAGATCATCATTCTTTATGATCTGCCAAACAAATCAAGCATCCATCATATGCTGAGAAGAGATAAGTAATATCAGATCACGCATAAATCCATCAAGATAGTCGTTCTCAACCTGCAAACCATAGATGCCTGCTTCCATTTCAGCTATTGCAACATCGCTAATAGTTTCATGCCTATGATTGCCATCAGCTGTCACACCCTATAAAATAGAGGGTAGGAGCTTAAGTTTACCACCAGACACATTACCATAAAAATCTTAGCTTAAATTTAATAAGGAGTATGTTTACCTTGTCATCAGATTCTGGAGCTGTACTTCCTGTGTCTGTTTCTATTGGAGACGAACATTCATCACTGTCCTCATCTTCTATATTTGAGACATGATAGGCCACTTTAGAGGAGGGGATACCTGGTGGTGTACTATTAGTTAAGTCCTCAACAATAACCACTGATTCCGGCGCCTTGTTTTCATGATGATTATCCAAGGGCTGTGACTGGACAGGGATAGCATCGTCACACTTGGTTACCTCAGAAGACTGTCTGCTAAGACCTACGTTTTCGACCACATACTCAGGATAATTCACGGGGTCCTTGTAAAGGGGAGAATATTCTCCGTCTGAAGCAGCACTTGTAGCCAATTTCTGAAATAGGTAGAACTTATTAAGAATTTTTAGAAAATATTTTTTACAAATCTGCAAAGGGAAAAATACTTACATCTAAGAATTCCTGAGTGGCAACCCTGCTGATCCCTGGTTGACCACTTATTCTCTCAGTTGTAGCACACTGCTGATCCCTTGTACAACTTTGGCTCCTAAGAAAAAACTGAGAAGTTGTGTCAAATTCGTAGCCTTGGTGACCCATAGTATCTTTAGAACCTTCATTTTCAGAAATTGGTAAACCAGAAACCCCACCTCCGGGGAATTGTGAATCATCTGAAGATAAGGAAACACTGCTCAGGCAGTTCACATTTTGAACCTTCTTAAATTCCATGACAGTATCATTTGATATATCATCAACACTTCCTTCGAAGTTGTTCCAGTTTTTATCAGCACAAGTGTCATTCCTGTCTGTCCGGTTCAACATCCCCAGACCTTGGTCCTCCTTACATTGGTCAGGTTTCCTGATTGTGAATTGATTACTATATTCAACTATTTCTTGTTTCCCATCAACCATGTCTTCCTGTTGCACAGGCCATTCTTGCGAGGATCTTTGCATCTTCAGTGAAGGTGATTTTGCTCTTCTGCATTTCAATGAGGACACTGAGATAACTTCTCCTTCTGAGGACCTCTGAACATGTTCCTGCAACTGAGAGTCAGAAAGTACTGCATGCATTATTCTGTGATGAGAACCATCTCTATCATCAGACCCTGAAAATAATCCCACTGTAGGATGAGAAACAGACTTTTCAGAATGTAGGGTCTTTTCCAGAGGCACAAGTCTCTTAGAGTTCATACCACCTTGACCATACTTCGGAGAAGGCACAGAATTCTCACTAAAGCTACGATTGTGGGAGTGCACATTCTGGGACTTTCTTGTCCGGGAAGTTTCAGCCAAGTATTTGTTATGATGATAGTAATTCAACACTGGAGGCCCATGATGAAGATTTTCATTATAGCCCACAGCATCCAGATAATAGGTATTGTCACATGGAAGTTTTTCCATAACAGAGGGAGCAATGCCTCCGTTACCATCACAATATGGTCGATCCAAATAAAACTGCACATTAGAACTCTTGGGATCTCTATGTTGAAGTGGAACAGGAGATATGGGAGGGGAGTGATTAAAAGACTTCTTTGGGATCTGAAGAGTAGCTAGGAACTGAGGAGCAGGTTTAGTTAATGTTCCCAACACATTTGAGGAACTGGGACTATAATCTTTGGTCTCTAAATATGTGGCTGTAGGAGATTCTCTACGAAAAGTTGGACTATAATCTGAGGTATTTCCAAACTGGCTAGTCTGACTGGCCAAACTTTGCCCACTGGAACTTTTCCGAGGACTTGGGTCTAGCATGCCATTAACAGCAAAAACAAATTGGGAATCGGCACCAATTGGATGCGTTACCCTTGCTTCCACAGAACTTGGGCTCTCTGTTTCATTTAAAGGAACAAGAAAGATCCGCAATCTTTGAGAAGTTCTTTCTAGCTCAAGATATTCTTCTATCATATGATGAAGGTCCTCATCCGAACACACAGATACAAGTGCATCAAGATCCTCACCAGGAAGTTGGTACTTAATAGTGTGAGGTTGGTTACAAATTGCAAAAGTCTTATTCATTAGTTCCTCCAAATTGGTGCCTTTGCGAATAGATAAAATCCGTGTATCTCCACCCACATATCTGAGCTTCCCATCATTTGGCCTTGGTAATATTCTTCCCCCAAAGCTGCAGAGAAATTTCATTTTGAAAGAGAAAGAACCTTCAGAAAATACTTGACCATAAGGATGGTATGATTGAGGGGATTCCAGTACATAAAGAGGTGGAGTAGTTGGTTTTCCAATAACCCGATCATGATTAACTTCATCCGAAAACTTACCTGATACTTGCCCAATAGCACCATATTCCCAGTGGTATCTGCTTATGTTGCTAGGATAAACATTTTTCTCTATGTCAGCCACAAAGCCACCAGCCGCAGGACTAAAATCTGAGAATTCTGAACTGCAGTCAGAATCTATTCTCCTTAGCCCAACAACACCAGCGAGATCCTCATAAACAAGCTTATGGTTTTTATTTAAATTAAAACCCACTCTTTTCGACTGGCGCTGATCAACGCCAGTCACTACTGGGGCTAATCTTCTTTGTGAAATACGATCCTGCAGAAACTCCGCTGAAAATTCCTCACCAGTCTGTGCGCAAATATTATTTTCATTGTCATCTGCAGCACTTTTGTTACTTCGATCATGATTTATTGTATCTTTGCAGAACTGTTGAGCAGAAGTACCAGGAGCCTCACTAGTCATGGTCTCAAAAGGAGTTTACTTCATTTGAGGCTTCACATATGAGCATTCTCTGGCTATCAAGCTTTAGATTCTTGATGACAAGTAATTAAAAATCTGCTTCTCCAAATTGAAGTACATAATACTAAACACAAAAAACTTGTTCTATATAAAAACTCATCCCATGATGCACCTATAAACACTCTCTAGCCTCCATCATATATCTTCAAAAAATTCTTCTTTTGTAACGAAAGCCGCAGTGAGCTTGACATTGAATGCCAAATTACTAAACTGTGTACGAAGTCTTTGATGGGTCATCTCCATACTTCCTGTCTATATGAAAGTTACCATTCAAGAACATCCAAAACCAACAAGATCATGCATTTGTGGAAAATTAACCATTACAGGTTCCTCAATTCCATAATGAAAGACAGCCCCCAAAAAAGAAAGGTCCGAAGATTTTCAGAGTTGATTCTCAATGAAGAACGCATTTGCAATAACCAAACCAACCCAATATTGCTTTCCTTTCCACCTAACCAAACAATTAAGAAAACCAACCCAAATTTCCATGGTTATGCTTCGTACTTTTGACAAACATCTTGTCATCAAGTATTTAAGAGAACATGAGAATGAAAGCTCAAACATGAACATGCAAAAAGAAAATGAACATGAACATAGAAAAGAAAAGAAATAGCAAAATGGGTACCTTTATGGTTGTGAAAATGCGCTGATCAAGCTTTGAAATCAAAGCTTAAAGGCTGGTGCACTGGTATTTCAACATTTTGGGTCAAATCAGAAAGAAACAAAAAAGATAAAAATGGATTTGGATTGGGGTTTTGTTGGTTTTGAGAGAGAGAGAGAGAGAGAGAGAGAGAACGTTGCATAAGGGTCGGAGTTGAAACGACAAACAATACAAAGGATTACGCGGCATCAATACAGGGAATGGAGGGAAAGGAATAGGCCTAACTGCTAAACTAATTTATGAATCTCCCTTCTTTTTCTTTTTTTTTTCTTTCTCTTTTTATCTTTTTCTTTTCTTTTGATTAAAAGATCTCACGGCAAAGCCATTTTGATACACAAAATAAAGTTGATAAACAGAAATATACACAAAAATAGAATGTGAGTTAAACTGAATAGAGGTGGGTTTCATAAGGTGCTATGCTATGGAGTTCGAACATGAGACCACTAGTCTACGAGTTAAAGTCTTTTTCTAATAAGTTAGACCCCGTTGGCCATGCATTATCACATTTAAATAAATAATTTGGATTATTTGAATTTTGTATATTTTGTGTTTGTATTTAAGTTGAGAACTGTTATTAACACGTTAAAATAGTTAATATGCACTCCCTTAGTCCAAAAAAAAAAGAAAAAAAAAAGAAAGGTGCAAGATGACTATTTTGAAGTGATAATAACTGTTTCCTTTTAAGTTGAATGACACTTTTGTTATATATGACTATTTGAGTTTTGAGTAATGTATTTGGTTCTATAGATTGATTTTTTTGTTTTTTGTTTTTCTTCGTTCTGGTGGCCGCTGCCATTGGAGGGCTTAAGATTGAGCCCTTTTGAATTCTTGAGTTTTTTGAAATTAAAGAAACTAACTCCTTGTGTCTAAAATAAGAGCTATTACCAAGGTTTTAGGTCATCAATTAGAGCATTTGTAAGGGCTCTTTTTCTCTTGTTTAATCCTCTTTTTTGCTTGGTCGGAGGTGCAAAGTAGGCTTGGTGGAAGAAGATATGGCCGGTTGCTTTTGGGAGGTGCAAGACCTCACTGCTTATTGCAAATCCAAGGATGATAACTTCGGAGTCCAGGTTGTACCTTCCCGTGGAAGACAACTCCAGTGAGTTTAAGATCGATGCTGGGAAAGAAAACTCCAGAGAGTTTAAGATCGATGCTGGGAAAGAAAACTCCAGAGAGTTTAACTATGCTTGAGGATGGTGTTTCTGGTTATGAAGACTAGTTTGGTTCGGACAAAAAAAAATTAAAAAAAAAAACAGGCGATTTTGGAAGAGGTGAATATTACTCTCCCCTTTGTTTTAGAGTCCTTTGAAGTGTTAGTACCTATCAACTTGGAAAGCATGCCTTCCGTACAACTTAACCTATTCACATCACACCCCATCTCTTTTGCTGTACCATGCAATTGGATACCAAATGTCCAAATGTTGATAAAAATTCAAAATGGCTCAGATGAACTCTACCTTCAGCTGATATAGAAATCCAAAACAATAAATACAAGCAATTTATCACAATCTTAAAATCTCTTTAAACCCAATTCCACGATACATCAGATAGTGCTAAGAACATCACGACTTCCTCACTCTTTAAATCTCAAATTTTTTTAATTTTTTGTTTTTGGAAAATAGACAAGTTCATTGCTAAAACACCATACAAATTACTTCCAGGGCATAGTCTGAGCATTGACATGAAAGAATATCGGACAATCTAACCCACACCGATACAAAGGCATGAGTTTAAATTTCTGTCTGTTTGAAGATCATAGTCTGCTGTGTAATGTGCAGAAATACGTGGAGCCCATAAATATACCGTGTGTTTACCTATATGACTCTGGACGCTTTGGCTTGCTTTGAACAACAGCCTCAATCTTCTCCATCACAGCGGGAGTTAATAGAGGGATTACATCTACAGCTTTCATGTTCTCTTGAATCTGCATAGACGATAACAGCTTTTGGTCAGTATAAACAGATGACATTGCTATTGCCCACTTTTTTAGTGGGAATGGGAGAACATAAATCTCTATTTGCTTCTACAGTATCATCATTTCCAACAAACAGAGTTCTCCCTTCACAATGGAATGCTTCGCGCTTGTTTACCTATTTCAGATTGTTAGATGTTTTGTGGATTTAAAGATCTGGGAAGCCTGCGTTGACGGCCTCACACTTTGCAAATGACCACTATTTTAAGAATGTTGTAGACAACAAATTACTGGAACTGGCATATTTTAACCAACATTTTACCCTCCATATGAAAAATGACCTACTGAATATGAGTATGGCAGTAGGCCAATGGCTTGCAGAAATTATATTCACTTGGTAGGCTTCACATAACACAATATGAAAATCATAAAAACCAAATCAGGAATATATGGCAGGCGGGAATAACTGCAATAAACTTAAAACATAAGAAGTAAACAAAGTGACAATACTTTAATTTAAACTATTAATATTTAAAATTTGAATCCCTACATGTAAAATTCCAGATAAACTGATAGGACCACTCAAAGATCAATAAATCATTTCTTGAAGAGCACAGTCAAACTAAAGGAACAATAGTAATGCCCACCACATCTCACAAAAACAGGAATAACAACATTCATTGAACACCATTATTAAGATGAAAAATAACATTCAGACCCCTTTGGAGGCATGACACAGACGGAGATGAAAATTTTCATACAGTTGAATAATAGCCAAACACAGGCAGATCAAGCACATGCATAGTAGCAAAGAATCACAGCCTTAATATTATCTCTCAGGGATGTGATATTTTGAAAACAAACCTGGGACTCCTTTGTAGCACCAGTAATAACTGATGTGACGTTAGGATTAGCAGCACACCATGCAATTGCAAGTTGAGCTAATGGTACACCTAATTCATCTGCAATTGGCTTCAGACCATTAACCTTTTTCAGCACATCATCAACCAGTGATCGACTAGCAAGATTCTGCAAGGCATAAGTCAAAAAGTTAATGTCCTACCCATAAAGAAGAAAAAAGTATAACAGTATATGCAACTCTGACACCAGAAAGATAATTTATGATAATACGATAAAAAAAATGAAAGTAAAAGATTGATCTCAATAATACGCCTCTATTGATTTTGAAGAGACACAAAATACAGACTACAGCAGTTTGGAGTCATCAATTTAGACAATTCAACAATGCATGTACTTAGGAACAGAGCTATCATAGTGATTAATTGAAATCTTACTTTGTAATTGTCCAATGCAAATCGGCTATCAGGTGGTATATTTCCCTTGTTATATTTTCCAGTGAGCACACCAGAAGCAAGCGGGCTCCAAGTGGTAAGACCCAGACCGTAGTTGGTGTACAGTGGGAGGTACTCAGACTCAACCTGCACCCATGTAATAGTTCAAGGAATCATCAGTATGAGAGAGAGAGAGAGAGAGAGAGGACAAAATCCATCCATTGCTGTTTCCCTTCTCCATAAAAGGGACAGATATCATCAGCAAATATAAAGGCATGCAGTTATTGGAGTATACTATACATAGATGAAAAAAATCTGTACAAATATAAGCCCAAGTAACAGGCATGGACGTCAACTGTAATATGGTAATAAATGAAACAGACATGGATGAGTAGAAATGCCACACAGTTTAAGATAAAGCATTGAGCTAGAGATAGCACAACAATTGGAATCATAATTTCTTGATTGTTGGTTAGAACTAAAGATAAGAGCTTTCTAGGTTCCAAGAACCAATAAATTCATTCAATACAGAGAGGGTAACAGAAAATCATTAAAGATCATTTACAAGGAATACTCATCTCTTGCTAAGTTGCTACTGATTTAATTTCATGGCCCATGACAAGGAAATAACAATAATATAAAACACGGCTATGAAAATGAGAAATGAAGTTTGAAGGACGCTGCCATTCTAGTGGCATAACTGAATGAACATACGGTTATGGGAGAGTTGCTTCAGTCCCTGTTGTACAGGGATTTCAGCTTCAAACAAGGGAAGAAAGGTGGAAGGAAAGTTAGCAATGAATGAAAACTGGCAAAAATGGGGTTACCAATATAAATATGAACTTCTGCATATTCAAATTAGTTAAAACTTAAGAGAACCTCTATATATGTGAAGTTTTTACTTAATGGTACATGAGCGAGTGACCTTGCTCATTACCAGTCTTCTCTGGTGACTATGACTGGATACTAAATCAAGGGATACTTAGCATCTGCTTATGTAAACATCAGCCACTAAGTCTAAAATGCAATCATCAAATATTCACTCCCTCCTATCAAAAACATCAATTATCTTTATTTCTAAAGAAAACGCACTAACAAGTGATCAACCAAGTGCATCTCATCCTAAAAGTGAAATGAAAGCAACCCCCCTTCACATAACAGTCATAACACTAAATCCACCACCCAATCAAAACCCATAAACTACATCACATACATAATCCAACCAACAATTTTGTTTTTTTTTTTTTTCAGAATTATTGAATAAATCTTCACATCTAATCAATGGGTACACACTAAAAACCCCCAAAATTCCACAAACCCTCATAAAAAAGCCAAACATATTCCCCATCTGGGTACAACCACAAACCAAAAATCAAAAACAATAAAAAAAAAAAAAAACCACTAACCTTGTGCCTGGACAACAAATTATACTCAGGCTGCTCAACAACGGGCCCCACCAAATCCAACCTCTCGGCGATCCCCCAAGCCTCAGTGATCTGCTGAGCCGACCACTCACTGGTCCCCCAATAAAAAGCCCAACCCTTATCAATCACATAGTTCATAGCCCTCACCGTCTCCTCAATCGGCGTAGTGACATCCGGCCTGTGGCAATAGATAAGATCAACATAATCCATATCCAGCCTCTTCAACGACGCCTTGGTGCCTTCGACGACGTGCTTTCTGGAGAGGCCCTTGTCGTTGGGGCCGGGCCCACCCCAGAAGATCTTGGTGGAAACGACGACGTCGGAGCGCTTCCATCCGAGCTCGCGGATGGCCTGGCCCATGATCTCCTCGGCGCGGCCGGAGGCGTAGACCTCGGCGTTGTCGAAGAAGTTGACGCCGTGGTCCCGGCAGGTCTGGAGGAGAGACTTGGCCTCCTTGACGTCGAGCTGGTTGCCGAAGCTGACCCATGCTCCGTACGAGAGCTGGCTCACCTTGAGCCCCGAGCGGCCCAGATTCTTGTACTGCATATTGTTCGACGACATTGAATTCCAGTTGAAATTGAGTGATAGAGAGAGAGTGAGTCAAAATGTTCAGCTCCCGAGCAGGAGGGAGGTTTATTTATGAAGACGATGAAGAGGACACGTGGGTTTTAGTTGCGTGGAGATCTAGGAGGCATGTGGGAGGTCCAAACGTTTTCTTTTGGACAGAGCGAATGATGCTTTTAATGTTCTTCGGCTTTCTTTATTTATATATTTCAAATAAATAAATAAATGGCTGCTAATCAAGATTTGGAAACTAATAATTATCAGGTTTATTATTGCCAGCAAAATGGTATGGTACGAAGAAGAAGAAGAAGAAATCTTAGCAATGTCTATTTGTCTGAGGGAAAAGTGGGGTTGATTCATCTAAAAGACGAAGACTAAGCCCAACTGAATCCAACTATTGTTCAAAATTTGCAGCCCAGCCAACTCCAAACGTAACCCAAGATTGATTGCTCTCACTCTTAGAAAAGCTGTAAAGTAAAATAATTTCATTTTTTGAATACTAAATAATTTCTAATAATTCAAATTATTTTTAAAATATATTCAAATATTAAAAATAATTTCAAAGTCCAAATTTTTTTTTAAGATAAGTAAATATAATTAATTAGTATTATTAAGTAATTTGTTAAATTAATTAAAATACCTAAATACTAATTATTTATTAAATAAAGAATAATTAATATAATTAAATAAAGCAAGATATTACTTAATTGAAAATATTAAACTAAACAAACTAATTTTGTATATAAATAAATAAATAAAAACAGAGTCCATAAAATAATTTAAAATAATTAATTGCTATTTATCAAGTAATTTATTAAATTAGTAAAATATTTAAATACTAATTATTTACTAAATAAATAATAATTAAAACATAATTACTAATTAACGTAATTTAAAAAAGGCTAAGATATTACAAAAAAGAAACCATTTTGTGCAATGTAGCCGCGCGGCTATACTTTTAAAATATTCATATGTATTCAGAGCGTCCAGCCGCTCGGCTATATTGATAGTATAGCCGCGCGGCTATACGGTTAAAATATTCGTATATATTTAGAAAGTATAGCCGCGCGGATATACGTTCAAAATATTCGCATGTATTTAGAAAGTATAGCCGCGCAGCTATACTGTTAAAATATTCGTATATATTTAGAACGTATAGCCGCGCGGCCATACTGTTAAAATATTGACATATAGGGAGTATAGCCGCGCGGCTATAGTCTTTAAATATTAATATATTTTAAATATATAGGGAGTACAAATGCAAACGCTTGCAGTTCCAATTTTACAATTGACACCAAGAAGTTTTTTTTTTTCCTATTAAACTTTATTTATTTATTTTTAAAATCAAAATAAAAAAGCCTTCAGTTCCCCACATGGGCATCGACTCTCAACATTTTCATTTAGAGAAACAATATATATGCTTCGTTACCAATTCCAGCAACTTGTCTGCATAAGTATTCGTGTTATAGATCCCAAGATGGTGGCATCTCACACCATTTTCCATTCCATCAATCAATTCTGCTGATATATATATATATATATATATATATATTAGGGTTGATATTATAATTTTGGATACTGTCCTTCATGCCTAGGAGACAGGATGTGAAGACTTGATTCCAAGACCATCCTTTAAGCCTAAGGAATCCATTGTTTTAACAATCTGGGTCTTAATTTCTCTTAAAATTCATATTTATCCAACAAATTTGAAGAGTTGTACAGTCTCACTTTCATAACCAAAGTGCATCCACAAACAGCTTTATCATGGCACAAACAAACATTTACATTTGCTAATCATTCTTATAATCCATTCTTAACATTCACCATGGCACAAAAGCAATTGAGGCAATCTTCATCTAACCACCATTTGAATGCTCTTATACAAAGAACAATTGAGGCAATCTATCCATTTTGGAAGCTTCTGTGGCAGTGTTCAACAAGAAAATTAGATACAAGAAATTAAGCCGATAGTCAGATCAAACACCTGTGAGCCGTTTAGGCAATAAATAAATAGATAAGATACCAATTGACAGACAAAAACTAAAAATAATAAGAAAAGGGCATAGAATTATAATTTCAGAGAGTGAGCATACCTAAGATTTAAAAGAGAAAGCACAAATGCACAGATGCACAGCCGCAGAGTGAAAGAGACTACTTGGATGAGGAGAGGAGAGAAAACATTCCCAAGAGTGGCAAGGAGAGAGAGAGCACCTAGGAGACCAAAATTTGAATTTAAAGAATGTCTTTTTATCATAGTGAAGAAATGAGGGAAAAAGGAGCTTACCAGAGAGTGCAATGCAGCAGAGAGTGAGGGCACAGAGGGAGCAACTGAGGGCTGGTAGTTTGAGAAGGATGATAAATAAATAAAAAAGTGAGTGTGAAAGTAGGAGTAATTGATCAAAATGAAAGTAAGTTATTGAAAATCTTTTTATGGCCATGGAAACAAATAAAAATTACACACATTTTTCTGTACATAGCTAAAGATCAAGCCACAACCTAAGTTGAGCCAATGTGAAACTTTTCAACTCTGTACAGTTAGAACATGTTTTGCTAACCCAATTCAACACTGAAAATGACAAGTTTCAGCGGTGTAAAAAAGTTTTAATGTTGAACTAAGAAATCACCTTTACAGATGGGGAGCACAATTCGGGTTGTCGCACAATGTATATTTGATCACCATGGCTATCTTCCTTATACGTATCTTGATTTCTGTGCCAAGTCCAGAGAGCGTATGTAGAATTCACAACCTGCATTTAGATATAAAAGGGTCATGGAAGATCTCTGTAAAAGTGTAGCTCAGAAAGAATGAAGACATCACGAAAGATCGCGCTTAGCTCTTCTCTACTTTCATGGTTTGCACCTCTGAAGAAAATACACAAACATTTACATTTGCTAATCATGGCCAAACTAATCAATAAACATTGTGTAGATAAGTTTGTTTTACTAGGGAAGTGAAAAACGATGCAGAATATTAGAAACTGAGACTATACCTCAAGTATCCCATGTCCAAAACTGCTTTCTCTAAATGCACTCCACTCTGGCTGTTTGTTCCAACAAAAATTGCCTTTAGCAGGCCCTGAAGAAAAGTTCAAATGACAAACCCCTCCAAACTCTGGTGTGTTGTCTCCAGCTGAAGGACACTTTCCAGGGTCATCAGCAAAATCAACATCAACTTGCTCAATATTTCCACCATCTCCAACTGTTATGTAAACAGGCCCACATCGATCCAACGTGTAGTTATATACTCTATTCATCCGTTCATAGGCATGGACCTGAAAAGAAGCATATTGCACTCATTCAGCATCAAAATAGAAATTTGTTCCAACAATAAGAACCTAAGGTATTTTTCCAGTTTCATTTCTATGGCCACTTCGAATTGCCTACTACTGTTGTATCTAGCCTACAATGATGATCCTAGTCAAGAATCTCATGTCTGCCACACCAAATTGGAATCAAATCTCAGTAATTATTATTAATCAGATGCATGTAGAAATTTCCCATTTATTGGGGCGTTGAGTAAGAACCTGCAACCTAGGCTTTTTTTTTTTTTTTTTTTTTTTTGTTTGCACTTTGAGCAACAAACTTTGGTGCTTTTGGATGAAAATGTACACTTGATCTTCTTCCTTTTTCATCTTTTTTCCTAAAGATCACATGTCAACTAACTTATATACCGGCCTTCCATAATATATATTGCTACCGCAGAAGCATATTGTGGCCTAACATGCAATTAGCAAATTTTCAGGTTGTTTCAATTTCGGGGAAGAGCCAACAGGTACGTGTTCTTTGATATCAATAGAAAATAACATACTAATTTCTGAAAGTATTTGAAGCACAGAAGATACATCAAAGCTAAACTACAGACAGAAATTTTCCAAATACGCACATCGATAACAAATGACTACAGATAGAATCCACTAAAACTTACATGACCAGAAAAAACAATATCAACACCATATTGATAAAGTAGGGCTTCCATTTCTTGTCTCATGCATTCAAATTCCTGATAATGAGAAGAGTAGCTATTATACCAAGGTGGATGCCATGCAGCTACCAGCCATGGGGTCACTGTCCGGTCTAGTTGATGTAGATCATCTTTAAGCCAAGCATACTGAGCACCTGGAATGAGCAGTGACAGGACATTGCATACAATTAAGAACAAAAGATTCTGAGGAAGTATTACATTTTGATAATTTAGCATTGCAGCACCACACACTAACATTCAAACTCATTTGTAATTAGCAGTTAATTTATCAATTAGAAAGGCTATGGCATCAATTACCAGTAGCATTGTAGTCGACATATGCTCCCAACATGATAAAATGTACTCCTCCAGCATCAAAAGAGTAATAGAAGTTACTTTTAGAGCCAGATTCCTCTGAAGGCACTGCAAACCTTGTCAAATAGGATTTGAAAGTGATGCCAGAAACTTGGGGCTCAATCTCATGGTTGCCCTCAATAACCATCATAGGAACTCTTGAGGTCAAAGGCTCCATGAACCTGAGCTTCCATTTTGACCGTGTTAATAGGATTTCAATGAATTCAAGAGAAGCAGAATCACAAATGGTCTCAGATATCAAAATTCATAGCAGTGAAACGGGATGCAAAGGCATCTAGATCCATACTAATTCAGACAGTTTACCTTCCCCACCCGTCCCAGCGGGGTTGATATGTTTCTCTGATAGGGGCATCTGGGAATGCACATGAAAAGCATGAAGCTCCTTTCCCACCAGTTGTACGGTACTGATTTGCATAGGTTAAGTCTCCAACCATTAAAATCATTGAAGGATCATTCTGGATTAAATGATCAATAGTTGTACTGGTATTGCTTGTGAGCCCCAAATCTCCAACGACAGCTATTCGATGAGGATATGTGCTTTGGCTAGGCATTGGTAAAGTTTCAAAGGCATGCTCTTCACTCATAGCAGGGATAGAGCTATCCCCACATTTGTAATAATATTTTGTTCCTGGTTTAAGACCTACAACAAAGAAGAGAGCTCTTCATATTTTGTTCCACTTATCATCTTCTAGGTGCTCATTATGTAACTAAATGACCATCCTCTGAAGATGATATCAAGTTTCACTCTGTTAACAACTTAACACTATGATGAAACGGAGCTAATTTCATCTAAAAGGCCCCAATTGAGCAACCATCAACACCATTATGAAATCAAGCACAAATTTTGCTTCACCAAAATATGTGTATTTCTCTCTTCTCTCCAACTTATAAAATAATCAACCAGGATTCTTTTCGCACTCGGTACTTAATATTTTCAAAATAGTATTGGCGATTCAATTGTATAAACAAAACACAATCAAAAAGTTATATAAGAATCAAAAGGTTTCCATACCATCAATCCTCACATGATGAATGATGCCAGAGGTGTAATTCAAGAGGCCTTCAAATGGGTACAATTGGCTATAAACAACTGAAACCCCTTTCTTCACACTCTCATACTTCCCACTTTCTTTTCCATAGCGCACCTCACTCCCAACCTTGGAAGGATCAAGTGGTGTCACATTTTTCCCAATCTGAGCATCCCCTGACCAGAAAAAAAAAACCAACACAGTTCATCAGTTCCATTCAACCAAACAAACAAAGCAAGAAAACAACACAAAACACTCAGAATTTCAACTTGCACAGACAAGTACCAGTAACCCAAGAAACCCACATGGAAGTAGGCGAAGATATTGCAAGTGCTATCTGTTCTGGGAAATTCAAAGTCACATTCTTCTTCAGCCTGGGATGGTCCATAGGCAAGTCATTGCTGCCTCTGCGCAGTGATGGGTCGAAACGCCGCGTTGCAGGCTCAAATGGGCCTTCTAGAGTTGTGGGAATGGGAGACTGAGCCACTGCCATCTTTGTTACAATCAGTAAAATGATCAAAGTAATCATCCATAGCTTACAGTTCTGCATAACATTAATTCTGTATTTTCTGCTGCTGCTTTTTTTGTAATGTTGATGAAGGCTCAGAATTGAAGCTGGGAATGAAGAGAAGGAAAGAGTTCAGTAGTGATTATGAGAGTTGGCATCTTTTAGATTGGTGATGGGAATATTCTGTTTCTTTCGTTGTTTTTGGTATTATTGATTATCTAAAGAAAGAGTAGCCGTAGAGAGTGGTTCATGCAAATTTGCAATGGAAGGAAGTGTACGAAATCTTCTTCTTCTGTTCGTCTTTATTTCTCCACTGCTTGCCGTTGCCGTTCGGCTGTCACCTCTTATTAGGAGTCAATTACACCATTGCTAAATAGTCCTTCTTCGGTTAAATAACTTGGAACCTCGATTCGCTCCATACACGTAAATGGTCATTCCTCTGTCAAAAAGAAGTGCACCCAAAAAAAAGTTCAACACATATATAGAGAGGGACAGTCGTGGGGTAGTGCGGGTGGTGTCATTGCTCTCATGGCCCCTGATTTTTGAGAACCTTGGTTCATGTCAAAAAATTTAGAATCTTGATTCGCTCCTTACATGTAAATAGTCATTCGTCCGTCCAATAAAAGTTGAACATATGTAGACTTAGAGTGGCTACTTATTAAAATATAAATATAAAAATTTATGTACATGTGTTAAACTATAGTTGTCATATAACAAGAAATGATTCTTTACATATAAACAGACAAATATTTTTCAAAAATTTATAAAACGAGTGTGGTCAAAGCTATTATTAAACTCATTAATATGAAAGGAAGAAATTGTCATTTTGGTTGACAAAGATGATTCTCCTGATAATATTATAGATATATAGTCACGTTCTGTATAAATTTATTTTTAGTAGAAATAGGGAGGGAAAAATAAATGACCTATAAAACGAGTGTGGGGTTGCTAAGAGCCCACAGGCCTAGGAGGAAAGTGTAGGTCGCTACTCATTAGCTATGGCCCTAGAAATTACCATCCAACTTTCTGGGCTCACCTTTCTTCTTATATATTGGGCTAGACAAGGCTATGTCCAGTTTTTCTTCAATAGTATTGGGCTTGATATGTTGATTTTGAACTTTTAATCCCTTTCTTTTTCACTTAACGCATAAAATTTTAAATCTTTATGTGTTTAGAGATCGAATGCCACTAAATAAAATGGTTATTACCTATAAAAGTTGATATACAAATCACATTACTTACAGTTCATTGTTTTGTTGTATTTATAATCTTTAAAATACATTTTGATCTAAAAGCTTTCAAATTTACAAAATACATGTGGTTTGCAATTGATTACATGCCTTTTTATTTTTGTTGAGAAATTCTGTAATTTTATTCATAATTCAGTCAAAAAAGTTATTAGTCATAAAGGGCCATTACAATAACTGAGCAATTTAGCATCAAAATTAAGACAAGGGCTCCTCCACTAATGATCACGTAAGATCGAAAAAAATTTGGCATAGGCATCCCAACTAAAAGTGCAAATTCTGAACAACCAAAAATAGATAAAACTTGAAAAAACCAAGTCATAACAAAACAAATAAAACTCTCACAAAGGAGAGGTGGAAAGTTCTCACAAAGAAGAGGTGAAAAATTCTCACAAAATGATATGTGAAAACTACACAGAAAACCTAAAGGGTCTCTACGACTTGTTCCAAACATGAAGAACCAGCAAAAGAGATTATGGTAGAGATCCGATACCAAAATGTAAAGTGATTACACACCTTTAAGTTTATTTTATAACATTGTACTCGAACTCGATAATAGAAGGAATCATATGAAAGGTTCTTCTAATTAGATAAATCGATAATATTTTCGAAATCTAAAACATTACACTAACAATTTGATTTTATATAGTAGTGTAAAAGGTAAATATATAGAAGTACTATTTCCTTCTTCTTCTTTTTCTTTTACAAATAATTCTCCTAATTAATTAACCATGTTTTGAATAAATCAGGTTTTCTTTTATTTTTTCAGGAAAAAAAAAAGAAAAAAAAAACAAGAAAAGAGACGTGTCGAAGATTTGGGAAATATTTGACAATTAGGTCATGACGAGGTGGGAGAATGCGTGAGCTAGGATAATACTTCTGCATTGCATGTGTTAGTGTCAAAAAAAACAATCAAAGAAGATGGAATTGTGGTGAGCCTTTTTCTTTTTAATTTTATTTTAATATTTGTAGAGTGCAGGTGAAATCATGTGAGTAGGACCCTCTGTGGGCTCCATCTGCCTACATGCGTGCACGCCGCCCTACATGCAAAACTTGCGCTCATACTTGGGATGAGAGACTCGATAGCATAACATGCACGAGACAGAGAGAGAGAGAGAGAGACAAGGGTTTTAGATATATATTTGTTCGATCTTCTTTTCCACCTGATTGTTGAATTCACTGAAAAATATTAGGGTTACAGCTTTAGACGACAGCTTCGATCTGAATCCTCACGACTCCAACTTGGTATAAAATGGATTAGGCTGAAAGAACTGTTAACCGATCAATTTGAATTGAGTTCATGTCGTGGCAACTTGCTACAAATACCTTAGAACAGTGTATAGATAGAGAACTACACGTAAGTTGGGAGACAAAAGTCATCTCAAACCTACACGTGGCTCCGTCACTAAATGTAAATATCAATTTCGACTGGAATCTCTCACCCTAAATTATTCTAATCTGACTAGCACCTACAACCTAAATTCATACCCCGAACCGAGCTTAATCTTTTTTTTTATAAATTATTTGGTATGGCTAAAATAAGAAATTTACAAACATGAAACCCCAAGCACAACCCAATCGACTTGAGCTTAATCGAGCAAGAGGCCACAAACCGAGCTTAATCGAAATCATAAATTACTCACTACTTGAGCTTTAGTTAGCCCATTCTAAACCCTAATTTTCATTGGCAGACAATGAAACACACAGGGGCAAAACCACACTAAGGGCTACAGCCCTATATATTTAATTTGTTTTCAATATTAGCCCAATTAGTGGCGAACTTATTAAGGCGCAATAAGGTGCGCAGCTACACCTCTCATCATCGAAAAAACTACTGTAGGTGCTTCAAATTGCCCTTTTACTCAGTTGGTGGTGGTGCACTCCAGGTGTACAGAGTGTAAGATGGTAATACATCTTTGACTCATTAAAGTGATCTTCTAATCATTGAAGGATTGCTAGGACTCCAAGTTAATCAAGAACTCAAAGACTTACTCGACCAATAGCTTTGGATAATATGTTAAACAGAAATCTAAAAGCCTTTTCGAATTCCTAATTCTATTAGGATTGAGACTCCAATATCTATTGCATTAAGGACATCTCCTAGAGTTCCTTGATGGGCAAAACTCTAATAGATATATGCATATAAATAGAGAGCTCTCTCTAGAACCAATAACACACGCTTCAGCTATCATATATTTACCCCATCAGGATAAACATACAGTGTTGGTTTCTTGGAAAAGATCTTTCTAGTTCCTGTGACTAATCTGGACAAAAGGTTAGTATATTTGATTTTATAGCTTCTTAAGAACTTACACAGAGTACCTACCTTATTTCCATTTTCAATATTTAAGTAAATGTCTTTGTCCTTTTACTTTCATTTATTTTTATATTACTCCATTTACTTAAGAATACAATATAAATAAGAAAGTACCCCCCATTTGAATTCAAATAAAAATACTAGAAAATCAAATTCCCATCAAATCAAAATATGAAAATTTGATTTGAGTGCAAAATACGATTTATGCTAAAAATAATGGCTCATTAAGTCAATATATACTTCATACTAAAATCCCATAAATCAAGTTTTCTTATTTGATGTGTGAGGAATAAAAGCCGCCAAAAATTATCTTGAGAAAATGATTATTCCGAAAAACCATTTTTCATACTTAGTTAATATTTTTACATAAAACAATTTTTCATGTATGATATGAATGCATGAAGGGACCTAAAGTCAATCTAGGTAAAAAAAACCTTAGATGTTCAATCCACTATGGTGTTAAACCCTATTTGGTTTATGTTAAAACTTATTGAAAATTAATTAGTCTATGGAGCTATGAATTAACGTGGTTTATATGATTTAATGTTTACTTTTATTTCTAAAAAGACTATAGAAATTGTAAGTACAAAAAAAAAAAACTAATCATTAAATTGTAAACTAATAACTTTAGCTAGCCCATCCGTCCTTGGAAACACATGTAGACGTTGCTTCTCAAGATGATGCATGTACTTATTATTGATAAGCATAAGCTGGAATGAGAATTGACAAGATGGAAACCAACCATAAATATATCTTTAATCCAAAGGGTACGTACAATGCGTACATTTTACAGGACATGCAATTATACGGTTGTTCTGCTCTTTCTTATATGTGAATGCTTTCAAAAGCCACACTTAATGTATACATTAATAATACATGTGGAACATGACGGTGGGAATTGCATCCACAGTGTTTTCTTCTTTTTTCAATATTTTCGGTCTTAAATTAATGTAATCAGTTCAGTACCTACCACCAGCACCACCACCAGAGAAAAAAGACAAGAAAAAAGGCGACAATTTAACTCATACACCGACACAGGAGGAGGCCAAAGTGCATGCTTGGTTGGTATGGTTACCGTACGTTTACTTGATCCAAGTTATAAGCTCTAGTTTGAATGTACCCACATCCCCCTTTGAGATGCAGCACTCTACAGCTGTTAGTCATTTATCTGCTCTACATCTTCAAGGGTTTGGGTCCATCAAGTGCTCTACATCTTCCACCGCAAAAGGGAATTTATTGTTCTTTAGTTTGTTTTTATAGAGAAAACAGAAATGCAAGCTTCAATCCCCTAAAAACACCATATTCAATCGAGTTATAATTCACCTCCAACTTTGTTTTTCATTGATCAACGAGGGAGAAGTGATTCGGACTTAGGAAGACTGGGTAGATAAGTACTACTAAATCAAAAGTTAATTGAAATAGAACTTAGGATCTCGATAAATGCTCTTAACCACTTGAATTACAAAATGCTCGACTTTAACTCAATATCACAAAACTAAAAACTAATTAACTAATATTATACAACAAAAGTGTATTTCAAATTAACGCGTGTTCTGTTGTATTGAAATTTGTCATTGTCGATTCAATCAATATAAGAAAGTATATATTGCAAATCAGTACGAATTGCAATCAATGACTAATTTGAAGTTTTTCCTCTGGTTGAATCTTGTCAACCATGACTCACCGAATAAGAATTTTGACAGTATTTGATAGTTTCTTTATCTTCTTTTGGAATATTTATGAGCAAAATGATAGAGGCACATGAGTCGGGTAAAAACGATAATTACTTCTGAAAGGGCCTGGCTGTGACAAGTCGTTTCATCTTCCCCTTTTGGGAGAGCAAGCATGCAACATTAATCTTCCAAAATATTTTTTTTTAACCTTTCTTATTGAGATAAGCGATAATATCACATACACTACACGGATGCTAAAACTCGAACCCATGACTTTTTCCGGAAGAGCAATTGCCCCAAACCACTACACTAGTTGGTGCTTTGCTATAATCTTCCACAACATAAAAACCAAGAAGTAAAATCTAAGCAAAGATTTCCCAAAAAAGCTCGAGCCCCGTATAATTGAATCGAATCATATAGAGTGGAAGGTGAAACGATAGGTTAGGCTTTATATATCTAGCTTGAACAAAGTGATGATATATTGACTTGTGACTAGTGAGAAAGCATCTTTAAAGGTCACTTTAAAAAGTTTTGACTATTTTATTCAACCTTTTTATCGAGGAAGTAAAGCTTTTGCATCAAGCCTGGGGGATTATAAAAAAGTGCAATGCATTATGCATATATAGATTTACTATTTGCTCTCACAATCTCATTTCCAGCTGCAATATGCAAGGCGATGATTAGGTTAGATGTAAAAGAATGGGTTTCTAATGATCATAATCAACATTTTGATTGCATTTTTTCCAAGATTTTGGAGCCCACTATTTCCCCTCTTATGTTTTTTGGTTGGTTGGTCGAGCAAAGATCAACAACATTACCTTAAGCTTGATTTTCGCACAAAAGCAAAGATTTAGTAAACCATAAACCATGTGAATGTGGGGTTAATTAACACAATGCATCATCTTGTCCAAGCCATTTTGATTAAATTTAATTATAATCTAGTTAGGCAAGCAAGAATGCCAGGAACTAACAAGCTGGAGGGCACAAGGTGATTTTATACTAAAAAGTTTTAAATAATATTGAGTTAATATTTACTGCTGTAATAAGGTTGAGGATTATGGTGGCGGCAACAACAACGGCGTTCTCTGTCTCCAAGGCCACGACGACGTCTATGGTGGCAGCGGCAACAACGGCGGTAGTGGATCTGTTGGTTTTTGGTTGTTTGTTGGTAGTTTTCTTATTTTGTAATAATTGCATCAACTCCTTGTCAGTTGGGTGTTTAATTGTTTTATAGTCTCTACTTGTATTTTGTACTTGTGAGAGTTAAAAGTTGTAGTTGTATTGGTTGATTTGGGCACTATGATTCATGTCTGGTTTGTTCAGGCATGTGGCTTATAAGCCATAATTTCTCTGGCCTTTTGGGGCATGTATTTGGAGTAACCCTATGTACCTAGAGCAACAATATTTGTATTACCCCTTCATGGGCATTTGTATTTGCCCTTGTGGCTGATGGTCTTTTTGCCTAATTATGAATACAATTACTGTTTTTCTCTATAAAAAATATATATATATCATCATTTTTTACCTGTGTTATTGTTTTTTGGAACAATCACTCTACAAGAAGTTGCTTCATCTTTTCTCCATGTTTGACTATGGGATTGCCTTGTTTTTTTTAATTTTTTTTTTAATTATTCGCTATAAGAAGGGGGAGGGGAAGTATTAAATTGGGTTGTCTCAAGTTTGTCTTCTACGTAAATTGAACCCGAGTGCATTTAGGGGGGAGTGGGAGAGTTTGACCCACTTTTTCATTGTGGTGTCACCCCATGTGCGACTATTGAATTGCCTTGTTGCTCTCACGTTTTTTGTCTATGCTTCCAGCATATATAAGCATTCCTATCTCCACCATCTTCTCTTTTGAGGCTCTCCATCATCTCAAAGAAGTTTTGAACATCCACATTCAAGTCGAGAAAAGCTTCAATGTGCGACATCCACATTCAACATTACAAGCCACCATTCATTTACAAAGCCAAAGATTATGAAATTTAAAAACTGAAAACATGGTTTATCCAAAGAATTTACTACTGAAGTAGTACCGTTCTCACTAGAAAACTTTAAAGAATGGGTTTTAGAGTATGTCAACAATAATTCTTTGTTAATTAGAGTCAAAACCTTACAAAAATCTGCTAGACAAGGTCGCAAGTGCACGTCCTCAGTCTTCAATTCCCCAATATTGCATGGCACAGTACCTGAAATTGTAGAGGTGAAGAATTACGTCTAAGGGAAAAGAAGGCGCAACAAAAACAAACCTTCTTGAGCTTGACTAAGTTAAAACACAATTCATGCTTATACAACATGATAAAGTATGGGGTCCCATAATCCATACCGTATCTACTACCATATCTCATCGTCGTCTTCTTCTTCTTTCTGTTCTCTCTCTCTCTCTCTCTCTCTCTCTCTCTTCTCTTAAATAGTAAATGCATACCATAGGTTGAAAAGCGATCATTGGCACGCAATACCATAGGTTGAAACCCAATAAGGCCTTCATATTTTGGAAGATTATTCTTGTCATAAAGAGACGTATCTTGAAAATACTATATTAAGTCATGGAGTGATTTGTGGCTCTAAGTTACTATTTTATTCATCAACAGGATCAAAAATATATTAGGCCATAGCGCAAATAAAATAACAAAAATACAAAAATACAAAATAAATCCAAAATCCCATCTCTCCCATTCCCCTCAATATTTTAACCAAGAAAACAAACGCCAACTTTTCTGATTATAAAATCCAAACAAAACCACTTTTTAAAATAGAAAATGCTGTTTTTATATATTAATAAATAAATAAAAGAAACATACGATAACGTATCAGCTTTATTCTCTGTCAACCATCAAAACCCTCTCTCTCTCTCTCTCTCTCTCTCTCTCTCTCTCTCTGTGGATAAGAACTTAAGAAGCTTTTCAAAGAGAAGATTCTTTCAGTTGGGAGATGGTTGCTTTGCATTTGCACCAACCTCCACCCTGCTTTGACCGTACGTACAATCCACGTGGACTCTCTGCTGACGTGTCAGAAAGGAAGCCCCGCCAATCACTCCGCAAGCAAAATAATTTCGATATTCCATTTTAAAGAAAGAAATATATAAATAAATAAAAATGAGGAAAGTTCCTTAATGAGCGCTGCTGGGTGTGGGTGGGCATGTGAGTAGGCATTGCCATGTGACCCTATAGTCGGTTGGTTCATTTGTGGGTCCCACTGCGGACCCCAACCAACATTCGGGACCCACGATAAACTTTTGGTTTTTGGAGAAAAGAGGTGGTTGTGGTTGAGGGGTTCAGGCTTCGACCACCCATTTAATCCCCCCCCGGAGGCTGGAGCTGGGTGCTATTTCATCATTGGATGTTTGGTTGCTGAGAATGCGAGAGAAAAGAGAGAAAATGATTTATAAGATTTGACACTTTGCATTCAATTGTGTGCTAGCTTCAGAATTCTTTGCACAAATTGGGGTCTCTTTGCATCCAATTGTATTTATAAATAATGTGGGACTCTCTCCCAAAATGAATAATGTGGGACTACACTACACAATTCCAGTTTCATGCAACACTAATTTTGTTGCGACCTCACGAAACTGTTAAATTTACAATAATATAGGATTGCAATATATATGAAAGGGTGGGGTCCATGACATTAAGAAAACTAATAACATCTCGTTGCATCACACATAATTTAATTTAGGTTAAAGTGCGTAGACGTGAGTTAGGCCAACTAATCAAAATAGTATGTCTGATCCTTTTTACCTGAGTTTGATCCCTTATTTCATAATTAGAGCAATTATTACTCTCTTTATCTCTTTGTATTGATCAATTTTATGCTAGTAAATCTGTAATTGACTATCAATAAATAAAAACATGTGTTATAATATGAGTGAATTAATAATGACTTACAAGTTTTTACCGGCATAGACACATATCTCATTCATGTTTTAAATCCATCGAATATTTATTGAATTAGATAGTGTCATCCTAACTTAAGACGTTGTACCTATAAATATACTCTCTTTTTTAAATCAATCTACCTATAAGTACTTAATAGCTGCTGAAATTGGATCCGAAAATAATAAGTGAGTGAGCAGAGCATCAATCATTCTCAATCCAAACTCCTTAAATTTGCTCAAATATACACTGGATTCAAAGGTGATTTGTAAGTACAAATGGTTCCACCATGCACATGGCACTCACATGCATAATGTTGTAGCTCGATTGTCACCTCCCAACCAATGTACGTACCATCATCTTCGCTTTGCAATTGGGATTGGATTGGATATATTCCAAAGTCAAATTCAATTAGGCCATGGAAAAACAAACACTTATCCAAATTATTTTTCAAAATTAACGTCACCATTTTCAAGACAATAATGCTTGCAGCTAGAAAATCGCATTGTATATATATGAGTGGTTGTGCACCAAGATCATGCCATGTGCTGATGTGAACCATTATTCATACAAGCACAAACCTAATCTGATTCAATATAAATTATTGAAGGATAATTATTTTGTCAAGCAAATATATATTGTCTTATTCTTTTTCTTTAAAGAATCATTTGAGTGCATTTGTTGGACGACGACGCTGGCAACAGTGTGTTGTTCTCAGGTGTTGAAAAAGAGTTTCTTCAAATTTCCCTTTTCTAAAGTCAACTGGGTAAGTGAAAATAAAGGGGGATGTATATGTTATTGAACTAACTGCTCATGTACCCAACGAGGTTAGTTCAATTGGTAAGGTCTCTGCATTATCTGTAGCCCTACTAGTGTTAGAGTCCTGCTACCAGCAGCTTTCGTTGGTGCGCAATATGTAATTTCCTACATAAATCCATATACGTGGCAACTGGCAGTTGGGTGTCATATGTAAGTCTTTTCAGCTCGAAGTTGTGGGTCTGTCCTGGTGCTGGTGAGAGTAATCAATCTCTTCATAAACTTTCTTTTATAAAAAATATAAAATAAATAAATAAATAAAAACTTACTGGTCATGCACTAGCTAGGGGAATATTGTTCATCAAAGAAAATTATTTTGATGGAGAGTGATTGATAGTCTTGTATGATTAATCCTTTGATTTAGGTGCGGGCATCTCTTTAATGAAGTTTAATAGTACGAAGCCAAACCATGCTTGCAAGGGTTGTAATTCCATTCTCCAGTCCTGGAACTCACTATTTATGGTAAATTTCACTCAGAAAACAACTTCTAAGAGTCACTGAATTCGTATTTTGTACGTACATGCTGTGTTCAGTACTTTGGCAAAGCATGTAGGGATATCGATGTTTAGGTATATGAAATGTTTGGTGGGCTTTCAATATTGTCCCCATCCTTGTCTATGAAGTTAGCCACCCTACATGCTTCAATGCAGTACATATAATAACTATATGTGCCTAATCCAACAAAATGTCATTTTGTTGGAAGCGAAAGCGACCTAATGACATATAACCACCAAAATTACGAAATAGATCTACTACTTCGAGGTTGGTGAGATAATTAAGGGGCTAAAAGACGTCCATGGAAATTTCTGCTCCGACTGATATGTGATATGAAATTGCGATATCTTGACACCATAATTAAGGGGCTCAGTTTATGCATACAAGAGTGTTTTAGCTTCTATAGGTTTGTTTGTGTAGTTTTAGGATACCTTTGCTTTGATTCAAGACGCCCTTTTTGATGAAATGTTTATTTTAGGTCTGGCATGAATGAATCTACCTAATGAAAAATGTGGGTGTTCGCTGCTACAACAAATGTAGTTTTAAGCTTAAGGAACTTAATCTATACTACCAAGTGGCTAATAATGATATTAACTGATAATCTAATCCCCACACAGCCTACTAACCCACCAAGCCTCAACATGCACAAACTGTTCGGTCTGCTAGTTTTTGCGTAAGAGTGTTTCGTGTTCAATGTCACTGGATAAGTTGGAGGGTGATAGTTCAAGCCTTTAAAACATGATTTTGGGGAAATCTCGGGGATCTTCTAACCCAAGATTATCGAGTTTATTTGGAGTGAAGTTAGGGCTCGTTTTGAGTGATTCTAGGAGGGCCATAATCACTTATGGAGAGAAGCACCTCCCACGTACTTCTCCATATTAAAACCACTTAAGTGATTACATGGAGAATTGATTCTCTATAGAAGTGATTATAGGCCTATCCAGAACCACTCACAAACGAACCCTTAGTGTTATTTTAATCGATGAAGGTGATATTGAATACAAACATTGCCGTTGCACGTGAAAGCCAAAGTTATACAAAATCGACAGAAGTTGAAGAATTTAACAAAATTGATAAGAGAAATAAACCAACATGGGTAAAAAATAAAATAAAAATCGAAACCACATTTATCAAGATTGAAAATTGTGATAAACCATAAGCGCCATGGCATAAGAATTTGTAAAGAGAATCTAAGAAAAGGGAAAGAGAAAAAAAAAAAACAAATAGGTTGATTGGTAAATGGCCGAAATACTCGGCGGCTCAAAATGGTCCATCCATTAGAGAACATTCCATTGCATAAATCAAGGCTCGGTCTCAAGTGAAGACTGTGCAAGTCCTGGCTGCAACTCACTTGCTTTGGGTAAAGGGGAAAAAAGCACAAAAGCTAATCCACTTCTGGTAGCAAAGCAAACATTGCCCTACGAAATCTGTCTTTTACTTTTCATAATGTAAAAAGATGCAATTGAGTAAAAATTAGAAGTCTCAAAAGCAACTCTCTCTCTCTCTCTCTCTCTCTCTCTCTCTCTCTCTCTCTCTCTCTCTCTCTCTCTCTCTCTCTTGCGTGTATGTCAAGTGTGAAGATTGTTCATCCTTGATGGTTTTGTGGGGCCTCCATCAATAATCTTACTCATCAACGTACCAAATTGACTAATCAAAAACAGTGATTATTATTAAAGCAAAAGAGAGAATTAATTAACTCGGAAGTTGTTAATCTCAAGGGACAGAGATTCATTATGGTTAACTACATATCAAGAGACTTGCTTTCCCACATAATTTCCAACCAATGTTGTGGACCATATCTGATTAGATGCAATACTTAATTTTTGCAAATATGTTTAGAGTGAAGAGATCATAAACGGTTTTACAAACTAAAATAAACAGAGGTTTTACACAAATATTTATTGGGCACCTAGGGATTTCGAACCTCTGCCCACATGGGTAAAGGCAGAAGAAATCAACCAACTAAGCTATATATACCCCGACTGGCAATATTAATTGGATTATTCTTAATTTACTAAAGACTCCTCTAATCTTAATTTTTGCAAATATTAAGACAGCTTGTGACATTAGTTAATTAGTAAAACACTTTTGTCTAAAAAGCATGTAGAAATAGCATTGTTTTACTTTTACTTTTTTACAAGTTAATGATTCAGTTAAGCTTGTTAACTCAAAAAGTCAAAGCTCTCTCAGAACCCAAACCCATGCAGCAAGATTGGTCCATACAATCAATGGCGCTGGTTCGAGTAGATGATGATGATGGTGTTCCTGTGCTTGTGTACCTTTTTGTACTGCATGATGAGAATAAGGGCAAGACCACAAGCAAATGGAAAGGCGTGACAAGTTTGCCATCATAAGAACCACTTGGTTGTTGCATGGCAACATAATCTTGCCCCCGAAAAGGTGTTAGTGAAAACCCTCCAAAATTCAAACTCCATTTGCCTAATTACCATTTAACCTTTATTTGGCCCATTTTCTTGGGTCTAGCAACATTCAAGTCTCTGTTCCCACTTCCAAGTCCAACTTAACTTTCTGTTTCTGTTTTATTTTTCTAATTTTTTGCATCGATATATATATATATATATATATTTTAAAAAGTGTTTCATTGCGGTGAATAAGTAAAACTTTAAAGTAATTAATTAGGGTTAGTTTGGGTCAAAGGGAAAGATAATTAGGGCATTTCTTGTGAACCCAGCAAATACCCTAATTAGATATTACTTGCCCTTTTCTTTTTTAACTTGTTGATGTCTCCTTGTGGTGAATAAGTAGAACTATAGGCTAATTTGGATCAACCAGAACCATTAAAGACATCCACATTGAACTTGGATAAGTAGGGTTTCGAACGTAAGATTATATACGGAATTTCTTGTGAACCAAGAAAATACAAATTCCCTAATTAGATCATCACATTCCTACCACTATGTCCATATATATATAGACAGTACTTAAACGTATTTGCTGCTTCTGCTTGTAATAATTTAGCATAAACTATAAAAGAATCGTAGCTCATAATTTATTTCATGGGAGGTTCCTATTGAAGATAAAAATATGTACTGAAATTCTATTGCATCATCCTTGTGTTTGAAACTATCTATATATGCATTTTTTTACATGATAATCACCAATACATGCATCATCCTTGTGTCGCACGTTTTATTTTTGTTTAGCATTAGTTACGTTGTTCAAATCCTAAACAATAAACAAATTGCTTTAAAGAAACGAAAGCGATTAGTTCATAATTTTAGGTTACGTTGTGAAATGAATGATAAAAATATGTGTTGAGCTGAGATAGATAACTAATTTTGATAACCAAAAGGAGACATATATTTTTGGCTAGAAGAAAGGGCTGAAGGCTTTGGCCACAATTTATCGTGCATTAAATTCCTACGCATTTTAGCATATATAGCTGAAATTGAGGCTTCAATTCTGTTCCTACCAAACCAAATACGACCCCCAACTGAGAGTTTTAACATGTTAAAGCTTTAATCATTCTTGAAATCTAGTGCCTTGCACATATAGAAAAGCTCAAGTAATTTATCATTCAATTTAAGCTTTCAAATTAACATGTTGTGTTGATGTCCAAATCTGGATACAACTTGTGGGGGGTTGAGAAGTTCTGTTATCTTCGGTACGTAGGGTGGGTGGAGATCTTCGGCAAAGGACGTAAGATTTACAAAGGAAAGAAAAGAGCGATCATCAACCTTTGCACCGGTATATTTATATATGTGCCGAGTATATATTGGCACACATGATCATCTATGGCAAAATGTGTCACAAAACTTGAGAGTTCACATGTAGCTAACATATGCACACACACTCACATGTTGCTAAATTATGGATATCCAGGATATGCATGGTTGAAAGTCTTTGTTGCCAAATTTGAATATTCAGTTTGTCTTTGCAATTTCCACATTGCAATCTGACTCAAATTCAACACTGAATTATAGAAATTTTATCTCACATGGGGATTTGCTGGAAATTGACATATCGAGTGAGTTGGTAACCACCATTAGCCATAAGGAGACTTCACAGTTCAAGCCACAACCAAAAAAGAGAAAATTAAATTAAATTAAAATTAAAATAAAGACAGAAAAGCATGGAAAGCCCTTTAAAACTGCCACCAAACAATGCCTTAAATTTCACAGCAAAATTAAATAAAACCCAAAGAGAAATATTGCGTACACAGGCTGTAAGCAAGCATTGCCCTTCTACCCACTTGAAACAATGGGGGTAGTCAAACAATGCCTTATGGCCGTGATTAGCGCCTCGAATTGCATTTCGACCCAAACACGCCATTATAAAAATAAAACTTAAAAAATTAAAAAAAAGGAATTTGCGTTTTAGTTAACTTCTTAATCGTGGCGCAAAACCAGCAGAATACCGTGACACCTGTTCCCGTGACCGTCCGTACTCTCTCTCTCTCTCTCTCTCTCTCTCTCTCTCATCCGTAACGGCCTGGGCTGACGTGGCAAGAAAAGGAGTCGGTCGGATAGGCCTGCGGTAAAATGTTAGTTGGGGGTCTCGCAGTAAAGCAGTAAAAGTAAAAAGGCGAACGTATAGAGGGGCTGTGTTTGTTTGGGTGAGAGCAGTTAATGTTGGTGGTGGGGGTTGTTTGGTTGTTGGGTTAGAGTGAACCTAATCCCGTGGAGTCAAAAAAAAATCAACACTGTTATTGGTGTTAGTTAGATAACTGTAAACGACTAAACGGCGTTAAAGAAAGGAGTGGGTGCACAATGTGGGTGTCTATATAAATGGGAGTGATTGTGTGAGCTTCCTCATTCTCTGACTCACACTTGTTTTTCTCTCTGCTCTCTCTCTCTCCCCCTCTGCATTTCACATTCATTTCTTTGTGTGTTTGTGTGTGGGCGTGTCTTTAATTTCTCTGCTCCACTTCACATTCCCTCCTCACAGCAACACAGAGAGAGAAACAGAGAGAGATTGCAATGGCGGTGTTTGAGAGTAAGAGATGGGTTACTGGTGCTTTCTTGACGGTGCTTCTCGTGCTTTGCTTCGTTGCTGCAATTGCTGAGATCTCTGGAAACAGGTTTACTTTTGCTTCTCTTTCTCTCTCTGTCTCTCTCTCTTTCCACTTCTCTGTTTCTATGGCCTTGTTTGGTTGAGTGGAATTTGAGTGAGTGAGGCAAAAGAGTGCTTTGCTGCTTTAAGAGAAATGGGGTTTCTTAGTGGAAAAATGGAAAAATGGAGCTACATTCGTTGTACTTTTGTAGAAATTACAGGTTTCTAGAGAGAGAGGGAGAGGGAGTTCTTGAACTTGTCCGTACAAATGGGGGTGTTTGGTTTTTTTCTGTGCTTGAATTTCATGTCATTACCTTTTATTTATGTTTCTTTTTTTAATTTTGGAATTTTTTCTCTGCAGAAATGGAGGAACAGAGGAGTTGCAGAGCTCAAGCAACTCATCAATGGCGGCCAGGTCCGTAACCCAACCAAAAACCCCTCCCAACGTTAATTCTTTCTTTTATTTTTTATTATTTGTTCTTGTCCACGTGGATGGATCTAAACCGTTTCGCTTGTCCCCGCCTCTCGTTTAAGCCGTTGGATGATTCTGTTCTGTTCTTGTCCCAACGGCAAATAACAATCTCAACCGTCAAGATCTGGATCTAAAGATCTGGGCCGTTTATTCCGTTATGTTTGTTCCCCTCGGATTCCCTCTCTCTGTGGCTTCTCCTTTTTCAACATTTCCATAATGACCCTCAGCCAATACAGTTAATTCTACATCTGCCTTCTCGCCGACTCGTTTTTTCTTTCTTCCCTCTGCACAAAAAACGCCCCCTAACGGTTTTTAGTCGACAGTGTCTGCCCCTAAGCTATGGCCTCGAGCACTGCACTCGTACACACTGTGAATCGTGCTTTCCATAGCCGTGTGTCTTTTATTTTTGGTTTCCTACTTGCTTCCTGCGACTGAAACGTGTCACTCTCCGATTCGCCAATTTTTTTATTCGTCAGTTTGACCCAACCCAACGGTTTTTTTGGTGACAGTGAATGTTTTGGAGGTTTATGGTTTATTGGGTTTCGGTAAATTTTCCGGGTTTGGTTTTTGCTCAATTTTTTTTTGTTGCTTAATTGGTTTTTTCAGGGTGGCTGAGGATGATGAGAGCTACAATAAGCATGCAGTTGATGACCCAGAGGAGGTTGTTGCCATGGTTGACATGTGGGTCTCTCTGATTCTCTCTCTCTCTCTCTCTCTCTCTCTCTTAACTTTTATGTGTCACCACTGTGTCTATATTTTCTGGTATGAGCATGTGACTGAAATGCACATGGGGTATAATAAAATAAACCAAATTTTATCTCAAAAGAAGAAAGAGAACTGAGCAGATGAACAGTTGACTGCATTCACTGATGAGAGGTTTTGGTGGGTGGGGTAGCTAGCTCTTCTGTATTTGGACCTAACCCAACTGACCCAATTGGCAATTTCAATTAACTCAGTTTCTAATTTTGCAAATGCCTGAAGTTGTTTGCATTCTCATGAATTGGCCCTGCCTTCTATTTATGCCATTTTCACTTTGCCTTTTCTGTCATATGCACTGTAAATGCTTGAAGTTGTTTGCGTTATGCATTTTCTACTTTTCCTTTTCTGTCGGTCGTATTTTCCCTGTTCCATGTTAGGCTTGGCATATACTTTCCCTTTTCCACATGCCTCTTTCCTTGTCTAAACATACACACTGTCCTACATTTGAAGGGTACCAAGCTTTTAGCTTTAGGTCTGTGTAATGAATTTGATAGCTTTAGGACACACCACCTATTATAATTGCTGAGTGTTGTCGAAATTTGATTTGTATATGCATGTCTATGTCACGGATTAGGCCAGCCAATAAAGATGCTATGGGATTTTTACACCCCTCTTTTCCTTGCTTTTAATGATCCTTGGTGTTACTATTATTAATATTTTTTGTAAATCTTTGGCTGTAGTGATTTTGATAGATTCAGATCTTATAGACTCAGGTCGCACTTTGGAACTTTAAACCAAATGTGATAGGTTTCACCCGTGTGCTGCCAAAACAATGATTAGAAGGATATCATGTACTCTGTTTCTCTTTCTGGGCCAAAATCAAGAGAGCAAATTTCTATCCGTTACACTGAGCAATTTTCCTCACAAATGGACAAAATACTTGCTTTTTCCCCTCTTCATGTGCTACCCTGTCATGTAGTGACTCAGGTTTTTGCCAAATACATTACATGACAAATGAAACTAGGGAGAAATTGCCACCACCAACATCCCAGTAGAAATTACTTTTAACTTTTTAACTTTTTAGGGTATGTTTAGGCAATAGTTCTTTGTAACTGTGGAAGAGCTTTTGTTTGGATTATGATGAAAGAGCTTTTGTTTTTTACAATAATGTTGACAGTAGAAAGAAACACTGTTGATATTGCAGGAGTATCCGAAACAGCACTGAGAGAAGGAAGCTGGGCTTCTTCTCATGTGGAACTGGCAATCCAATTGATGACTGCTGGCGTTGTGATCCAAACTGGCAGAAAAACCGCAAGCGTCTTGCAGACTGCGGCATTGGTTTTGGCAGAAATGCCATTGGTGGTCGTGATGGTCGCTTCTATGTTGTCACTGACCCTGGTGATGATGATCCTGTTAACCCCAGACCCGGTACCCTTCGCCACGCTGTCATCCAGAACGAGCCTCTCTGGATTGTGTTCAAGCGAGACATGGTGATACAATTGAAGCAGGAGCTCATCATGAACAGCTTCAAGACCATTGATGGCCGCGGAGTCAATGTTCACATTGCTAATCGAGCATGCATCACAATCCAATTTGTTACAAATATCATAATTCATGGTCTACATATCCATGACTGCAAGCCCACAGGAAATGCTTTGGTGAGGAGCTCTCCATCTCATTTTGGGTGGCGGACAATGGCTGATGGTGATGCTGTCTCCATCTTCGGGTCCAGCCATATATGGGTTGACCACAATTCTCTCTCCAACTGTGCTGATGGTCTTGTTGATGCTGTCATGGGCTCAACTGCAATTACCATTTCCAACAACCACTTTACCCACCACAATGAGGTCTGTAAATTCTTCTGAATCTCTAATTTACTATTTACTTCCATGTGTTTACTTTTCTGTTTTAATCTTGACATTGATATCTATGTTATTGAAAACCAGGTGATGCTGCTGGGCCACAGTGACTCTTATACCAGAGACAAGGCAATGCAAGTGACAATTGCTTACAACCACTTTGGGGAGGGACTTATCCAAAGAATGCCAAGGTAAGTCTTCAGTTCAATAATGAAATCGGATTTTCTTATTGACAGCAGAAATGCAATACCAATTTGTTGCACCGCGATTCATTTTTGGTTCTCATAAGATTAAGACATGGACTATGGACAATGCAGGTGTAGGCACGGGTATTTCCATGTGGTGAACAACGACTACACTCACTGGGAAATGTATGCCATTGGTGGAAGTGCAGAGCCCACCATCAACAGCCAGGGCAACAGATATGCTGCTCCAACCAACCCCTTTGCAAAGGAGGTAATTTAGTCCTAATCATATTTCCTTGTCAACTAATGGTTGTTTGCTATGAATCATGATAAGGTTCACATACTAACTGATTGTTGATGACAAATCTGCATTTTAAAGGTTACCAAGAGGGTCGAGACACCGACAACCCAATGGAAGAGCTGGAACTGGAGATCAGAAGGAGACCTGCTTCTAAATGGTGCCTACTTCACTCCATCCGGAGCTGGAGCTTCAGCAAGCTATGCCAGGGCCTCAAGCTTGGGAGCCAAGTCTTCTGCCATGGTTGGAGCCATAACTTCAGGTTCTGGTGCACTCCCTTGCCGCAGAGGCCATCCTTGCTAGTATCTCATTTACCATTTTTACCAATTATATAGCTTCTACCCAATTTCCACATATTCCATCAATTGAATTCTACCCTTCATCTTTTCCTATTTTAAAAAAAATTGGCAAGTGTACATTGATTTACACATGTCATTATATCGTCCAATCCATTTGCCTCCCTCCACATTGTCTTTCTGTTATTGGTCAACCTCGGTCTGCTTCAACTGAAAAATACAATGCCATTTTTAGGAGCAGGTGCAGAAGCGTTGTTCATTTTTTTTTCTTTTGCCCCTTTCTCTTTTTGTTTTCATTTTGGTCTCATTCTGTTTCATCCCATCATGTTCCAAGTTCTGACCACCGTTTGTGTGTCTATCTTCTTCTTCCTCCCAGTGTCAGTGTTTTTGTCTGCATACATTTGGGTTTTATAGGATATAAATGATTTTGTGGGTTTTTTCTTCTTCTTTTTTCTTTTGTCTAGAGTCTTACAAGCAAGCAAGCAATAGTATATGATATGAATGTCAAATTCGAGTTATGAAAGGACGACTTTGTTTTAGTCAATAGAGCATAGCAGCAATTGCAGTGATGATTTGTTCCTTTTTCACCTTTTAAGCTTTTTTGTTTTGTTTTTTCCTTTGGCAAATGGCAATGGAAGCAATCTTTTACTTTTGGTTGTGTAATTGTGGTTTCTCTTTTTCTTTCATTATGCTCATTATCAGTGTTTGTTTCTCTGCCGGCACTCGTTATTGTTCCATGTGCTCTCCCAAACACACCACATGACAACAAGAGTCATTTACCAACCAAACCACCATAATCAAATCACCTTTTTCTTACCACTATCATCTTTACCAAATGATGAATTACTAGACGCAATTGTTTAATGGAAGAAAACAATAATCATGTTAATCATGATTTGGAATGAAATAAGGGCATGTTTAGAATTGGACCCACCATCATCCATGACGATCTACTCCACATAACATCTCCAAATGAGAAATGAAAATGGTTTTCTAAAAACTAAGAGAGTTATTACCAAAAGAGGGCAATTCGGAATCCCTTCTTTTCAGGTTGTGAATAAGAACCGGTGGCTAAATAGAATCATATCCTAATGCTTGGTTATGATGATTCAGGAAATGCAAGTCATATAACTTGCAAAGTTATAGGCTAGGGTTATTTGGTAGGAGAAATTGTTATATCCCAAGTATACAGTCCTTAAAAATACACAAGTACAAACAAACTAATGCTGAGAAAGCAACGTCAAGTGCAGCCAAATATCCCTAACGGATATATTCTGAACACTATGCAAGAATGTGCATCAGTTTCAGTGTCCCAAATTAATTTCCATGCGGTGTCCCAAATGCCCCACGCCCCACTATGAGTTTGTGGGGCAAGAAAAGAAATAAATGTTTGATTATGGCCTCCCCCCCTAACATGCAGTGGCTCAGAGTATGACCAACAGACATGGATAGCGGATAAAGTTGGAAACAAACCAAAGGGCAGTGATGAGCCCTATGTCATGTGTTAAGAATAAGATGATGAAATGAAGACACCAATTAGCCTTTTTGTCTGTCTTTTGTTGGTTAGAGGAGGCTCTAGTTCGAAAAATGGTGTTGGTTAGAGGAGGCTCTAGTTCGAAAAATGGCTATCATGGATGATGTATATTTGTGATGTATTGGTTCGATATCTAGTTGTGAGTGTATTGATGTGTATTTGTGATGTGTTGATTCGATATCTAATTGCGAGTGTATTAATCTTTTAATCGATTCCAATCGTTTGTAAAAAAAAAATGATGGAATGAAGAAATTGGGGGATAGATTATAAATAGCCTTGCAATTTGCATGTGAGGCAGGGCCCATATGGCATGTGAGGGTTTTGATTCGCCCTAATTAATAGACATGGGATGGGACCATCTCTCATTCTCATTTTCTCTGCTGCCCAACTTGTGTGCATGTACATACATTATTATTATCATACACATAGCAACCTTAGCCGTATTGATTTGGGTTTGAAAATTTGAAATGAAAGTGCTCTCCTTTTTGATCTGTAACACAACATGGTTCAGTGGTTTGGCATCTTCAAACAGTGAGGAGTGAGAATTTTAAAAGATGCTATGTGGTGTAATATAATATTCTGATTATAATGGCGGGAAGAATAGGAGAAATAGGGAGGGAATTGGTTCTAACGGCAACAACTGTCCTTTCTTAAAGGTAAAACAAACAACCTTAATTATAGATATGCCCTCTGAATTCTGACTCGAGTTTCACTTTCCTCTTCTCAAAAACTTAACCCAAAATAAAAGCAAAAACTTCTGTAGCCTAGCAAGAATTCTGGCGTCTTGTACCGACAATCTCATTACAGAAAAAACAATTGAAAAAACAGTGAGATCGTGTTAAGGCTTCACATTGATCACGACACGTTTTCCCAAGACAGAAAAAAAAGGACAAGTAAAGGCTTTTTGTTTTTTTCAATTTTCTTGACCTTCAAAAGAAAGTCCATCTGAGAAGGGTATAGCCAAAATAGTTGAAGTGACTAGGAGGAAGATGGGTGAGATGAACAAAGTGTTCATATACGCAAATCACAAGCGTAAGCATTTTATATTGCCAATCATAAATATGGACCAGTTGATCATTTTGATTTTTGTCTAAATGTGTGGTCCGAATGCGTAATCTTTTGACCCAAAAAAAAATGTGTAATCTGACAACACAAGTATTTGTAATACCCACGCATAGCATCTTCGATTGCCACGAGGTTTTTCAACCGTTGAGAACAAGTCACTACATTTGACGTATTTTACTTGCGTATACCACGGTTGTTAGTGAGCATAATTTAAGACGAATGAGGCAGCCGTATTTGGTAGGAGTTGGGTAAGATTGGCTTTGAGCATTGCTTGGCAGAAAAAATAGGATATCCAAATGGTTAATTGTGAACCCAATCTTACTTGTGGTCCAAATTAACTCGTTAAGTACTTTGTAAGTTGCAGTTTACTGGTTCTCCAAACACCAAACCCTACTCTAGATTTGGAAAATATACTGAATGCTGCCTAGCAGACACCAAATGTCAACAACAGGTTCCAAATCTTTCTTAAAGATCTTGTTTTAGGTTTTGAAAAGTAAAACTTGGGAAACGTGCCTTCTGTTTTGAACAGTAAGTCTCTCACTACTTTAACCGGTCTTGATTTTCCTATTAAGATCATCAACCAACAACAGTATGTAGACTTGGTGCTGGGGTTGCTGCAGCTGAACTTCAGAGAAAGGAAATAAAGAATGGAAACCAACGTTGTCTGTGTAAAATGGTTAATGTACAATGTAAGAGAACACCATGAACAGTAATTCGGATGATCAATCGGCAATGCTTTTGATCGATAATAAAGCTCAGCAAAGTCATTTCAAGTGTTTTGGGGCAGAATAAAGCTAGAGCAAGTTATTTCAAGTGTTTATTGTGCAGAAAGTATAAAATAGGTAATTCTCATTGCTTAAAGATTGCATCACTATATGGGGCAGAACAGAACTAGTAAAAATCCAATGGTTCGAAATAGAGTTATTCTTTTTCTATATCTAGTTCATAAATACTTTTGTCTGAAATGTGTGTAATCACTGTTATAAAAGTTTACAGCATATGTGAGAAGGCTGTTCCTCCACACTATCCTCTCCTACAGGGAACTGGAAACGCTGCTACTAATAGAAAAAAACTTGCAATACTTTGGAAGCGTCTTATGTTGCAACAAGCTAAGGAAAATTCACTCTTACAGAGAGTTAGTCTGGAAAGTGTACTCAGCTTCAGCAAAGTGAGACTTCACCAGTGCAAGAGCTCTGGAGCGATGAGAAATCTTGTTCTTTTCTTCCTTCGGCATCTCGGCATAACTACAGCAAGGCAAATAACGAAATTCAGCTGCAAGTATTACTATGAACCACAGAGGAAGACAGTAAAAGTTGAGAAGTAACAAAGATGAGCTTACGTTTGGTCGTAACCATCAGGTTGGAACATTGCATCCCATCCGAAATCAGTCGGTCCCCTTGCTGGAACTATTTTCCCCTAGAATTCATCCACAAATTGCATGTTAGTGCCACATTAGCAAGTGTTAGCCATCCTGTATAACCATTTCCAACAACTAATATTCTTTTTCATTTGAAAAGGACACAAATTTCAAATTCCAATATTTGCCTGATGAGTCAACAGTTTGCATGTTTTATTTGGATGTCATTCTAACTGAATAGAAAAATGTTGCCATATAACCTAAGAACATTAACATTTTTCTTGGGCGGAAGTTGCAATCAAGCGGCATATGATGGCCTCAAAACCATGTTCGGAATGTTAAACATAGGTAGCATACAAACCTTCTACAGGGGAATATAGCAAAAGAATAAAAGAAAAGAAAAAAGCAGACACAATTCGGATTAGAAACTAACTCTCTACATACCGGAGTTTTACCCAGGAATGTAATAGGCTCAACACTAGGTCCAGTGGCAAAAGAGAAGGAACACAATGCATAAGCTGACTTATCCTCATATGCCATCAACAAATTGTAGAGACCTAAAGAAAATGAAAGACACATTTGAGAAAAATAGAACCACAAACATTTCATAAAAAGTAATAAAGAAGCATTGGGAACAAAAATAAACAGAAAAGTGCACGATAAGTACCTTCATGTCCAAGCTTCTGCAGGAACCACTTGCTGCATTGTTGTAAAGAATATTAGGATCACATATTTGTTACTTGTTAATAATGCCTTTATGTTTTTCAAACCAAAGTTGTAATAGCCATCAGGCTGAAAAGGAGCAGCAACAAGCAAAGTTACAATAAACTGCCAAATTTAATGAAACAACAGAGAGAAGCAGCAATAACAAATAGCCATCAGGCTGCAAAGGCCAGAGAAAAGTAGGTATGCATTCCTAAATATGATAAAGGATGGAAAGGCATAAAAATTGGAACATAATCATAATGTGCTCACCAAGGATTTGTTCCCTCAGACTCCAATTATTTTCGCAACTATAATAGGAGCAGCAGCAACAACAATACTACTCTTTTGAAGCCAAATGTAAAGATAAAAATACTATTTTATTTTCTCTCAACATTCCATCCATAAGACATTTTTCACCTCTCTCCCCCTTGGAATTTTCAGCTTGCACTAATACTTCAGCAATCCAATATATCTTCATGATCAAGAGTTACTGATATTTAGCTACAATTCTTTGAAATGGCTAAGTGTTTTAGACAAACAACACCTTTTCTCCAAGTATATAGGTAAAGTTCTAAATGATGATATAACAATTAATAATAAACTTTGAGGGAAAGCATGGAGAGTCTAAGCCATGCTTTACAATTTCTACAAAAACATGTAAACAAATTGTGCCCTGAAACAAAGAGAGAGAGAGAGAGAGAGAGAGAGAGAGAGAGAGTATTATTCTAAAGTTGTCAATGTATGCTATTGCAGAAGTGTTCAACACATGTTGATCAATCTATTAGAGGGTAAATGGAACTAGGCAACAGAAGAAGAAAAGAAAGGGATGTGTGTTGGGGAAGTTAGCAAGAAGTTGAAGCCTGAAGAAAAAAGAAGATAAGAACCTACCTTTAATAGATCAAGCACTTAAGTAGAATACTTTGTAGCCTTTTAATATTAAAAAAACATAAATCCAGACTAACAGAGTGGTAAGAAAGAAATTGTCCTTAAATGCCACCAAATGGTTATTTTACATTAGTAGAAAAGATAAGCATAAAATGTTTTGTAGTATAAGCACTGTCATCAAATTCAAGATGCATGAAATGAACAACATCTTGCACCAGAAAACAACATGAAGCATCAAATACCACAAGAAGTGAGAAAATAAGACTGGGGAGAGAGTGTGATCGGTGCATAATTACATATCTTTTTATACCCTTCTAACTTATGATTTGGTTATGTTTTTGAGTTAAACTTGTGCTTTTAATAAAGTTTGTGTATGTTTCAGTGTAATAAGGTTGAGACTCATTACATACATTTTGAAGACAATTTAGCTTAAAACAGTGTCTGCAGATCATTCAATTTCACGGATTAACCTGTACTTGCTCAAGAAGAACCAGATAATGAGCCATACATCATTGGAAAGATACGGAAGTCTAGTTTCCGTAGCATTTTACGGTTCATGATTCGGAGTCTTCTAGAGGAAGTTATACATGATTTAGTAGATCAAGGTCAAAATTCGGCAGCATCTGCGTTACTGGGCCATAAATGACATTTGAAGGTCTTTCCGATTTTTCCTTGAGTTGGGCTGCATATGCTTGGAAAGATAAGACAAAGGGCTTGAAGATCCATATTTTTCCAGAATTTTATGAATGTATTAACAAGCCCAAAACGAACCCAAAAGAAGAGTGCAATGCATTGTCATGCATGACATATGCATGATGAAATGCACTATCTAGTGGGAATTGTTGGTGAAGTGCACTATCTTGTGGGAAGGTTAGGTGAAGCATATTCAAGTCTTATAATTGAAGTGGGAGCTGCAACACTAAGTTTAAAGAAAGAAAAATTGTTTTCAAATGTAATGGTGTGTTAGGTGAAGTTGATGAAGTGAGTGGAAAACAATATTTAATTTAGATTTTCAACTTCCTTAGGCCTATAAATAGTGAGGTTTCCCAAGCTTGTAAACACACCCCAAGGAGAGGAGCTCTCAAACATTTCTCTAGAACTCCCCTCCCTTCTCTCCCTCAAATTCTCTTAGTTTTCCTTTCTAGTTCTCAATTGTTGTAATAAATTCCTTTTGCTAAGTTTTTCTAAGTTCTTCTTAATTTTCCATTGTAATGTAAATTCTTTTCTTTAGCAATTCAAGTTTGAGTAGTTTCCAAGTTTCAATTATGGTTTTTGTTCTTATTCATTATGCTTATAAGTTAATATGCTAGTTTGAATGATTGATCACCATTAAGGCTTGCATGTTAGCTATCTTGGTTTGAATTAAGAGTAGACACCATGCTTTAATTCGAATTGAACTATGAATAGGAAGAGTATGTATGGACATTCGACAATAGGGATTAGATACATGCTTGGTTGTTTAAAATGTTCTTCTATGCTTAATGGGTTCCTATTGCTTAATTTAGATTAGACAACAAATGATCAAGTTAGGGAATTAGGAACACAAGGTTAGGACCAGACACCATGGCTTAATCATACTTTAGCTAGAATCAATCCGTTAATCTAAATTGAACTTGGGAACTTATTCGCTTGAGTTAATTTCTTTTCTTTCTTCCTTGTTTGATTTATTTTCTTTCTTTTTTTCATTTCTGTTTTGTACAGGGAATTGAATTAAATCAATCTATCATCAATCCTTGTGGGATCGACCTCGCACTTACATACGCTAGACTACCAACGGCTCGTGCACTTGCGAGTATCACAAGTTGAGGATGCAGCTGAATCTATTTTGGTGCAGCTGAATCGACGCAACAGAGTGAAGGAAAAGTTTATATATATATATATATATAAAGGAACAGAATTCTCCAAGTTCCAAACACCATATCATGAAAGAGAGAGGCCTACACATTTAATAATAAACAAAATGAATAGGGAAAACAAGGGGAAAAAAATTAATCAACACAACCAAATGACCAAAGCAAATAACAATACACACAACCAAATGAACAATCTATAACAATATGAAATATAGAGTATATGTCAAGGGAAATCCCCTATTTAGATTCCAGAGATTCAATCTTTAAACCCTCTTTATCGATTCCATCCCCGCCTTTGGGTATGAGTCATGACAAACTAACCAACCAACCATAAAACCTCTTACCCTCTGCTAATAGACCGAACCAAAAATATGACGTATCAAATTTCTCCGTTAATAAAAGTTATACTTGAAAGAGGTGGGTTTGTGCCCAAATTTTTACCGCTATCAATATCACGCAAGATCATTAGGGGATAGGTTATGAATGTCTCTAATAGTGTCATCCATTGAATGTCATTCATTCTTTGAAATTAGAAAATAAGTTAAACAGTAACCAATCACTAGTATTCAGTCATAAAACCTACTAATAACATGAACCGGTTAGTAATTAAATTAATTTAAATCTGTCCTTTACTAAAAAGTAAAGTAAAATAGAGAGCAGGTAAATAGAACAACACCTGGAGAGAGCAAGCAAGATGAAAAACTTACATGTAAGGTCCTGCATTGAATTTAAAAGCACCCATCAGAAATAAATAATCCCAATATACAGAAAGAAAAAGAGAAGGGGCGGAAAAATCAAGCAAAATACAGGGAGAGAAAGAGAAATTAAGAAGGGAGCACTAACCAGGTAGACCTTTGAGGGCATTGAAGCAGAGGCAAGTGTCTTCCACAAGAACAGGACCATTTACCTACCAATCCATACAATAGCATCATTCACATTATAAAAAATATATATGTATATGCATATATGGGTAAATAGAAGAAGAACCTGAAGAGCAGCCAACTTAGCCTTTTCTTTGGAGATTTCCTCCGGTTCGCCTTGCAATTCTGGCACTGCCAAAACCCAAAAAAACAAAAACCCAAGTTATTAAATTACAAAATTAGAGAAAAAGGGGGAGGAGAGGAGAGGGTTTGCAATTTGTGCGTACGGTCAAGCCTGAGGGATTGAAAGGGGATGGAGGAGCCCAAGATGGCACGAACTTCTTCGAGTTTCTTAGCGTTGCCAGTCACAAAAGTCACCGGCTTTGGCAGCACCAGCCCACTTCCTCTTGCTCCCAGCAGCGCCATTTTCCCGCCTTGTTTCTTCATCGTCAGCTGATCACTTCGGTCTCAGAGGCCCTTTGGCTATTTTGGGTTTCGACTCAAGTCAAGGGTGCAAGGGAGGGAGGCCAATTCTCGTTTGTGTGCAATATAAAAAGGATGTCTCGTGGAATCAACCGAGGGAGACGACCTATGCAATGTGCATGCGACAAGACTCCTAAAACCATTAACATCATAGTTTTGACAAATAACATTTTAACATGTGAATTGTGAGCATACAATTTTCCTTCTTTTAATTGAATAAAAAATGTGACCAAAACATGAATTTGGGCGTCAACTGCATGTTGGGCATGTCCACTTTGGAAGGCCCAAATTAGATAAGTAAAAACTGGGCCCAACCCAACATGCTTATCCTCAATTCAAATGCATGCAACGGAAATCGGAAATTAAGTTACACATAACAAGTCATTCTATAGTGTTGGCCTTATCTAGATCTTTAGATGAAGTTCTATCTTTTAATCGTTTGATCAAACTAAACAATTTGATCCAACGATTAAGAGATAGGGCCTCATCAAAAACTCTTAAATGAGACCCTCATTATAAAATTATTGCACACATAATTGTTTCGCTCACTACTCAGGTCATGGCATGGGTCAACTTATAGTTAGAAAAAGCTCACTTGAAACAATATAAATAGCTAAGACCTTCTTCAACCAAGTAAGGCAAGGTGATATGACTCCAAGAAGCTTGGTTCTTGAAATTTTCTAAGCCTAACTTAAGCATCGGAGGCGCATTTTATTTTTTTAATTTTAAGAGAAACATTAGATGCTCTTTCGCTTACATCACATTATTGTTCAGAGCACTCGGTTGTCTCTATGTGACTTCAAGTTATTGGAGACATTTCATATAATTTGTGGAATATATATATATATATATCCCACAGATTGGTGCTCTCGTTGACAGCCTATTATATACTTACAACATTTTATCTTCTTTCCTTTTCAGAGTTCTTAAAAATTCTTAACTAAAAACACATAAATAATTTCTTCCAAAATGACACATACTCAAGCCGAAACCACTATGTTAGACAAACCTCGAATGTCAGTTCTCAACAACATGAGCCTAGAGGAAACCAGCAACCCGGCATCCCTGAGTACCAATTATGGTCCTGTTGTTGAAGAATGAAGGGATTCGATGGAAATTCCAGACATATCTAGATCCCGTTAGAGCATTGGGTGTATTGAGTAAAGTTATTAGGTGAAGCTAGAAACTACTTTGCTCTTTTTTTTTTTTTTTGGGTGAGCCAAAACATCATAGGCTTCCAAGTCCAATATAAATCAAGCACAAGAAGACACATGCATGCTCATGGTTTTGGTGTTACCATTTTAGAAAGCTTTTAGAAAAGCAACATGGAAAGGAGCAGAAAAGCTTTTGTGGCTTGTGCTTTGATCTTGTTTGTAGGTATGCTATTGAAACTCAATAAAGATACAAATTCATGTGGAAGGTCATGTCACAAATTACTCACACAACTCATCCCCGTGGCTGGAAAAAAAAACCTTACATGTATCGGGTGTGATATTGTTTTACTATCTCCGACCAACTTAACACTATTTTGATATCTTAGTTACATGAGAGTTTCTCTAATGACTGGTGTGTTTTCAGTCCCTCCACACAACTGGGCTTTAGCTTGTTAGTTGACATGATAGCCATTTATGGCTAGAGCTACTAGCTAGGCAGCTAAAAAAGTTATTAGAGTTTTGCTTCAAGTGAAATTGTGTTCATCTTCTTTTTCTTCAGTTTGGTGGTTGGGGAAAAGACATGAAGATATATTTTCATGGGCTGGCTAGTTTTGCATATCACGATGAAGATATCAGAAAAAGTAAGGGTCATAATTCAATTATGTTGTGTCATATCATTTTGTGTTCATTTAGTTGTGTCAAAAGACATAATAATGACTAACGTATGTAATCAAATTTGAGTTGACGTACATATCTGATAAACTATGAACTAACTTAAGATTACTAGAAAGAATTGATCCTCGTATCTAAAGCTGAAAATCAATAACAATTCTACTAACTCCTTCATTTCAGTTTGAAGTTGTGAACTTGTGTTCTAGTATCGTATCAACAATTACCACCCCATCAAGCAAAGTACTTGAAGAAGGCTCGAAGGTACACGTCATGGTGGTGAGGTGCCCTTTTGTGTTCTTGTGCACAATTATATGTATATATTCTAATTTACATATTTGCTTTGAAAAGATTTGTGAGGTGGTGACAGAAACCCAACGTGTATAGATTCCACTAGGGAAGTTCCCAAAGTCACGACCCTTAAAATAGGGGCCTTCAAGCAGCAGCGCCGTTTACCTTTATTTTATTTTCTGTCACTTTATGGTCATATAAAATAAACTAAATCCACTATACTACATAGTTGTAGTATAATATAACATTTCATAAATTACTATAAAATTTGTGACCGTACTAGTTTATTATTAAACACTGTGTTTTGTTCAAAAGGGGGTTTGGTTTGGTCAGAAAAACAGAAAGAAATTAGGGGAAGAAATATTTGGATTCCCATTCTCACGTGGATTGGCCTCAAAATGAGGGATGTGTCTTTGGTTTTGTTGTCTTCTGCTAAATGGTTGAGTTAAAGCTACCAAAACCAATCCACTCAAACCCATTTCCTTCCAAAAACCCTAATTATTGTATCACATATGGTTTTGTTTTCAAACCCACTTCCCATCCTATCTTTTCTTTTTCTTTTCCTTCTTTTCATGATTGTCGAATGTTAGATTTGATTCACTTCTCATGTATGTGGCCATGGGAGGGAGATTTTTTTTTTTTTTTTTTGGTGGAACCATGGGAGGGAGATGATCTTTAGGCCACATGATCTCTCCCATTTTTGCTTATCATCACAACAATACTGTACTAAGATCTCCCTCATCCATTGGGTTTTTTTTAATGTCTTAATCCAATATATTTTAAGAAGGAAACAAGTCTCGTGACTTATATTTCAATTCCTTTACATTGTTTTATTCATCGTATTTAGAAAATATTATTAAGCATTATGCATAACGTGCTCTTCTTTTATTATAATGGGATATGAACTAAACTTAATTAAGATATATTCAAAATAAAAAAATATCGCTAAACTAAAAACTAATATTGTACTTAGACAAATTTATATAATGGTTTATGATCTTTTTATTCAAAGAAAGTAAGGGCAAAAAAATATTTAAGATATACAAAACTTACCCATTAACAAAAGTCTAGTAGAAAGTAAAATTAACTGCACATCATGGCATTTCACAGTTGTGCATAGTTGTATCGACAATATAATGTAGTGTTCATATCAAGTCTCACACAGGTTGGAAAAAAAGTTAAGAGAAAAAATGAGTTCTGGTGCACTTTCTTTTAAGTTTGTGATACTTTGAATCTCACATCGGTAACCCATTGGGATAATTTAGGGTACTTAAGCAAGGCTTATGAATCTATAGGTTCAAGATTTACGAATTTAGAAGTTAACTTCATCTAGCACTTTTGGATGATGGCTTACATTGTTATTATATTAGAGCCTGGTTTTAGTTTACTTTTGTTGGATGCTCGTTGTCAATGTCAAATTGTTTGGATCAATTTTTTTTATTTTTTATAAAAGCTTGCCAACTTAAAATTATTTTGTTTTGTCAACCGACATCTCACATCCCACATTTGCGGAATTGGATCAAAAAAATTTAGGGCTTCGATGTTTATATCTCTACCGTATGATTGATCCAATGGCCTTTAAAAAGGCACATTTGTATAATTCAATAGGATTATTCTAGCTACTTATGAGCTTGTATGGTCGCATTATTTCTACTGTCTTCTTTCTTAGCTTATTATCTAGTTCCAATATAAAATTAACAAGGCGACCATCTCATGAAATTTGACTGATGAGTCTAGGTGGGGCCGCATTGATTGAATGTTGTTGTTGGTGACTCCTCTCCTATAAGATGGGTAAAACGTGCATATGCATCCGTTGTATACCACATGTCTCATATATAGTTATGTGCTACTCACGTGACGTTGTAAAGTGCTACTCATAAGTTTTTCTCCGCATAAAATATATCTCCAAAATATAATATTGAAGGTATAAACTAAGCAATACGATTCTAAGCTATATATTAAATAGGCATGCTCCAGAAAGTCTTGAATTCTTGAGAGCATTCACAAATCACAATTAAAAACTCTGTGCTCATTGTGTAAAATACTGAATGCTGAAGATGCACAGCCCAAAAATGCCATTGGATCTAACGGCAACCTGTTCTAATCCCATTTTTCAAAGGATGATATACCCTTACATTTGTCAGATTTATTTTTTTTTTTTAAAGAAAAAAAAATACTACATACGGTCCATACCGACTTGATTAGCGCGTGAATTAACACGTATTAAGATCTAATAATCTATGCAAAATGTTAAGTCACGCTTAGGGCGCATGGCTTTGTGTAGCACAGTCTTGCTGAACTAGCAATCTAATCTACCATCATCGTTTCCACCCTCTACTCTTACAATTCACATGCATAAATATACATGTTCAGAAATTGTCACAGAATTTCCCATCAAACTTGTATTAATTTAATATTGGCACAAACTCAATAACTGTTCTTAAATTGCATTATCTTGTTGTTTGCTTAGATTTAAAACTATTCTTTTTCCTTTTCTTTTTGTGAAGAATTACATGTTGTGATGTTGCATTGGTGGTGAAATTGAAACTGAGGACTGTGATTAGTCAGGACTGGTCTAAGATCTTGAAGGCCAATCTTTGTTATGTGCCCAACATAGGCATAACTAGAGCAGAAAAACTTGTGTAACGGGGATATCACTATTTTGTTATTCCCAACCAATCATAGATTGTCACGTGAAAAAATTATCACGTGTGCTATGCCGTGATTAACTGGGGATAGCAAAATAATGCTATTCTTGTTGCACACAAGTGTTTCTCTAATTAGAGGCCTGCATGGGATTTATGAGGTTTTTTTTAATCATGCCTCTGCTATTTGTCTAATTTTAACCTTTTTATGGTATAAAACCAATGGAAAATTGTTATGCAAGGGATCTTGTTTCTCTTGTATTGTCTAAAAACCATATGATTGACTTCCCCTGCATTAAATTCTAAACATATTAAAACAGTTTTTACTGAAGGACTCATGGATCGACTACATGCCTGCCCATAAAATTATAGATTGAATTGGTTTGACCCACTTATGAAGCTGCCTGCAGATTCATTTGGATTTCAGTTGACCCATTTATGAGTAGAACCAACTTTGTTTGTTTGTTTCTTTAGAATTGAGTAGAACAAACTTCAAATGGCATTGGTTTTCAAATTAGTTATTTCATGGACATTCCCATCAAACTTTAAATAGAATTACCAAATTAAGTTGGTTAAATTGCATAAGGAAAGAAAACAAAGGCCTAGTTTCCCAAGTTAAAAAATAAAAACAAAAACAAAAAATGAGATGTAAAATATAAACAAAAATGTTTCTACTTGAATAATTTTCAATCATCCTAATGTATTTGAAGAATGTTTACTATCTTCTCCTTTTATTTTCTCTTCTCATGCCATCATATTTTACTGAAAATAGTTTTTTTGGTTGATTTTTAGTGAAAATAGTTTAATCATTTGATTATCATTGTTATCATTTTAGTGTTTAATCGAAATATTATGTTCATCTATTTATTTGATAATGTATAGATGACTCAACAATTTTCCACCTATCACATAGATAATCCTAAACAAAACATTGTTTGATGGATGGGAAGTTGAAGGGGCCGAGAAAAAAATAAGTAGAAATGAGAATATAACTAGTATTTCTAAATGTTGGAAGATGTCTCAAGTTCTCTTGTCAATTAAATTTTAAGAATATTATAGAATTTAGGGTTTCTATATTTTTTACTTAAGCCTTGTTTTCGAATTCTATATTATCGGTTCACCGATTATATTTTAAAACTAACAATATGTTTATGACCTGAATTTCAATTGGATTCAAATTAGGATATAGGTTAATTTAATCCATGTCCAATGCTTTTCCAGGCATGTACATTTTTCCTAAAATAATTTAAATCATTATGCACTCCTCGCTCTCGCGAATCGAACTTGACCCGAAAAGGAAAGACTAAAAATGATTTTTTTTTTTTTTAAATTTGAAAAAAGTTTAAGAACATGCATTTCATTTAGTCCTAATCCAATGCAAAGCATTGCTCTAAAATAAATGGTAAGGTCCCTTGTAATATATTCCCTTTTATAGATGTTCGACCTCTTTGCAAATAGTGTTCATTTTCTAAAATTGAACCATAATTGTGTTCCCTAATAAAATAAAACAAAGAAAAAAGTACCCTATAAGATTACCATGTACATGGACCACTGCCTCAAATAAAATAGCAAGTGCAACTTTATCTTCATTTTTCACGACAATTTATATAGCAAAAATATGGTAAACAAAACGTTCATTTTGGAAACATGGTAAAAGAGAAAATGGGATCCCATAAATGGATGGTAGAGATCAGAGACTCAGAGAAAAGGCCAGTTGAAGATTGAAATGTAACTGAAGCCCAGAAAAGCTTTCAATCACCAAATGTGTGAGTGTGAGAGTAAGCAGAGCGTCTGTTTGTGCATTTAAATAATGGTTGGCTGCAGATTGAGAGAAAAAACGACATTGGCTTGGAGTTGGAGCTAACTGCTTTCCTCACTTTTACTCTAATGGAGTCAAAAACTACATTAAAATAAGCAGCTCATCTCTCATCATGCATACAGAGAAGAAATACATACAATATATAAATTCATGGGTCTCTGCCATCTAGTGTCTCCCTTAACCTGTGCGTGAACCCACCAAGCTTAGCAACCCCTTCAATTTTCTATTGAGAGAGAGAGAGAGAGAGAGAGAGAGAGAGAGAGAGAGAGAGAGGCATAAGGTGTGGGGTGGTGGTGGAGGGTGGTGGTGGTGCAGAGTGTTTGTTGATCTCAAGGCAATGGTTTTCATTTCTTTGATTTGTTTATTTGGTTAAGGTGCGTTTGTTTGTGTTCTGTGCTTTGCTTTGTATAGTATAGTTGTAGAAAACAAGTGTACTGGTCCTTGAGTTTGAGTTCAAAGCAAGAAAGCAAAAACACAGAGAGAGAGAGAGAGGAGAGAGAGAGAGAGAGAGAGAGAGGCTGCAAAACCCAAATGATGCAAACCCGAGAAGAAAGGTTTGGAAATTGAGGCAAATGTCTACAATGCTGCCCAGCTCGAGGCAATCCTTCTCCTTCTTCTACAACTCCTCCTACTCTTCTTCTTCTTCTTCATTCTCTGTTTTTCTCTGTCTCACACTATTTTTTCTCTACACACCTCCCTTTGTCTTTGCCACAAACAATGAAGCTTCTCTTCTCTTCTCTTGGCTCCACTCTTCTACTTCACCACCACCTTCTTTCTTTTCTAACTGGAATATCCTTGATTCTAATCCGTGCAACTGGTCCTCCATAACATGCTCTCCAAAAGGCCTTGTCGAAGAAATCACAATCCAATCTGTCCCTCTAGAGCTTCCATTTCCATCCAATCTCTCTTCCTTTGTCTCCCTTCACAAACTCGTCATTTCTGGTGCCAATCTCACTGGAACCATCCCCACTGACATTGGTGACTGCACTGAGCTACAAGTCATTGACCTCAGCTCAAATTCTCTTGTGGGTTCCATCCCTGCAAGCATTGGGAAGCTTCAAAATCTCCAGGACTTGATTTTGAACTCCAATCAGCTCACTGGGAAAATCCCAGTTGAGCTAAGCACCTGTATTGGCCTGAAAAACCTTGTGCTTTTCGATAATCGACTAACCGGGTCTATTCCATCAGAACTTGGGAAGCTTACAAGTCTTGAAGTGCTCAGAGCAGGAGGGAACAAATACATTAGTGGGAGAATCCCAGCGGAGCTTGGAGGCTGCAGCAATTTGACTGTTTTGGGGTTGGCTGATACCCAAGTTTCCGGCTCTTTGCCTGCCTCATTCGGTAGGCTTAGCAAGCTTCAGACACTGTCCATATATACCACTATGATCTCTGGTGAAATTCCTCCTGAAATAGGTAACTGTTCTGAGCTTGTCAACTTGTTTCTTTATGAAAATAGTTTGTCTGGTTCAATTCCACCAGAGCTTGGTAAGCTGCAGAAGCTGGATCAATTAATGTTGTGGCAGAATAGTCTTGTTGGGGTAATCCCAGAAGAGATTGGGAATTGTAGTAGCTTGAGGATGATTGATCTTTCTCTAAATTCTCTCTCTGGTACCATACCATTATCTTTAGGAGGGCTTTCAAAGCTTGAGGAGTTTATGATTAGTGACAACAATGTCACCGGTTCAATTCCTTCGAATCTTTCCAATCTTACAAACTTGATGCAGTTGCAGCTTGATACTAATCAGATCTCCGGTTTGATTCCATCAGAGATTGGGATGTTGTCAAAGATGACTGTGTTCTTTGCTTGGGCAAACCAGCTTGAAGGAAGCATTCCTGCAAGTTTGGCTAGTTGTAGTAATCTCCAAGCACTAGATTTGTCCCACAATTCACTCACTGGTAGCATACCTGCTGGCTTGTTTCAGCTGAAAAACCTCACTAAGGTTCTCTTGATTTCCAATGACATTTCGGGTTCGATACCACCAAATATTGGTAACTGCAGCTCTCTTGTTCGGCTAAGGCTTGGAGACAACAGGATCGCTGGAGGGATTCCTAGAGCTATTGGAGACCTTAGGAGCTTGAACTTTCTTGATCTGTCTGGGAATCGCCTTTCCGGGACAGTGCCTGATGAGATTGGGAGTTGCACAGAGCTACAAATGATAGACATCAGCAACAATACTTTAGACGGTCCATTGCCTAATACATTGTCCTCGCTATCAGGACTTCAAGTCTTGGATGTATCAGTTAATCAATTTTCTGGCCAGATACCAGCAAGCTTGGCTCGTCTTGCTTCATTGAACAAGCTTATTCTAAGCAGGAATTCGTTCTCTGGATCAATACCTTCATCGCTTGGCCTGTGTTTGAGTCTGCAATTGCTTGACCTTAGCAGCAACAAGCTCACTGGAAGCATTCCAGTGGAACTTGGTAGGATTGAAGCCCTTGAAATTGCTTTAAATTTGAGCTGCAATGGACTCTCTGGGCACATCCCACCTCAAATATCAGCACTCAACAAGCTTTCCATACTAGACCTTTCACATAACCAGCTTGATGGAGATTTGAGTCCACTTGCTGGGCTTGATAATCTTGTCTCTCTTAATGTGTCTTACAATAAGCTCACCGGCTATCTTCCAGACAACAAACTTTTCAGACAGTTATCACCAATGGACTTGGCTGGAAATGAAGGCCTTTGTTCTTCCAACCGGGACTCGTGTTTTTTGAGTGATGTTGGCAACACAGGACTAGCAAGAAATCAAAATGACATAAGGCGGTCACGGAGGCTTAAGCTAGCAATTGCATTGCTGATCACCCTGACAGTTGCAATGGTGGTTATGGGGATCATTGCAGTGATTAGAGCTCGAAGAGATATTAGAGACGACGATGATTCAGAATTGGGGAACTCATGGGCTTGGCAATTTACTCCATTCCAGAAGCTAAATTTCTCAGTTGAGCAAGTGCTTAGATGCTTAGTGGATGCCAATGTAATAGGAAAAGGGTGTTCTGGGGTTGTTTATCGCGCTGATATGGACAGTGGTGAAGTCATTGCAGTGAAGAAGCTCTGGCCAACAACAGTTGCTGCAGACAATGGATGTTGTAATGATGAAAAATGTGGAGTTCGCGATTCATTCTCAGCGGAGGTCAAAACACTTGGCTCAATCCGTCACAAGAACATTGTTAGATTCCTTGGTTGTTGCTGGAACAAGCACACAAGATTGCTCATGTATGATTACATGCCCAATGGAAGCTTGGGCAGTATTCTCCATGAGAGGACAGGACATGCCTTTGAATGGGAAGTTAGGTACCAAATATTGTTGGGAGCTGCCCAAGGCATTGCCTATTTACACCATGATTGTGTTCCTCCAATTGTTCACAGGGATATCAAGGCCAATAACATCCTCATTGGCCTTGAGTTTGAGCCTTACATTGCTGATTTTGGCCTAGCCAAACTCGTTGACGATGGGGATTTTGCTCGGTCCTCCAACACAGTTGCTGGTTCTTATGGGTACATTGCTCCTGGTAAGCGTTCTTCTCTAATCAAATACAGTTAGTTTCATGTTTCTCTTAACTTGATTACTTTGTTATGCCATTTTGTTTCAAATTCACAAACAATCACATGATTTTCATGTTAATGATCACTTATAAATGCATGATTTAAGCCAATTAGCCACTTGAGCTAACTTCACTGCTCCTTTTCAGAATATGGATACATGATGAAGATCACAGAGAAGAGTGATGTTTACAGCTATGGTGTTGTTGTGTTGGAAGTCTTGACAGGGAAGCAGCCAATAGATCCAACAATACCAGATGGGCTACATGTAGTGGATTGGGTAAGACAGAAGAGGGGAAGCATTGAAGTCCTTGACCCAAGCCTACTATCAAGACCAGAATCAGAGATAGAGGAAATGATGCAAGCATTGGGCATAGCCTTGTTATGTGTAAACTCAACCCCTGATGAAAGACCAACTATGAAAGATGTGGCAGCAATGCTAAAGGAAATTAAACATGAAAGGGAGGAATATGCCAAGGTTGATGTGCTTCTCAAAGGATCTCCGGCGAATGATGCTCGAGAAAATAAGAACTCTACTGGAGTTTTAGCATCATCATCAGCAGCAGCAATGAAAAGCTTGTTTGGCAAAAGCAACAACACAAGTTTTTCAGCATCCACACTACTTTACTCATCTTCCTCTAGTGCAAAAATGGGTTTCAAGTAATAAGTTATACAGAGCAGAAGATTGTGATGTTTTTAGTTTCTTCAGTTTCAAAACTCTTTGTGTTATTGATGTAAAGAAGAAAAGGTTGATATTTGTTATAATCAAATGCAGAGAAGCAAAATAAAGCCATTAGTTGTTAGTACTCAAGTCATTCATATTTTGGACATAGATAATAAAATCAAATCATATCAGAGATTTCTCTAGGAAGGATAGAATCTTAGTTAACATTCCAGGAGAGGAGACTGAAAGATCATTCATGATTTGACCAATTAAAATTCTGTTGGGTAGGTCCCAAAATGAGCTGGCTCTCTGATTTCTTGTATGTGTGGTAGAATAATGGGACCTGGACTTTATGTTTCACTTTTCCTCATTCCCTAGTTGGTAACAAGTATGAAAGAATTGATTCCCAATTATGCACTCAGTGTACCTTTCCAAAGATCTTAGACTGATGTGCTGCTTTTATACAGCCAGGGCTTTCTGCACAAAAGGACTTCTGCACTTTCACTGATAAAGGACATCGTGTGTCTTGTAAAAGACTTTGCACTATTAATTGATTTTTCATTCTTATGGGCATCTAAATTCAAATGATTTCTAAGTGCTAGGCAATCTTTTATTGTTTAGTTCCCCAGAGCCAGTGGAAGATTTAAATATTTTCATGCCTTTACTGACTGCTAGGACAATTCTTTTTTGTACCATTCTTGCCAATCTGACTCTCATTATTATCTATGAACGCTTACACTAGTTACTAGCTTCTTTTTTTTTTTGTTGGAGAGAGAGAGAGAGAGAGAGAGAGAGAGCTTATTTGTACATGTGAAGGGCTTTTAAAAGACAAACAAAGATTGACAGTTGGAGCACCATTCCTATGTAAGGGGTCTTTTAAAGCAAAAAGAGATTGACAACAGGGACACCATAATGCACTGAATCAAGCAATTACTAGCAGGAACAGTGTTTAAAGCCAGATGGTCTGGAGGGTGAACATTTTACTGGAACAAAAATCTGTCCTGCTTAAGATGCAAAAAATGTGGGAAAATATACAGAATCAATGTAGCCCATGAACAGCTTTATGAACTCTCAATTGCAGTTCAGCTGATGAGAAATGATCATTCAAATTTAATAGCTGAAAATAAAACACCCCATAGAGAATGAAGACTGAAAACCAACACATTGTACAATTCCAGCAAAACACAACCCCTAACAGAATGACCAATTTATATATATATATATATATATATATTATTAGAAAGTGATGAGATATACTGAAATACAGTGGGTGTTTGATACTCTTCTTCAGGGTGAAGCAAGGACCAAGGATCAAGAAAAGCTCCCCAAAGCTTTAATATTGGCCGCTTGACTTACACCTGTAAACACATAAGTATCCTATGGAATCTATACACACTGTAGAAGGAAATTAAGTGACATGAGATGCAAGTACTAGCTTTTGCCTTTTGTTACAGAGTTGAGAGCCATGGTGCTTTGTAACAAGAAGGAAAGATGTGGCGGACTAAAAATAAAACAAGAAAAATAAAATTAATTTCTTCGAAATAAGTCAGGTTTGTAATTTCAGAATGCTAGTATATAAAGAAACTCACATCAAATGATGGAACATACATACATGAAGAAAATGTGGATTAAATTAACTTATTAGTTGTTGATGGTCTTCATGCTCTGTTTTTCACTTGCCCACTACTTTGTCCTTGATAATCTCGGTAGCGTTCTTGGCCACTCCCCATGCTCCTGAGACTGTACCCTTTGTTTTGTCTGTGATGTTATCTGCTGTTTCAGATACCTTCTCTGTCGTATCTTTGGCCATTTTGGTCATCTGATCTCCCAAAACATTCAGAAGTTTAAGAACAAATGGTTTCATAGTTCAATTCACATTGATAAGTGCTAAATGCATGCATTGTTTTAAGTTAACATGTATATATTTTGTTATTTTTGTGCATTGCCGGCACTAGCAGAACTAGGATTTTTAGATTAGGAGGTTAAAACTTAAAACTCAATTGTAAATGGCCTTATCATAGAGGGCATGATTTTGGCTTCCCCCACCATATATATGTACTACATTCTTTGACCACATTGTAGAGCGTACAACCTCTCACAAAATAAACAAGTAACATGTTTTTTTTAATAAGGTTGGCCCAAAGGTAAATCACGCAAGCTTACATCTTGGGTTAAATAAACACCCTATTCCTTGGCCCAAAAAAAGAAAAAACACACACCCTATTCATCAGATTAAGGCCCTTGTGTTAAATGAAGGCTTTATTTATTTGAGAGATTATTGTAAACACGAATTACGATTATGGTAATTAAATAGCTAAATTATTTCTAATCGGACTAATTTTTTTTTTTTTCCAAGAAACTATGATCATTGAGGTATTCGAAAAATAAACAGTTTGAATATGAAATCACATTCGTGATCCTTATAAGATGTGAACTAAATAGTCAATTAGTTAGCGTAAAAACTCGGTTTTTTTTTTTCTTAGGTTGGACAGAAATTCAAGTCCCACAAGCAAATTTTACATTTAAAACCGATCCATTAATTTGTCTCTGGAATCGTAGTGCACCTACTCATTCAAGCATGATTGGTTTGTGTGAGTTGGTATTGAGCCTTACCGTTTTGGTAGTCTTTTCGATAGTGTCTCTCATGAATTCACAGGTATGTCTCACTTCTTTGGCTCCATCTTTGACTGCATCTGCTGCTTCTTTCGTCTTTTCACATGCATCTGCCTCGTCGTCCTCCTTCTTGGACTGCGGTTCACCAAAACTTCGTTAAGCAGCAGAACATATATATAACATGATCCACACCATTATACAATAAAAGCCATTAAATTTTCAATGTTACTCATATTATAACACGTGTATATTTATTAATATTATAATCTAAAATTTAAACGTGTTAGTATTGCGTGTTATAATTTTGGGTAGGTTGAAATCACCACGTGGCAAGGTTATCGTGACATACAAAAATTTATCTGGTAGCATAATAGCAAATGTCCAGCCAGTGACACAAAGAGGGGCATTATTTTGATGTTCTTACCATAATTTTTACAAGGTCATTGACCAATCTACAATAACTGCTAGTCTGCTACCGACAATGTCATAAAATATTTAATCAGTTATCGACAATGTACTAGGTATTGTTGATTGATATCGCATCCCAAAACAATTTGGCTACGAATTTGAAACATGAATTAGAACTCACTTGCAAAGGTCTTGTGGCAGCAGTGACAAAAACTCTAGTGCTTAGGCTGGTAAGAGCGCCTCTGTCAGTTATTGTTTTGGTTGGGAGGGCTGCAGAGAGCTTTGCCATGAGCTTCAAGGATGACATCTTTTGCATATTGTTTGTTTTTATGGTTAGGGGTTCACTTGCAGAAAGTAGTTAAATCTTTGGTTGGTCTTGATCTCGGATTACTTATATAACGCTTGGGGGAAGAGGAAGTAAATATGTTGCCACATTTCAATTCCTTAACATGTTGTGTCACTGATTGAGCATATTTCTCTATTTTGTGGTCGAATGTTAATGTCAAAATGGAGCCTTCTATTCTGGGCACTCTGGTAGACTTTCCAGGAGTAATGTTAGGTGCTTCTGTTTCATGGTGTCAATTTTATATATAAATATATATATATGGAGCGGATCGGTGGCATTATATATATATTTTTTATATAGAAGTTATGATATAATATTTCAACCATTAGATCTCTAACATTTCAAGAGTTGAGTTGAGATGTGGGCAAAAACAAATTGTAAATCTTAGGTCCAGTCACTTTTAGACCCACAGATAAGAACTTGAGTGTGAGAATTTTGGTGTTGCATTGGAGATGGCAACGAAATCACTATTTATTGGGCTCAAACAAATTAAGAAGCAAATCACGATCAATCTTCTTTTTTTTTTTTTTTAGGACCTTTCTTATTGAGATGATAGTATACTAAACTCACATATAACACGGATGTTAGGACTCGAATCAAGAACATTGCCTAAGGGAATGAATACTCTAAACCACTATATTAGTGGGTCATTTACATCAATCTTTTAATTTTTGTTTTAAGAGAAAAAGAGTAAATGCAAATATGTGGGTTAGGTCAGTTGGCCAAGGTGCTAAGCTCGTCCTTTGCACTCAAATTCAACCATTCCTCATAGATTAGAGTAATTTAGAATATCGCTTGCATCACAAAAAAAAGAAGAAGCAAATGATTGAGTAAAGAATCTCATATTCATTAATTTGTAGACCGATTAAGCATAATTGTCATAACTTATTCAAAAAAGTAATGCTAGGATGAGATTCTGTATCCCTGTAAGCCAGTCCTCATATAGACTGACAATTCTGAAGTGAGACATTATGTTTCACAACAACAAAACTGATAAAGTGGTGGCTGGCAGTCCCCTCCCTTGAAACCAATTCTCTGGCAAAACGCATTGCAATCAGGCTGATCTTCACATTTTGCTCGACATTGCAAGTCGGCCATTCCTGAAACAATCCAAAAATTAAAACGTATCGTTAATTAGCAATTTAAAACGAATTTAATTTGTAGCAAGAAAAGTAATGTTCGAACATTGTATATGATTTCCAAATTTCAACATACCAAGTGAAGAGAAGACCATGGCGATGACAACCAGCAAAATGGTTAACTTCTTGGCAATGATGCAAAAATACCCACCGGCCATTTCTCTTTGCTTTTGACTTCAACTCCTTACAATGACGAGCCAATGGTGAATGGTGATGTTATTTATATGATTAAGAGAAGATCTAATTAAGGAAACATAATCCTAGGCTGGCTCATGCAATTATGCCCAATATTTTTTCATCCTTCAATTCTCCTAAGCTTTTAAGGAATCATATCTCACTGTCAACCACTTGCTATATCTTCTATGTACATTATTATTGGGTTATTGTTGTCTAGATTTTTTTTCCCCATTATTCTAAAGGTAGTAATAGAGTTGCCCTAATAAGTGGATATCTAGTCCCCTTAGGCTCCGTTTGATTCACGGAATAGGAAATGGAAGATTCCTTTCCCACGTTTGGTAATGCTAGGAAAGTAATCGGGAAATAGCACTTTATTTCCTTTCCCATGTTTGTTTTGAGTATGAATGGAAAATAAAGTTTGTATAAATTTTCAATTATACTCTTATTAAATTAAATAAAAAAAAGAATGCATTTTAATGATATATTATAATTTTAAATTGTTAATGAGGACAAAATGGTCATGAAAAATGTGTATTTAATCTCCTAACGTGTAATGTGTTTTAAGCCTATAAATAGGTGGCTCTACCAAAGATGAAATGTGAATATACATTGTGAAACTTTATCTTTAGAATATCACTTCTCTCAACATTTTCTTCCTCAATTTTATAACAAAATCTATTTGTTTGGCAACTATATTTGCACACAGGGATTTGAATTAAGAAGGGGCTTTACCATATAACGACAAATAGGAGGGCACAAAGACAAAATGGTCCAGCGTCTCCAAAATTAGACAATTTGGTCTAGTCACTATTCGACAGTAGCATGAAATAACTCTTATGTCACTCACTGAGAGTGACATTGAACAACTCTCGTATCACTGTCCGACAATCATTGTTCGACAGTGACATTTTATGAATTAAGAATTTCAAATAAAAAATTAAAGTATATTCAATTAAATAAATTTTCTTTAAATAAAAATTCCCAACCATTTAAATGAGTCATAACAAACTGCCATTTTTATCTTCCAATGTAGTAAACCTAGTGACATTGCAAGAGACGCACACAAGTCACAACACCACCAAATTTGGCAATGCGCAAGAATGACATGACATTAATTCGCTTCCTTCAATTTTCTTTTCTTTTGATTCCACCTAACTTCTCAATCAATCTGATCCCAAATTCAAAGCTCTCATTCATTTTCATTTCCCTTATTGAAACAGCACCAAGTCGCATGCTCCTCTCCATTAATTACTACAACTCTTTATTAATTACCCTCAACTGTCCCCTACCTTCGCACCTCTTCATCCCTCCCCTATATAAACTATGCACAAACCCCTCAGGTGTCGTTCAAAGAGAGCAACACCAAGTGTGAGTTAGAGAGTTTAGGGAGAGAGAGAGAGAGAGTGATCAAAGATGGAGATGTGGCGTGTCGTTTTGGTGCTTGCTTTGTCATCAGTACTATTGCATGCAAGCAGCGCACGTAAGGTTCCTGGAGATGACCATGTTAGCCATAATGAGCAAACCGTGGTTGTGCATGCAAGTGCACCAACGGCAGAGTCACCTACTGGCCTTGGTGACAAGAAGAACTTCATATATGGCGGCGTTGGTGGGTTTGCTGGGATGGGAGGATGGGCTGGAGTTGGCGGTGTGATGCCTATTCTTGGTGGAATTGGTGGTGGGATTGGCAAAGCTGGTGGAATTGGAGGTGTTGGGGGAGTAGGAGGTATTGGAGGTGTTGGTGGTGGTGCTGGCGGTCTCGGCGGTCTTGGGGGGTTAGGTGGTGGTGCTGGTCACGGAGGTCTTGGGGGGTTAGGTGGCGGTACTGGTGGAGTTGGCGGTATTGGCGGGTTAGGTGGTGCTGGTGGAGCTGGCGGTTTAGGTGGTGTGGGTGGTGCTGGCGGTGGAGCGGGTGGTGGAGCTGGTGGCATTCTTCCATGTCCTTGATCACTTTTTTTTCTAAATATTTCATTGCTTTGCATGCATGGCTAGCTGTCTGATTAGTAGAATGGTCTTTTGTTAATTAGGCCTATTAGGGGTTTGTCCTTGTCTTTTCGACTTTATTATCATCGGTATCTCTAGTTGTAATTGTTGGGTTGTCTCTTTGAGGCATGCATCCAATGGTTTGTATCTGTTTCCATTGTTTTCTAATTATGTTTGAATCGAATGGAGTTAGCCTTCATTGTCTTTGAAATTATTAGTCATGATGAATTGATTTATTAAGTTAATCCCCTACATGCAGCGCTCTATATATCTCTTGAAACAATATAATTTTGATTATCAACACAAAAACAATGTTTCGTTAAACTTAAAAAATGATCAACTTTATGATTTTCTTACTGCGAGTTAAATGGCAATTAACTATCACCAATGGGGTGTTAGTCGAAGTGGTTTTAGGTTCAAGTTTTCTTCCATAATTCATAGGTTCAAAGCTTTCTTTCATGGTACTTGTGTGGTTAGTTTCCCTCATTCCCTTCCTAATTTGGAAGAAAAAAAGCCAATTAACTATCATAAAAGAAAGAATGAAATTTGAAATATATAAAAGTCCATAGTTATGTGATCGATACTAAACTTCCGTTTTGCATGGTGAACATCTGTACGGCTTGTTCTTGCCCGCGACAGTGTGTGTTTGTTCTTAAATTAATGTCAGGCCACAGTTCATATCTGACATATAGTAAATTGGCTGATCTTATTATTAATGATGCATAAAAAAATTATCACAATGTCAGATATGAAATAATAAACATAAAGAGTCACCATGTCTAGCAAATCAATTCACAAAATACATCTGAAAATTCAAAAGCTTTATTTTGGGCTAACGCATCCTAGAAACATGCCACAATTCTGAACTGAATTACAAGCTTTTGTGGAAATCCATGACGCTCTTCCTTTAGCCAACCCCACCCCCTCCACCTCCTCCACCTCCTCCACCACCACCACCACCACCACCACCCCCACCTCCTCCGCCACCACCTCCATTATTTTCATTATTGTTCCCAAAGCCAAAACCTCCGCCAGATCCCCCTGCATCCCCTCCACCGCCGCCTCCACCTCCTCCGCCCCCTACACCACCTCCACCACCACGTCCACCACCAAAATTACTACTACCGCCTCCCAAGCCTCCCCCACCATTCCCATCTCCACAGCCACAGCAATCATTTTCAGTACTAGCAGCGTTACACTTACTGTCATATTGAAGTCTATTTCCACTCCCAACTCCAGCGCCATTGCTCTCTCCCGGCCTACAATTAATTTTACTCTCATTCAACATATTATCTCTAATCTTGGGCATGAGGCCAGTACTCTTATACGATAATATAGACGACACAAGGAGGAGCACATGAAACATGAAAAATAATTCCTTCATGTTTGATGCTCTCAGAAAGCTAAACTTACATATATTTGTTTTACTTTGGAAACCTAATCCATTTTTATAGAGCATTTTTGCTAGAAGACAGGCTTGGAGCAGTTGTATTCCAATGAAATACAAGCAAATGTGTTGCATGCATAGCCCCATGTGAATCTGTAATGTGATATCTGTAACTCTCTCGTGAGCAGTCTCAGCACTGACTTCATCATAATTGTAGACAGACATTAATTTATGCATGGACAGGGTCCTCCCGTCCGTGAATCTGATGGAAATCAGACCAGAAAATTTACTGTTCCAATGTGGAATAGCCCTACATGTTGGTCCATTAGAATTCTATTGGTACCTTATAATGTACTTTTGAATTTTATCAAGACGAAAAAAGTTTTGGATTTCTATTGAACTACATGAAGAGGAAACAAACTCTTTACTATGCATTGATTATTATTTATTTGGACCTTTCATACAAACTCTTTATGCTTACTCTCCTCGAATTTCAATCTATTCAGGTTTTTAAACAAAATATGTTAACAGATAATAACAACCAAGCACATAGCTAGTAAACTTTGATGACTCTATTCAATTAGGATTCTTGAGTATTTAAAAAGATTTAAAAATTTGGGTGTATTTAATTTGAATTTATACGAATTTTAAAAGAATTTATACAAGTCTGGGTGTATTCAATTCAAATTTGTGTGAAATTTTAAAAATTCCATACAAATATGGATGTATTCAATTAGGATTATAAAAAAGTAGAATAAAATCTAGGTGTATTCAAAAAGTCATATATTTGGAATGATTTCATTGAGTGATAAATTTTGGTAGGTATCTTGATAAGAACATCCAACCTTGTAGCATTGTTTTGATAATTATCTTTCAATGTCTGTAGTATTTTCTGGGTTTTGTATATTTTTATGCTTTATTTGTGATTGATATGATAAAATTATAGTTGCATCATTCAAATGGAGTGTGGAAATGCACAACAAGTAACTGGAAAAGGGAAGGGCAAGCAAGATAATAATGCTTGGAGTGTGGAAAAAAGCATAATGTTGTTGCAACTCATGGTTGATGCTGCATCTTGTAGATGTCGTGATGATAATGGTATGCTAAGCAAGGCAACTTTAGAAACCAAAATACTTTCCAAGATTAATGAAAAATGTAGGTGCCACAAGGTATTTTTTTAATTTTTAATTTTTAAATTTATAGTTTACATTTGGGCGTACATTGGATACCAAAATATGTGTAATCTACTTATAAGGTAAATTTTTCTTGGTGGATTGTGGATTTCCAAACTGACGCCAACTTTTGGCTCCATTTCGAGGTGTTTGATATCATCTCCAAGAGTTTGGTGATCAAGGTCGTGAACCTACAAATGAAATTGAGTTTTTCAATCTTCATCATGTGTCCTTGAGGAATGTCATTGAGAGGATATTTGGTATATTTAAATCACGATTCACAATTTTCAAGTTCGCACCTCCATTTCCATATACGACACAAACAGAGCTAGTGTTAGCTTGTGTTACACAACTTTCTTCGAAAAGAGTGTAGATCCGATGAATTTCCTGTTGAATTGGAGAACGAATCTTCTTCATATTCATCATTATGGGTTACTGAAGGGGATCCTGCACTAGTTTTCCAAACACAAGAACAACAATGGCGTAATGTTAATGAATGGAAAGTTGGTATAGCTTTGAATATGTGGAGAGAAGTCGGGCACAATGACAACAATATGTGGAGAGATGTCAGGAACAATGAGAATCAAGGATAATGAATGAATGTTGAATATTTTCCTTAAACTTTTCTTTCAAATTTGTTATACATATATTGTCACTATATTTCTTGAGAATTTCTTTTTAATTTTGCTTTTCGTCAAAAATAACTTTAAAAAAAAAATGTTGTTTTATGTTGTTCAAGGAAACGATGTGTTTGAGTAACCAATAATTCATGCTTAGGAATACTAGAGAATTTAGAAAGTGCGATTAGACCTTTTGATAAATGCAACCATGCAACCCATGCATCGTATATGTCTAAAGAATAGGAGGAGATCATGTATGGGATTGCGTTGAGCCTGATTGGTTTTTTAATTGTACATGTCTAGGTAAGGATGCCAAAGTTAGCATTCGTCTTTAAAGAAATATGTTAAAGAAATTATGGAAGTCTGGAATAAAAGCAATACAAATCTTAAGGAAGTTTATAATAAAATTATATAGAACTTTTCTGAAGTCTATGCGAAATCTAAACGTTCCATGAAATCTGGCACTTCAAAAAAATCTTTTAAAATGCTCTAGAATCCTAATTGAATATACCCCAATTTTCCTTTTTCTTAGCAAACATAAAAAGAAAAACTTTGTCTCTTTGTCCTTGAAACGGTAAACTTAAACTGCTAGCATTGAGAATTTTGTTGATGTTGTACCCATAGAAAGTGCTAAATATTTGAATTATCCAGGAAGAAACTAGAATCGTAAAGTTGGGGACGAGAATATGAAACACATCTATATTCAAAAGTTAAAGATCAGAGCTACTCATGTATAACTTGTTGCAGATGAGCTTGCTCTCAGACCGTATATTATAACATGTGAGCATCCAATCCAAAATAATATTGGCAATAGGTAGAGAAACTCAAGATCCTTCCATCTTCCAATGTGCGGCACTCTCAACACCACATACATATGTAGCGTGGCGTACTTTACGAGTTTGGTGATGCCATGCCATATGCTACAGTGACGATTGGCTTGTTATTAGGGAGCATTTTTCTTACCCAAGTAAGTATCAGTTATCTAGCTTTAACCCCAAACTTGCGTACTGATTGCAGAAAATATGGAGAAATCGAAGAAAGATGGTATCTTTTTAAAATCTTTCGGTTAAGCAAATCAAAACCCACTGTTTCTTCTTTGATCAATATCCAAGTACCTATACTCCCCTTGAATGTTCTTTTTGCAGGAAAGAGGACAATGCTCTTGTAAGTTGTAACGTCCTATGCGCAGATTTCTTGCAATATCTCATGGCTATTGGCAGCCTTTGATTGTAACGCATGCCACCTCCTAAATTCAAAACATAGGTGTCACGTTGCTACATGCCTGGTTTCATTTGTTAAATCTAAAGTTGGGAAGGAAACAAAACTTGGAGTTCCCATATTGAAATATGCCTCTATCTTGGTAGACTTGGGTTCGATAGTACTTTACCTATCTCGTGAGTTGGCTCCTCTCCTTGCCCTATATAAACAGATCATACTATGCAAACCATGCATAAATGTGAAGGTATCATAAAGTGTTTAACTAAACATGGCTCGGACACTACTGATCTACGTAGCCTTTTTCCTTTTCATAAGCTTAGTCCACTCTGTAAGCCCTCCACCGTTTTCTAAGACACCGGCTCCCACACCATCTCCGTCCATCAGCAGTAGAACTGGGGGCGGAGGAGGAGGAGAGGGTGGTGGCGGTGGCAGCAGTGCCGGTCCGGGTGGTGCAGGGTCAGGGTTTGGTTCAGGGAGTGGGTATGGCCGTGGAAGTGGTGGCGGTGGAGGAGGCGGAGGGGGAGGTGGTGGAGCTGGCAGCGGTGGTGGTAGTGGTTCTGGCTTCGGAGGTGGAACTGGCTTTGGAGGTGGTGGTGTTGGCGGTACTGGAGGATTTGATGGCTCTGGAGGTGTAGGCATGCCTGGGAAATTAGATAATAGGAAGAGTTCCCCAGGCTACCATTAATTTAGAGCAATTAATATACATAAGCTGTGTGTGTTTGCTCCTACAGTTCTACTTGAAAGTCTTGTGTTGTGTTGCTCTTTCTAGCTTGCTAGGCTTCTCCTGCAACAGAGTGAATAAACTAGTAATCACTCTGTCACTTTTCTAAGCGAAGTAGTACTTCTTGTGTGTTTACTACGACTACGTGTATTGAAGTTTTTATTTGCTAATTAAAGGGTTTGTATGTTAACGATCAATTGATCTAATTGGTAATGTTGAAAATTGTTAACAAATCCCCACAACTATCAATTGATGATTAAAATTATTCTAGCTTGCAACCATGTCTTAGGCAGGAGTAATTATAGTATGGTATTGTAGTACGGTCATGTGATATAACTTGATCATGTATTATAGTACAAGTGGATATTTATTAATACTATTCCCTAAAAACGGGAAGTCGACCATGTCATCCAGACATATTATAACCAGTAGTAATTATAGTATGGTATTGTAGTACGGTCATGTGATATAACTTGATCATGTATTATAGTACAAGTGAATATTTATTAATATTATTCCCTAAAAACGGGAAGTCGACCATGTCATCCAGACATATTATAACCAGTAGACAAGTTATAGCAGGTGCTCATAGTACAGAGCTATACAATCCATATATTGGGCAATTGACTTATACCATAATACTGGCCACACCATGCACACCCAACAATCATTATCGTCACTCTCGAGGTTATGAGTTTTACTATCAACACCCAACAATATTATCATCACACACAGCTCCTAAATTCTGTCCAAACTTCCCAATTTTGACTTTAGTATTATTATTATTATCATTTTTGAATGGCTAAACAATTTCACGAGCCAACAAAAAAAACAAATAAAAAAAAGGATAACAGTGTGTTGTGGTTGGCTCTATGAGAGACGAGAGGGAACCCTTTAAGGATACCAAGCCCAATTTGGTCCTTACACCAAAATGTCCAAGTTCACAAATTGAAAAAACAAAAAGGGCCACGTTGAGAATTCAAACATCTTAAAGGGGCGAAACTATAAATATGGTTTTCTCTTTCAATGAAGTTTAATTATAAATTTGCCTCTTCTTTTTGAAAAGGCGGGAAACCAAATCCACCAGGAGAGAGAGAGAGAGAGAGAGAGAGAGAGAGAGAGAGAGAGAAGCTGTGTTGAGAGAGAGAGAAAGAAATGGAGGGAGGGAGCTCAAGCAGCGAATTGCAGAGTATACAAGACGCCATTAGATGCTCAGATGTATGTAATTTCAGTTTTCCATTTCCAATTTTGCAAAAATTTCAATTTGAATCTTAGGGTTTTCAGTCCATTCATTCTTATCTTTCTATTTCGCTCTAGTTTCTCTCACTCTCAGCTTTTAGCTCTGCATTTCTCAGCTAGGCTTCGTGTAGCTTGTACAAAATTTGAATTTCATTTTAATCAAAACTTGAACTTCATCGCAAATTTGATGGAAGTGGCATTTTCTTCGATTTTTCATTTTTTATTTTAATTCACGTTTATTGATTATTTATTTAACCATGGCCTGGACTTCTGTGTTATGCAGGTCGTGGAGAATCGTATTGAACTACTTACGAAGCTTGGGGATTTGAAAATAACAGAGAAATCTGAATTGGCTTCCCTTGCGGAATCTCTCACAGTATCCAATTCAATGCTATTGAGTTTTTTCTTAATATTTCATTAAACTTATGATTTCTAATCTGTTCAGTGTTTAGCAAATTATGAAAATTTGAAATGCACTTATTTTTGTTTTATACATCCCTTACTTTTCAGCATTCAGGAACACTGCATAGTCATGTGTTTCCCCAATTTCAGTGAGAAATTAAGGATTATTTCAATAATGTCGTTTCAACGTTCTTTTATAATATTTGTTCAATTTCTCGTACATAAACGTTGTGTGCAGTAATAAAATGGAAGATAACCCCATTTTTTGGCTTCTTGTTAAGTGTTGATGAGAAAAGGTTTGCCACAGGATCAATTACTTTTTGTTTTCTCAGTGCTCTTCTTATGATGACCTTTGTGTTTCTTTTGATGCAATGTTGTAGGCCATAAAGTTTCTTAGAAATATGTGTTTTCAAATTTACATGCTTAGGAAAACTTTCATGGCTAACCAGCCCACCATTATTTTCTTTTGCAAATGGTCATAATTCGGTATGCAATCCTCTCATGTACTGTTTGCTATGCAATCATCAGTTCATGGTTTTGTTCTTAACAACAAGCTAGACATTTTGGGAGGACTATACTTGCTTGGATATAAGCCAGTGCATGTTAAATAGGGCTATATTACAGGTGGCTGCAAAATACCTAGAATCTGATATATCCAACTGTCTAGCACATTTCCTTGCCCTTGGGACCAAGGTAATATGTCTTTTCTTGCAGTGTGCTTGGATTAAGAACAAGTATACTTATACTAAGTTTTTATTCTTCATTTGAACCTGTGGTGTCTAATATCTTGAGCATGATTTACCCGTCAGGCCGGCATATGGTGTGGTAAACACCTAAAAATGACTCTTATGTCGACTGAGGAGTCTCAAGAAGAAGAGCATGCCAACCTGTTCTTTGAGGTAGATGTTAGTGCACACTGTCAGTCTTCTTATTTGCTTACAGAAAGAAATGTTGCTTTTATATAAAGCATCCTTTGTCTTAACCTGAATACTAACACGACAGATTTCTTAACTTGGAGACTTCTCCAGTTTAAAATGATTGAATTTTTTTTGCTTGGAAAATGCTCAAGTAGATGTATTAAATGTTGTTCCTATCAGCTTGTATTTTGTTCTTGAACCAAGTTATACCTTTTATTGGAGGGTCTGCATGCTGTTTATTTCTTTGAGGGATTTTCTTCTGAAGTTCGTTGACATGTAGGACATTTGTAATGTTTCAGTCCTTTAGTTGCTGGTATTTTGGATAACATTCCATGCCAGATGTTAATACATACTCAATAAAAAAAGTAGCATATGCATGAGCTGCTTCCATCATCTGTCTGCTGCATTGTGAACTAGCTGTCTTGTAGAATACAGTTTTCATTGACACTATGTACTTCATTTTGCAGCTGTTTCTGAATCTGCTGAGTTTTTCTGGTGCTAGTTTTTCATTTTTGGCAAGATTCCCTGTTTATGTTGACAAGCTGTCATTGGATATTGTTGAGAAATTCTTTGTGGAACAGTTAAACTTGATCAAAGATTCAATATCAGAGATTAAGGTACTTATTGCATTGTGTTTCCTGTGATAATATTTATGGATAATTTATTCTAATAAAAGTACTTTGTTTATCTTCTGGATCTTATGTTGTGTAGTAATTCATATTGAAAGAGGTCACAAACATTGGGACGCCACAGAACTGTTAATGAAAAAGAATGTCTTCACTTTTTTCTTTTCTATATTTTTTGAAATTGGATATTACTTATCAAATATTTTCTTTTCGAAATGCATTTTAGTAATAGTTTAAGAAATGCTTTGCTAAATTGAGTACTGCTAAATACTTGGTGAGCCAGGGCTTATGAATTTCTGATGTTTAACGAAGAAAAAAACTTACATTAACATTAAGGTTCCAATGAAGTGCCAGGGGATTTTGATTGGGTATTGAGACTCTTGTTTATTTGAATGAGCCAAGCTTGAGTGTTGATTTAAATCTTATTTCTTATGAGTTGGGCTAAAATATACCTGTGATGGATTGCATAAATAAATATACATAGGCCATTTTTGAGATATGTGTTACGTGATGGTCCAGTATATATTTATGTTTTTATTGAACTTTAAAATATTCCGTTTTATTTAAATGATCACTTGTTGATCAATTGGTCAATTTGCCATTTGTGAACTCTAATTATTATATATTTTAGAATATCGATCACATCTCACATGAGACATTGCACAACCTAAATGCAGAGAATTCAGTGCTTTGAATCAGTAGTAAAGGTCACACTGGAGGTCATTGATGCTGTAATAAGACTATGTGGAGCATATGCCCGAGCTGTAAATTGGGAGTCCTGGGATGAAAAACATGCAGGGGACAAAACGGGAATGGATGTTGAAGGTTTCAGTAATATGAATCATGTTATTAATGTAACGAAGTATACAATAGAAAAATTGTGTGAGATAGGCATTGTTGCTGCTAATAATGGGGGCAGTCTGGTAAAGGTTCTTAATTTTTCGTGGAAAGGTGTAGTTACTTTGCTTCAGCTTGGTGAGGGGGTACTTGCAACAAAGGTGGATGTAGCAGGTATAATTTCAAATCTGATCTCATTGGTCAATGAATCGTTAAGATGTGCAGCTGAGGCTTGGTCATCGTCTCTGAAGGAAACCATTTCTGTGACAGAAGCTAGAAAGACATTTCTTCCAGTCAAGTTTTATCTGATTAATGCAATAAAAATATCTTCCCTGTATCCATGTCAAGCATATCTGGTGCAAGGGGAGATAACAAATTGCATCCTAATGATCTCAACCTTTAAAATTTTATTGAGCAATGAAAAGCTCTTAAAAACTGCCGCTGATGTCTTCACAGAACTCTTGGAGAAAGCATCCTTGGATTTACTCATTTCTTTACTGAATTCATCTCAAATGAAGCAGGAGTTCAAGGGTGAGATTCTAGAATCTCTGTTCAGTAAAGGACGCTACAGAGATACTGTTTCTGAAGATCTGAGTAAATTTAACAAGATAAGTTCATTGGATGAAATCTTTTCTTTATATGGGGAAGCATTTCCTGGAGAAAAAGCCTTGTTGCTTGGTCGTGTTTCATTGTTTCTTGGTTTTTTGAAATTTTCTGTTGATCTTGAAGAAGATGTAACACTTGGTATTACCAGAAAGCTTGGTTGGTTCTTGGATATATTAATCGATGAAGATGTATATTCTTCCATTTTGCTTTTGCAAGTTCCTGGTTTATACGGGTCCGGAGAAACTGTGGAAGTTGTCTGGCAGCCTATGTTTTCTTTTCTTTTAAATGCTTTGGAAATCTTCATGCTTGTGGTCTGTCCTAGTCCTACTTGGAGTGAGTTGGAGTCTTTCCTTCTTGAGAATATATTTCATCCTCACTTTCTTTGCTGGGAAATTGTGATGGAACTTTGGTGCTTTATGCTGCGTTATGCTGAGCCAGGGATGGCAAGTGGCATTATTGGTAAACTGTGCTCATTATTAAAGTTTGTGGCATCTGCTGAATCAGTTCTTGTACCTGGTTCTGCTCTGAGAAAATTGGCAAGATCAATCAACATGCTTCTTACTTTTGGTGCACAATCTATGGTAGACCAGGTTTACATGTCCATTGTTAGTGATGATGGAGCTCAATTATCATCAGTTATGCGTTTGGCCTTGTTCATGGAAGGCTTTCCCTTAAATTTACTCTCAGACAAGATGAAAAGTATAGCAACTCAAAGAATCATTACTGATTACTATGTCTTCGTAGAAAATTTTGATGACAAGTCGATGAGATCTTTCCATTCCGGTGCTTTTGGGGTCCCAGTCTTTGCTTTGTCTGCTTCTTTGCAGTCTCTGTAAGTAACTAGAAACCTTTATGCATGTTACTTGGTAGTCAACTGTTTTAGTCTAAATGGTTATTCAACCATACAGTTTATTTATTTAATATTTTTTTGAGAACTGTGACTTACTAAGGTTAAACAAACTTCACAAACAATATGCTGCACAACCAATATTATTTCATTGTGATATAATATTCTTTAGCCTATCACTTGTTTCTTGAAGAATTTCAGTTTAACAGTATCTCTATTCATAATTACTTTCTTCTGTATTCTTTTCATGATGCCATAAATTCCTCTTCATCCATTTCCAAAACCACTGTTAAATCTTTTTCTTGCACTTTCTTCTCCACCTTTCATCATGGAATCTATTAACCACTATATTTAATGAAGTGTGTTTTTATCTCTTGAAGCCCGATTGGCATATCTGATATCGATGTGAAGACCCTGAAGTTTTTAGTTGCTATCATTCATAACTACAGAGTTTCCTCAGATAAATTAATGAAGGAGCACTACTGCAAACTTTTGAGTGAAACATTGGGGATCATCTCGAAAATGAACCATCTATATGCTTCTGACGAAATGGAGAAAGTAATCTTTGAGCTTGAAAACCTGTTTATCTCAGGACCTGCAGCTTCTGATAACCAATTGTATGAATGCAAACCAAATCTGGCTCTTTTCATGGCAGGCCTTGCTCATATGGAAATCAATGAAACTAATCAAAGTGCCAAGACCTCTGCTCTGTGGGAGTTGTATCACATGTTGTTGAGAGAACGGCATTGGGCATTTATTCATTTGGCCATTGCAGCATTTGGATATTTTTCTGCTCGGACATGTTGCAATGAACTTTGGAGATTTGTTCCGCAAGATGCAGCGCTTTCATATGATTTAGTATCTGCAAATGAGGCAAGCGTGGAGAGATTCATGTCTCAGTTTAAGATATTTCTTGAGAAGGAAACAGCGCTTCTTGCAATGACACCTAGCTCTGACCAGCTTGGTCTGCTTGTGAGGGAGGGTCTAACTCTGAAAGAAATGTTTCAAAGGAAATCAAATGTCATTCCAGAGACTACGGAATGTGAAAACATGGAAATTGACTGCAAAAAGCAAACGGGGGAGATTAATGGTGGAAAGCAAACCAATAAGAAAAGGAAACTTCCGGATGGAATTAGGAAGGGAATGGAATTGGTAGAGAGTGGTATGAAGGTCATTGTTGATGGTATTTCTCAGTGGCAGCAAATTCAATCCGGCTCGGATGAACTTCATGAAAAGTTCTTGTCTAACTTTACTCGCCTTGAAGATGAAGTTGCTCAACTAATTGGCCTGGCTGGTACCGATTAGGCTGCAAATTTCTGTTCAGTCCTGGAAAGTTGTGTTCCAATGCTTAACAGGTGAGGTACTGAGCTGGTTTACACGTTCTGAAAAATGCTTTTTGTATATATTGTTATTAGAAATATAAATATAAATTTGATCCCTGGCCTTCAAATTAGGTTTCCATTGCAACCTCTACCATATATTTTTTTCTTTATCATTTTGATTTCAAATTTCACGAAGCTTATCTTTAAAAAAAGTGTTAACTGTCGATTTAACCCCCGAAGTACATGAAAAACATGTATATAAAATGAATTTAATTCAGGCGATTGTCACACCAATGAAATAGTAAAGGTATAGGGGTAGCCATTAAATTATCAGTTACCATATTAGTGTATTTTTTGGTCAATAAACTTAAGTTGCTGGTTTCAAATTTCACAACTGCTTTTCTATTTAAAGGAAGCTAAAGAAGCAGAACATTTCGGGCCGTTTGATAACCATTTTAATTTTAGTTTTTTGTTTTTGTTTTTTTGTGCTAGAGTATAGAGTAAAAAGAGGGAGAAGGGAGAAGGGAGAATGAGAGTGAAGATGAGATTTATAGAGAAGATAAGAAGGATGGGAGGAAGGAGTAGCAAAAGTGAAAACAAAAATTAAAACATGAAATTGTTTTTACTTTTGTTACTCCTCCCTCCCATCCTCTCCTCTCTCTCATCCTCTCTCAATCTCATCCTCACTCCCATTATGACTCATTTTCCTCTATAACATAGCACAAAAAATGAAAACTAAAAACTAAAATTGAAATGGTTATCATACGAGCCCTTCAATAACCATCTGATTGAGCATCTTCTCCAAGGTTCTGAAACAGGACAAAAATGAGCACACTAAGTTTTCTGCTTCTCCTTCTACTGTCCCTGTCCATATGCAGCTCAATGGCTGATTTTCGATTGACCCTTTTTAACGACTTGGCCAAAAACAACAATCTGAATGTTCAGTGCCAAGCCGCCGGCGTGGATCCAAGCCAGCATTCGATTCTATTTTTACATGACTTTACCTGGAACGTCAACCCTAGCACTGTGTTGTCTTGTGACATGAGTTGGGGAAATGTAAATGGGCATTTCGACATATTTGATGCTAAAAGAGATTCAACTAGGTGTTCCAGAAATTTCTGCGCTTGGCGCGTGAAGCAGGATGGCTTGTATCTCTTCATCGAGGCGCATAAGAGGTTGGAGTTGCAGTTTACATGGCCTCACTGAAAATCACCACAGCAAATTGCACTGTGGATTTGTTTGGTTTTGTTTAGGACCACATGCATGCAAATAAAGTTTTTCCTAGAAATAATGAAGTAGTTAGCTAGTTTTCTTTCAATATGTATGCCTGCTTAAAGCAATACGTGGCGCTCACGCTGTTTTACTCATTTTGTTACATGATATTGATTATTTGGGTGTCTTGAGATTTAGCAATACTTTCGGGCAAACGGTTCTATATTACATGTTATTTATTCCTTAAGGCCTCATTTGGTGGCTCGACTTGGATTGGATTTTTGAAGTTGAGTTTAAGTGAGTCCTTATGAGTCGAGTCCCACCCCCTATGGATTAGACTTATAAGACACAATATGTTGTATTATTGTCCAATTTAATATGTCTAATCCCAACATATACGTTAAAAATCTTCAAAAACCAAATCTATATTTAATCACCAAAAAAAAAAAAAAAAAATTCTGCAATATTGAAAGTCAAAAAAAGAAGAAACATAAATCACTCCTATAGATAAGGTAAATAAATAAAAGGAATTAATTAAATTTTTTTTTTTTGGGGGGTTAAGAAAAAAGAACAGGAAGGAGAACCACCATCAATGAGGCAGATGGAAATTTTAGAGAAGGAAGAAACAAAAGGGATATTACCTCTTGCTTTTTGTTGCTTCCCGTTTCTCTTGGCAGGGTAAATGGGCATTAAAAAAAGTAAAACTATCCCGTTAATTGGCCTAAATTGACCCTAAAAAACGCCTGGATTATTCCTAATGAATGCATCCGTTCTTATGTTTCTATATCAAATTTATTGTTTGGCTTCTATGAAGATTTGCGTTCAAGAAAAACCTAATTGGAAAAGAAGATCAAGAAAAAAAAAAGTAAACATGATGAGAAAAAGGAAAACACATATCCCCTTTATTATAATTTTTTGAGGTACGACAGAATGAAAGCATACATGTCTAGGGTTTCAGCAGACAACAACCCTACTAAGTAAAGAATATTTTCCCCATCATCATCATCATCATCATCATCTTCATGTTCTTGTTCTCCAGTCATACATTTTCTCCCACTCTTCAGTCTTGATGTGAAATAAGTAGATTCCACTCTCTTGCGTTCTCCATATGCAATGAACTCCCCCACACCTGTCCATAAACGCATCACTTGGATAAAATACATCAAACGTAACGATGAAATTCGCGTACCACATTGAGCATTGAAAAACTGTGTCAAAGCTAACTCGAAATTTAAATTCCCACTCCTGCTGGGGAGCAAGAATGCGATCGCCAAGATCGTCCACATCGGATTCACAATGGTAGTTTAGTTGTTGGGTTTCCAGCTTGTTCTCAATTCTCACAAAGTGCTTTTTCCCAGGCCAGAAGCCAAAGCAGCTTCTTGGGCCAAATGCCAAAGAAAGGAAGAGCACAAAATAGAACAACTGCCTCATTGCTTTTCCCTTCATTTGCTTCTTGCATTTGCAATCTGCTGCCTGCATATGCTTTTATAGCAAAATTATATTATTTGGTTATAATCTTGTCATGTTTTGAGTAATGCATACACCGGACATAAATGAAAATTGTCATATACATGCATGTTTTTTTATAGAAAACTGCATAAAGGATTTATTCAGAATGACAACTAATGACAATCTGACGACACAAAAAAGTCGACCATCGTGAAATTGATGCTTCCGATTAACAATTTGGCACGTTTAGAAACAATAGTGCTAATTATTTCTTAATTTGAATGGATATTTGTCCTTTTTGAAATATAATTAATATTTTCATATAGACGAAATGATTTTTTTTTCTTTCCATGTTTCTCTTTTTTTCCAATTTTATACTTTTTCGAGAATCAAATTTGATACTTCAATTTTTACCATTGTCCCAATTCAGTAGCCTATATTTAATTTGTGTTATAATTAAGCAGTCTGGTTCTCTTCTCAATCCCATTCTCAATTCTATTCTTCTTCTTTTTTCTCTGTACTTTTTCTCCCACTGTTGATACTTGATGGCCATTGTTATTATAAAATACATCAAAATGAACATAGTAATTCGGGTAGGACATATTGCAGGTAAAATTTGTATCCAAGTCAAGGTGAAATTTAAATTCCCACTCCTCATTGGGATAAAGGCTACGATAACCAACATCATCATATGATCGAATGTGGTAGTTAAGTTGTTGGGTGGAGAGCTTGTTAACAATTCTCACAAAGTACTTTTTCCCAGGAAAGAAATCGCAGCTGCTTGGGCCAAAAGCCAAAGCAAGCCAAGAGCAGAATATAGTACAGCTTGCGCATTGCTTCTCTTCCCTTCATTTTTTGTTGAACGGTCGGGATTTAATTTCGTGTTGTATGTTCGTTCTAGCTGAATTCTTTTATAGCAAAAGAATGCCTTGTTCTTTTTTCTTTATTATTTTATAGAAAGAATCCTATTTGATTTTCATATTTGCATTTTGGGGAGGTTATATGCTGAATTTATTGACTACCCTTAATCTTGCCTGTTAAAATGTCGGCCTGTTTGGGAGTGTTTCTGGAAGGGCTAAAAGCACTTTTTGTTAATGTATGGTTTTTACTATTTTCTTTTGGCTTCCCTTGACAACTTTGTAATAGGATGCGTGTTGTTATTTATCAAGCTCAAGTTTAGATTAAGGAAAACCTTTCTTGGTGCTTTTCTCGAACTTCTGCTGTATGGAGGTTCAAGCAATTTGACAAAGGTATTGTGCATTGCATATCATTTCATAAAACAGTCTTCATAAAAATGATGACTAGTCATCCGTTTCTCAGATGACTAGTCATCCTTGCTCTGTAGGATTTCCAGCTGGATAACAAACTGTTTTGTCCTATTCCTCTTTCTCTCTCTGAGCTGCCATATGTGTTTTCTGACCTAAGGAATTTTTTGGCTGTAAAGGCTACGTTTTTGGTCAGTTGGTGGCTGTCTCTTTTGGGTGGAAGTTTTGGAAAGTTTCATAGCAAACTTTCGCTTCTTCTTCCTCAAGAAGAACCATAATTTCATCCATGAGTTTTTCCAAATTGATTTCTTTCTGAAAAACTGCATTTGAAATATGAAAACCTCATCTTGCTAGATCAAACACTCTCTCATATATATCTAGGTCAAATTCAAGATTGATTTCTTCAAGAGTATGGTTTCTTGAAGAAATTGGTCATTCTCATTTGAATCCAAACTTTGGTTTATGTCTAAGTTGGAGCTTGCAAGCTGGTGCCACGGGATGAACGAGCTGGAGAAGGAGCTGCCATTGCCATGAAGAACTAAGCTTTAAGCTTTGCTAAGTTGGAGAAGAAGATTGCACAAAGGAGGTATAGCTCATCTTCCTAAATAGACCTAGGAATTTCTTGAGCTTGCTAGTGTTCTTTGTAAGAATCTTTTTGCTTAGTGGATTGCCTGGTCGGTTGATGACCCCCAGTTTTTCCCAATGGTAGGTTTCTGGGTGAACAGTTTTTGGTTTTCATCTCTGTAAATTTTCTGGGTTTGTGTTCTTGATAGTTGACTAGTCATCGAGGTTAGTGTGTTCTTGCGGGTTAGTGTGTTCTTGATAGTTGACTAGTCATCTTTTTCTGTTGTTTGGTGTTTGCTTGATTATGCTGTATTCACACACTTTCACCATAGTTGTTGCTAGCACAGGGGATGCCTAGATTGACGGGTCCTTCTGAGTGCCTAGGTTGTCACTAGTCATCTTCTAGGGTTACAGGTACTCTGTGGCATGCTTTGTGTGTTATCTTGATTGTTGCTGTTCATGACTAGCAGTTGACTAGTCATGTGTCTTTGGTCAATGTCTTAAGTGTGTGAAGGTTGTTGCGTTCTTGGTTGAATATCTTTTAAATTTACCCCTTGTCACCTAAGTACCAATTTCACTTTTTGACAACCAAAAGCACTTCCGACAATGTTTGACAGAAAAGTTTAGAAGTGCTTCTAGGTTATAGAAGCGCTTCCTGGAGAAACACCTTCTATGTGCTTCTTCATGAAGCACTCCCAAGTGCTTTTCCAAGAAGCTTGGATTTCTTGTGAAAATTTCAACATCTTTATAATAAAAAAGATTTTGAAGAAGCACTTATAAGCAAAAATACTTCCTAGAGAAACAGTCCCAAATGAGTATGTACATGTATCGGAGAGAAAAATACAAGGAAAGATATTGTCATATATGACAAAGGAGTAATGTTACTCTTACCACATTTGTATACCACTTTATGTGGCAGATAAAGTGGATAACCACATCAATTAAAATGTGTCAATAATCATAAAAGAAAAGAAAATATTAAATTAATTTTAATTAATGTAGTTGTGCACTTCATATGTCATATAAGATTGTATGAGAATGTGGTATACAAATGTGGTAAGAGTAGCATTATTAATTTGAAAATACTAAAAAAAAGTGCTACACTTAGTGCCAGTTTGGCATTGCTTATTTGGGGTGATAAGTGATTTTTTAAAAATTTTGAGAAGCCCAACCCGTTTGGTAAACTGTGAGAAAATCACTTATTGTTAAAAATTACTGTGAGAGAAAGCTATAAGGAAAAGCAGCTAATGAGATACTTTCATTTTCTGATTATGCAGGAATCAATTTCGAAGAGGCGCTAGGTTTAATGATTATGCGGCAATTATTTTCTGATTATGCGTAAAATCAATACCAACAACACTTTTAACAAAAATTTTACCAAACACCAAACTGTTTTCTCTCACAGCAAATCTGACAACGATTAGTTTCATAGCACAGCAATGCCAAACTGGCCCTTAGCCAAACTTAACAACGTTAACTATGTGCAAGGATTAACATTTGTACTTCCACATTTTTTGTTGTTGGAATCTGTACTTCCACTTAGCCAAGTATTAACAACGTTAACTATGTTGAAATACCGGAAAAAAAAACCTATTTTGAAACATTGTATATTATTATTTTAAAGAAAATACCTTCTTAAATTTTGAAAATCAATTGGCTTTGGAATTGAAAGGAGATGATTGATATGCCCTTGGAATATAGTGCGACTCAAGCTTGCTCAATTGGTAATATGTGCTGCAAACTTTTTCGATTGCTCCGATTCAAGTAACACCACATGAGACATATAATTACCCCAAATTTGTTTAGAGAATTTGATTGTAGTCTTCAGTATCGTTGAACTCATGTCAAATTCACTAGCTTTACATTGTGGGGTTTTGTTTTTTTGTTTGTCCTGATTGATCCAATCATGGCCTCTACACTACTCGTGGTGAGAATCTCACACCGAAAAATCCCCAAATGAATTAGGAATGTTTGTGTTAGTTCTTTATGGGAAATACTTTCTTAATAGTCTAGGTGAGTTGAGAGCGATTTAAGAGATGATGGTGATGGAGGTAACAATGTTAACCTGGAGGATATAATTTGTGTGTGAAGGAGCGATGGTGTAAGAAGGTGGTGCAAGTGGGCTTGGACTGTTATTTTTCCTTTTAATTATGTTTTCGCAGAGTTAACAATGTTAATATATTGGTTAAGTAAACGAACATATGTCATTCAATTAAGCAAGGGACACAGAAGGGACATGGGTTTGGGGACAGTGGATTTGCTCCCCCTCAACTACTAAACCCAAGATGACTCACAACCAAAACCAATTCAGATTTGTGGCAAAAACAATAGATTTGTCGAGGAAAGAATAGATCGGTATAGTTAGACACTCTTATGTAAACCTCCCGGATCTGGATCTCTCTTTCTGTGTCATCTTTTCTACCCCTTTCATTCCTAAAATAACCCATTTTCTTTTCTTTGAGTTTTGTACCTTAGTACTTAGGGGTCACTTAACAAAATATTAATTATATGATTAATCTATTCACTAAATAGGAATAACTGTAAGGATGTGAAGATGTCCCACATTGAAAAATTGAGAAACCTTGCAAGAAAGAGTTGAGCTACAACTCCGATTGTCAATTGGTTTTTGAGGTGGAGCTTCAACTTCTTTCATAGTATCAGAGTTACACGTACTCCACATCACCCAATATGTGTTGTTCAAGTGTTAGGCTCGCTTATTAGTCTATGACATGCGTGGTACTCTTTCCTTCCTTGAGGTTTGTCCCATGAGATTGTCCTAGAAAGGTTTTAACAAGGCCAATGTATCATGTCGCTCTTTATACTTCTTTGATTCTATGAATAAATTCTCTTTCTAAAAAAAATATATTAGACTTGAAATTTTTACCATTGAGAATGTGAAATGAAGATGACACAAAAAAACAAGAACATATATATCCCTTTTATTATAATTTACTGTGGTCATACAATCTAGGATCCCAAGTTATACAGTACTTAGATTTTACTCATAATGTTTTTCCATATATTTCCCAATCATAAGATTTTTCCCAGATACCAGTCTTGATGTGATATAAGGAGAGTCCAATCTCTTCTGCTCTCCATATGCAATGGGCCCCGCCACACCTGTGAACAAACTTGTTACTGGGATAAAACACATCGAAATGAGCATGGTGGTTATTTGAGTGCCAAAAATCACAGGTAAAAATGGTCTCGAAGTCGAGATGAAATTTAAATTCCCACTCCTGCTGGGGAGCAAGAGTACGTTGACCAAGATCATCATCTTTTGAATGGCAATGGTAGACAAGTTGCTTGTTGTCGAGCAAGTTAACAATGCGCACAAAGCGCTTTGTCATGACGGGAAGACCAGAGCACATATTTAGGCCAAATGCCAAAGCCAAGAAGAGCACAAGAAAATAGCACCACTGCCGCATTGCTTTTCCCTCCATTTGTTTCATGCTCTCAGTATGGACATTCTAGGCTTCTAGCTTTATGCTTTTATAGCAAAAGAACGCTAATTTTGTTTTCATATACTTGGAGGAATTTTATAGGGTACACACTACGTACAACCTAAATTAACTTTCCCTCATATATAATGTATGGTGATGTAAATACACAAAAAATAAAGTTGTCAAATACATGCTAACAAAAGAAATGGAAAGTAATTAAAAACAAAAAAAAAATGAAAAGTATACCAATCGTGCCTTAAAGAGTTTGGATCCATCATGAGTGGTTGGTCTCATCTAAGTCACATGACCAACAACTCAGGCATGACTCCAAATTTTCAGGAAAGCTACATAAACTTCTATCTTCAGTATACTTGGCATGACTCCAAATTTTCAGGGAAACTACATAAGCTTCTACGTTCAGTTCAAGGATAGTGAGGAAATTTCACTAAAAACAAAAAGAGATCATAGAAGAGTGTCTAACTCTCATATGTTGAAGAACTTGACTAAATAAATTACAACTTATAATAAGTGGTTCCACTTCTAATAGCATCGAGTCCTTTTGTGATAAAACTCCATACGTATTGGGTTTTGTAGGTGGTTAAGTTTGAGACAATATTGGTGTTGCTCGTAGTGGATCACTATCCCATCTATGTGACATTTAACATCATAGACCAGAATTCCACATGCGTTTTTTTTGGGGGGGAGGGAGGAGGGGAATGTAACCCTCCTCCCCCCTTGGGTACATGAGAAATTATTTCCCATCAAATCTTTTCCGCAAACCAAACATGGCCTAAAAGAGAGAAGAATACCATATTTGAAGTAGTTAAATGCTGAGGATATATTATCTACCAAATGCTACAACAAACAAACTCACATCCATAACAAAAAGAGAAGATTTATTTCACATACAAAATGATGTGAGTCACAATTCCTTCACCTTACATATTTCTGGCTCTCTCAAATGGTTCCAGATAGTGACCTCTACCAAAACAAAAGAGAGAGTTTCTCTTACCAAACAAATGTGGAAGCACACTATAGAAAGTAAGTGAGAAAGATGATGTATACATATGGTTAGCCAACTTGGAAACCGTAATCCACCAATAAAATATGGGCCACATGGGCTTACTTAAAACCTACCAAATGGGCTTTTATATTTAATACCCACTACGGAACATTTTTTATATTTACATTTTTAAATATAAATGCTATTTTCTTTTTGGCTTACGTGAAGATTTGCTTTCAAGATAATCAAAGATTTCAGTGAACATGAAGATAAAGGAAAAAGTAGACACAAAATAAGAGTACTTCGCAAATCAATGCTTCATATGAACAATTTGCCGACGTCAAATTTCTAAATGCTTGTTAGGAGAAAAATGGAGATGCTTTAATCTTTGAGCTGGAGAGTGGATCACACTATCAGTAAAGCAAGAATCAGAACATTAGATGAACGGATTAATTTTATTCAGTGTGAACAATGGCTACATAAACATAACAATGTGTAGTAATACAGCCTCTCTCATGTACCAAGCTTTTCGTTCCACTTATAACACTTTGGAGGGTTAGGACCATACAAACAAGGGCCATCCTGAACTATATGGACCAAAAACATTTGGTGCAGTCATCCCTGTCAGCCTTATAAATATCGACATAGTGCAATCAAAGACATCAACATGAAATCTAAAGTACTAAACTTAAGAGGGCAACAAACTACTTCAACATTTATTTTGTTGTTCAAGATGGTACTACATCTTTCATCTTTTCAAGTTCATGTTATTCATTTTTCACTTTATTGCTATTTATGCATCTTTTTATCTGTTTCGCCTAAAAGCCATAGAGTATGCTTCGTTTCGTTTCTTCCCAGAACAATTTTAAGCACCTAAATTGCGATGAAATTAAGTACAACATTGCAAATTAACTACGTCATCGCAAAATATATATATATCACTCCACAAGGGTACCCATACCTACTGCTTGAAGAAGAATTTCAAATATCCCATATATGGCGAAAGATAATCCCACACATGCTAGGAATAATGGCGAAGTATAAACTAAATTGTATTTTACGTTTTTAGATTGCAGGCCCGATTGTGTAAAAGTACTGGAAAAACCAAAATGTTTTTCCAACGGTGGTGTAGGAAAGAGAAGAAACTCCAACGGTGGGGTTGTTGGGATCCATGACGGCAAAAATGGCGACGCCAGAGACGACGGAGGGTTTGGGGACTAAGGTATAATGCTCGGGATCTCATGCATTTTAAAATTTCAGTCCTAGAACATGGTTCCATCTTCTAGTACTTTTACACAGAACAGAAAATAGCTCTTTTTCTATGTGTTCGCAGTTTTCTTGACTTGTAATAATTGCATCAACTCTTTGTGAGTTTAAAGATTGTAATCTACTCTCTACATGATTGTAATCTACTCTCTACTTGTATTTTGCACTTGTGAGAGTTTAAAGATTGTAGTTGTATTGGAAGATTTGTTCAAGTGTACGGCTTTTATGTTGAAATTGTTTTGGTTTTATGTTGCATATATCTGGATTAACCATATGTGGTTACTATGCTTACATATTTTTATTAACCATTTGTGGGTATTTGTACTTGTTCTCACCCATGTGGCTGATGATCATTGTGTCTAATTTATGAATATAATTATTGATTTTTTTTAAAATTTTCATTTTTAATGTATTTATTTAATATAATTATTTAACTTTTTTTTTTTAATTTGAAAAAATAAAGAATTGTTTATTTATTGTTTTGTCCACTTGGTGTCCACGTCATGAAAAAGGGGGTTTATATTTGCCACATCAGTATTTAACAGATATACTAACAGTTTGTCTAACGGAGTGGGTAAAATGTAGATTTTCCGGGAGTTTGTGTATGCAGTTGTAAATGTTTTACAAAATGATTTTGAACTTGAAAATAACCCCATAGTTTGGGGGACCTTTTGTAGTTAATCCAAAAAAAAAGAAAAGGAAATATTTTTGCTCACAACTTTAACCCAATGTGTACCCTCACTACCATTCTAAACACTTGATACATGTCTATAGGCATAACCATAGTTAACTTTTGCTTTGTATTTATGGAACCATGGCTATACCTATGGACACATGTCAAGTGTTGAGAATAGTGATGAGGGTACACCTTAGATTAAAGTGATAAGAAAAAATGCTTCCAAAAAATAACACTAATTGAACACACTTGATTTCCCGTTACCTTCCACATTAAATGGTCAATTAATGTGGTCAAATTTGTTTTGTTAAAAAAGAAAAAAAAAATCTAAAATGTATTCAACCTAATAGTGTTTTAACATTTTGTTTTTGTTTTTTTTTTAAAATAAGTGATAGTCTAAACTTTAAGGGGAAGCGGAGTTCACACACACAATACCAAGGTGCCATAGCAATTTGAATATGAGACAACTGGTCTGCAAGTCAAGGTCCTTTTCTACTAATCTATATCTTTGGCAATAGTGTTTTAACATTTTAGAATAATTGAATAGAAGAAAAACAATACTTCTACTCTGCTAATGATTTTTTCCTTGTAGTGGATTATGTTCAATAACCCTGGAACCTTAAGCTGTGTTTGTTTAATTTTAAAACGGAAGGTATTACGTAAATTCTGGCTGCCAATGTGTGCAATGAACTTTATTTTTAAACTATCATCCCCTAGTAGTTTAAATTATCACTTGTGAAAATGGTACTTAGGTGACGAGGGGTAAATTTAATCACACAAACAATACACAACAACACAACAATCTTCACACACTTTAAACCTTGACCAAATACACATATGACTAGTCAACTGCTAGTCATGAACAATCACAATCGAGAGAATACACAGATCAAGTCACAATGTACCTGCAACCCTAGAAGATTACTAGTGACAATCTAGGCACTCAGAAGGACCCGTCAATCTAGGCATCCCCTGTGCTAGCAACAACTATGGTGAAAGTGTGTGAAATCATTATTATCATGTAAACATCAAACAGCAGATAAAGATGACTAGTCAACCACCAAGAACACAAACCCAGAAAAATTACAGATATGCAAAACAGATTTTGTTCACTCAGAAACCCACCATTGGGAAAAACTGGGAGTCATCAACCGACCAAGCACTCCACTAAGTATAAAAAGATTCTTACAAAGGAAACACAACCAAGCTCGAGATGCACCTAGGTCTATTTAGGAATATGAGCAATACCTCCTTTGTGCAATCTTCTTCTCCAACTTAGCAAAACTTGAAGCTCAGTTCTTCATGGCAATGACATCTCCTTCTCCAGCTCGTTCATCCCATGACACTAGCTTGCAAGCTCCAACACAGACCGAAACCAATATTTGGATTCAAAGGAGAATAACCAATTTCTTCAAGAAACCATACTCTTGAAGAAATCAGTCTTGAATCTGATCTAGATATAAATGAGAGATGATTTAAGTAGCTAGATGCAGATTCGGGTTTCAAAAGAAGTTTTTCAAAAAGAAATCAATTGGAAAAACTCATAGATGAAACATTTGGTTCTCTCTTGAGGAAGAAGAAGAGAAAGAAAGCAAGCCAATCTTTCCAAAACTTCCACGCAAAAGAGACAGCCGCCAAATGACCAAAATCGTAGCCTTTACAGATCAAAAAATTCCTTAGGTCAGAAAACCACATGGCAGCAGAGAGAGAGAAAGAAGAATAGGACAAAACAGTTTGTTATCCAGCTGGAAGCAAGGATGACTAGTCATATGAGAAACAGATGACTAGTCATCATTTTATGAAGAATGTTTTATGTAATGATATGCAATGCTCAATACCTTTGTCAACTTGCTTGAGCCTCCATAGAGCAGAGATTAGAGAAGAGCACCAATAAAAGTTTTCCCTAATCTAGACTTGAGCTTGATAAATTACAATACACATCCTATTACAAAGTTGTCAAGGGAAGCCAAAAGAAAATAGCAAAAACCATACATTAACAACTTGTATTAAAAAAATAGTGTTTTAAAATTTTAGAAAAATTGAATAGAACAAAAGCAATACTAAAACTCTACAAGGGTGTTTTAGCATTTTTATCTATTTAGCTCTGTTAATGATTTTTCCCTTGTAGTGGCATTATGTTAAATAATTCTGAAACCTTCAGGTGTGTTTAGAGAGCCAAAATGTTGGGACTCATCGGTTAGCTCGTTGAAGCCTTAGATCATACAGGACCTGCTTCGTGAGGATTCTTGTACTCTGAACTAGTTTTGTTCATCAATAGAAGTTGCCGTTTCAAAAAAAAAACCCTGAAGTTATTACATAAATTCTGGGGGTCATTGTGCAATTAACTCTATTTTTAGTTCCGAAAAGATCAGCAAAAAGTGTTTCTTTTCTTCTAAGCATGAACCAAAACAAACTCAGGATTCTGATGAAATGAAAATAAAATCAAACAAAAAGTATGAGGAAATTAAACCCAGAACAGCTCCCTTTATTATATTTCATTTGACTACAATTGGAGCTCAATCCAATGGATGTGGAGAAAATATGGCTTTTTTCATCCTCCTATTATCCAGTCATAAGATTTTTCCCACCATCCAGTCTTGATGTGATATAAGAAGAATCCAGTCTCTTCTACATGCCAAATGCAATGAGCCCCGCCACACCTGTGAACAAACTTATCACTGGGAACAAACACATCGAACTTCTGATGGTGGTCATTGGAGTGCCAAAACTCACAATTGAAATAGCTCTCGAAGTCCAGATGGAATTCAAATTCCCACTCCTGCTTTGGAGCAAGAGTTCGTTCACCAAGATCATCATCTTGTGAACGGCAATGGTAGACAAGTTGCTTGTTGTCGAGCAAGTTAACAATGCGCACAAAGCGCTTTGTCATGATGGGAAGACCAGAGCAGATCATACTTGGGCCAAATGCCAAAGCCAAGAAGAGCACAGAATAGCAGAAATGCTGCATT